>CM022946.1:69432989-69754250 GCA_012931725.1 Litsea cubeba
CTTTTCTACCGGTAAACTACCGGTTGACAGATGAAATTCGATTTCCTGTACGTTCTGTTTCAGCTCTTTTTTCTTTAAAGCTCTATCAACACCACACTTGTGACATTGTGTTGACAATAATTCCAACACAAGATGACTTGAGATACTAAACACTTCAATGCTTCATAAGACTTCTCAAGGCATCTCAAATTCCAACAATATCCCCCTTTGGAATTGTTGGCAACACTTGGAACTTCAACACTTGGAACACTTTGAACCAGTTGACCTTCATGAGCGCTTCAGAACAGAGACTCCCCCTGTCTTAAAAAAACCAACAGAATCAGATCTTCACATTCACATTCTTGATACCAATCCCCCAAGCTATCATAGCATAACTTTTCTAGCATAGCTTTCTCCTAGCATAACTTTCTCCCCCTTTGACAACAAGTCCAAAGGGACCAACCAAGGAGCGAATAGGATATTCAAGGAATACATTGCTCCCCCTTTCAAGCACAACTCTAAAGATTAGGAGAGTGAGTAACTCCTAATTTTTTCCGGAGATACTCGAAGACTTCCTTTGGCAGAGGTTTTGTGAATATCAACAACTTGCTCAGTAGTTGGAACATATTCCCAACTTTACCTCACCGTCTGTAACCTTTTCCTTGAGAAAGTGATAGCGGATTACAACATGCTTCGTTCTAGAATGCTGAACAGGATTCTTAGAGATGTGAATTGCACTTGTGGTCACAGAGGATCGGCGTAGGATCCGTTGTCGGAACTCCTAGATCAAGAGAGCATTTGCCGCATCCATAACACTTGTGTACAACAAGTTGCCGCTGCAATATATTCCGCTTCCGCTGTAGAAAGGGATACTGAGTCTTGTTTCTTACTGTGCCATGCCACCAACCTTTCACACGAGATAGAATGCACCACCGCTTGTACTCTTGCGATCATCTATACATCCAGCCCAATCGGCGTCAGAGTATGCAACAAGAGTGAAGGATTTGCCTTTAGGATACCAAATGCCAAGCTCCATGGTACCTTTCAGATATCTAAATATCCTTTTTACTGCTGTAAGGTGCGTCTCAGTTGGGATGCTTGAAATCGAGCCACCATACATACTACTTGCAGAAGATCCGGTCTTGTAGCAGTCAAATAAAGCAAGCTTCCTATCATAGAATGATAAGTGGTGTGATCAACGGACGAACCCTTATCATCTTTGCTTAGCTTTGTGTTCGTTGCCATTGGTGTGCTCACTGGCTTGCTGTCTTCCATGTTAAAATGCTTCAGCATTTCCTTGATGTATTTCTATGTGATATGAAGATACCAGTTTCAGCTGCTGAACTTGTAAACCAAGGAAGAACTTCAGTTCTCCAAGCATTGACATCTCAATACTAGGCTGAATTTGAAGCTTTGTAGCCTTGAGAGGTATGGCACTTTGTTTCATAAACAAAGAAGGTGTCTCAAATTCCACAGGCGTTACCTTGTCATTCTAATGATTTTCATAAAATACACAACTAGGGTTTTAATTCTAGGTTTTTACACCTAATCAAGAGTTCCAAAAAACTTTATCCCAATTTAGAGCACGAGTCTCTGATACCAATTGAAAGTTCTACTTCGATAGGATTTCAAATTGGGGAACCTAGACCAACTCCGAGTTGTTAAGCCCTATAATGGAGTAACCTTTCTCTGATACCAATTGAAAATCCGGGATCCTTACCCCTAGGGGGGGAGGTGAATAGGGTGAGCTACTACTTAGTGACCAAAATGACCAATTTTAATTTCTTTAAAACAACTAGTCACTTGTGATGATTATCAAACAAAATGCGGAAGCTAACTAATACAATAACCACATAGCATGCATCATCACACAAGGAATCATAGTGGTTTAGCCTCAATGCCTACATCTACTACCGGCTTGTGATCCAACACCCCACCTAATTTTCACTATCTATGCTTTTTAAAAGGCTAAGCAATAACCTCTAACAATGTACTTTTCTAGGCTAAGCAATAACCTTACAATGTGCTTTTCTAGGCTAAGCAATAACCTTTACCAATGCTTTTCTTAGGCTACAATGACCTTTACACAATGCTTTTCTTAGGCTAAGCAATAACCTCTTCAAGTAGAAGATTTTCTCTCAAGGTGGTGTCTACACAAACACTTTAAGAGATACAATTAAAGCTCAAATACAAAGCCTCTAAAATAGGCGGGTATGAAATTGAAAATCTAACTCATACAAACATTATAAATGCAAGATATATGCTCATGATGTGTGTGTGTGAAAACTTCAATCAAGTTTAAAAAGTAAGCTCAATCAATATGTGCTTAAGGCATTTAAAAGTTTAAGAAAAAAGATTAGATTGAAGTGAAATACCAATCACAGTATAAATACAAACTTGTTGATGATGGTGAAAATCAAAAGCTCACAAAGTTGTATGAAACTATTTAATTCTACATGTGATGCATGTGCATTGTTGTTTTCAAAAAACAAACTAATTTAACTACAGTTCTAATGAGATCGAAAAACAACAAATAAAGATTCAACCCAAGTAAATGAATCATGTTATAAAAGGAAATCAAAGATTTTGGCAAAGCATGATTTATGAAACTTTAAAACAAACTTGGTTTGAATCAATGTGAAGAATCCAATCCAACTTAAATCAAAGAAGTATTTTATTCAACACATCATTGTTATCATGCTAGAATTCATTTACCAATAATTTAAAACAAAGCATATAACATATGATTATGAAAAGTAAAGTTAACTTAGATATTTAAACTTCATTGATCTAAGCTTTAGCTTTACAATGACCCCTTGGTCTCTCTTAGTTCATTCCCTTTCCTTTGTCTCCAAACACCTCAAAGAAGGCTTGAATTATCAACTTTGTTCCACACTTTTTCTCAAGGAATGAACCCCTTTTATACTCAAGAGTTGAGTTCCAGCGTGTCCCCGGTCGACTTGGTACATAGCCCGGTCGACCTAGGCTCAACGGTCATAAATATGATCGTTTGAGAAAGCAGCCCAATGGCTCTTTCTCGGTCGACCCGTAGTGGGCTCGGTCGACCGGCCACACCTGCGGGTCAATCGGGTCCAGGGACCATTTTTCCCAGTTTTTTGGATATTTCAAAGATTATTTCTTTGGAAAATTTTGGGCCATTAAATCAAGCTTGAAAACATGTTTTAAATCATTCTAAGAGTTTTAAAAACATGAAACATAAAATACCAAAGACGATTTGAAACTTTTTAAAACCATTGGTTAGCTTGATTAACAACTTCTTTTCTAAAATAAATGCATCCAAGTTGAAAATCAAAACATGCATGAACCATAAGTTTTAAAAGTCCTAAAAACCAATGCATGTGAAAATCAAGATTTCAAGTATTTCAAAATCAATACATGTGTCAAAATTCAAATGATGATTAAAATGAATAATGCATCCATCAAGTTGCAAAATACAAAATCCCTAACAATTTTTACTTGGCTTTCCAAGATTAAAACCTGGATGGATAGTCACCTTCTTTCATTGGAGGACTGTTTTACCTCATCCGATGTCTACTTCCCTCACCTTTGTAGAAGTAGGATGTGCACTAATAATGAAATCTTGGGTTTTATTATTTTTAGTTTTATTGTATTATCTTTAAAAGCTCTTTCTCTTTTATTGGTTCCTACGATCTCTTTCTTATTTGGTGTCTTTCCTTCCTTTTCTGTTATTTTGATTTTTCTGACCTTTCTATTTTTTCCATCAATTGTTCATAGTATTTCTTTTCATTCTTAAAATCCCTCATTATCTCTATCCTTTATTAACTAGATGAGTCTGGATCCCCTATTTATTAGAAAAAGGGAGATACTGTTTCATCCAATCCACTTTCGTCCTTCCTAAATGGATGATTTTTACAACTAGTCGGGGCATATAAAATCTTGGAAAATGGTTGATTTTGCATGTGATTTAAGTTCATTTTCTCTCTATTTGCTGTAACTTTGCTTTCAGTTGAGTTGTTTGAGATCTGGATCTTTCCAATCAGTGTTGCTTGGCCTAGCCTACGAGTACCCTCAACTTGGACAACATTTAGAGAAAGGATGGGTAAGGATGTAAAGGTCTAAACTACACGTGCACACACAGATCCACAATCACAAAAAAGATGAGCCCATATTTTAATTCCTATAAAATGGGCCTGAAAGAAATGCTAGGCCCAGATGGGTGTCGGAACCGAACTTGCCGAAAACTTTTATACATTCTTGTGTGAAATAGATTCTGCGAACTCACTTGTGAATGCTCTTTGATCTACTGGATGATCAACCAAGAGTTTCCATCTCCCTTATATAGAGCAATTCCTACACTACAAGAACCTGCACTTTTGGCGACGAAACTTTTCGTCGCCAAAAGTTACGTTTTCGTCAGTAAAAGTATTTACCGACGAAAAGTTTTTCGTCGCCTAGACGTCGGTAAAAACTCGTCAGCAAAACATTTTCTCGACGAAATTATTTTTCATCGGCAAAAATTATATTTTTACCGACAATTATTTGACTTTTACCGACTGTTTTTTTCCGTGGCAAAAGAATTTAATTTTTTTTTATTTTTCTTTTTACTTTTGCCGACTTTTTTTTTTCGTCGGTAAAAATAATTTCAATTTTTTTAATTATTATTTTTTTCTTTTTCCGACGTTTTTATTTCGTCGCCAAAAGTATTTTAATTTTTTTTATTTTTCTTTTTAATTTTTGCCGACGTTTTTATTTCGTCGTGAAACGTATTTTAATTTTTTTAAATTTATTTTTAATTTTTTTCGACGTTTTTATTTTGTCGCCAAAAGTAATTTCATTTTTTAAAAATTTTCTTTTCAATTTTTGCCGACGTTTGTATTTCGTCGCCAAAAGTATTTTAATTTTTTTTAAATTTCTTTTTAATTTTTGCCGACGTTTTGTTTCGTCGCCAAAAGTAATTTCATTTTTTAAAATCTTTCTTTTAATTTTTGCCAACGTTTTTGTTTCGTCGCTAAAAGTATTTTAATTTTTTTATTTTTCTTTTTAATTGTTTCCGACGTGTTTTTCGTCGGCAAAAATAATTTCTTTTTTTTAATTTTTTTCTTTTCTTTTGCTGACGTTTTTATTTCGTCGCCAAAAGTATTTTAATTTTTTTATTTTTCTTTTTTATTTTTGCCGACGTTTTTTTTTTCGTCGCCAAAAGTATTTTAATTTTTTTATTTTTCTTTTAATTTTTGCCGACTTTTTTTTTCGTCGGCAAAAATAATTTCAGTTTTTTAGATTTTTGTTTTTTCTTTTGCCGACATTTTTATTTCGTTGCCAAAAGTAGTTTAAGTTTTTTATTTTTCTTTTTTAATTTTTGCCGACGTTATTTTTTGTCGCCAAAAGTATTTTTATTTTTTTTATTTTTCTTTTTAATTTTGGCCGACGTTTTTGTTCGTCGGCAAAAATAATTTCATTTTTTTATATTTTTGTTTTTTACCGACGAAATAAAACGTCGGTAAAGGTCCTTTTTTTCATTATTGAATTTATTTTTTCATTATTATTTTCCAATAAACCTGTTTATTACACCTGTATAAAAAATAAACCTGTTCGTCTACCAATATTCAACATAAAAAAATGCAATGAAACAAAAGTTACTAAATAAACAGACAACCATCTCCATTTTTCATTAAATCATTCATCTCATTAAACAAATATGACAATCATGATGATACAGTATCATATCAATGTCCAATATACATTGATATATATAAATATATATATATACAAATAAACCGAAAAGAAGTCTAACATCCCAACAATTCTGCAACCGACCCCAATGCGTTCATCAATCTGCAATGAGAAAAACAACATTAAAATCTTTATAATGAATTAAATTATAAATTAAAAATAAACATGTATATATATAACTTTTCCTAAGTTATTCTACGAACTTTTTTCCAGCCAAAATGTTGACAATCAGACGGCTTTTGCGTCTCACTTGTTTACGAGAAGTCGATTCACTAACCGTCAATTCCAACAAGTTACTTAGGCATTGAACAAGGTACATGTGCTTTCCCGCGGCAGTTTCCCGTCCCGGACCCCGGCGGGCTGTTTTCGAGCCCAAGTGTTGGAAAATCGTGTGTTTCGGTCGTAATTCTCTAACCGGGAGTCCTATTTGCTAACCGTCAGTTCCTACAAGTCGCTCTACCCTCGAGCGAAGTGCTCGTGCCAGTTTTGAAATTCTCCCGCGGCAGTTTCCCATTCCGGACCCCCGGCGGGCCGTTTCGAGCCTAAGTGTTGGAAAATCGAATTTTTTCGCACGTAATTCTCTAACCGGGAGTCCTATTTGCGAACCGTCAGTTCCTACAAGTGGCTCTACCCTCGACCGAAGTGCTCGTGCCGGTTTTGGAATTTTCCCGCGGCCGTTTCCCGTTCCGGACCCCCGTGGGCCGTTTTCCGAGCCCAAGTGTTGGAAAATCGTGTGTTTCGGACGTAATTCTCTAACCGGAAGTCCTATTTACGAACCGTCGGTTTCTACAAGTCACTCTACCCTCGACCGAAGAGCTCGTGCCAGTTTCTGAATTTTCCCACGGCCGTTTCTCGTTCCAAACCCCCGGCGGGCCGTTTTCGAGCCTAAGTGTTGGAAAATCGTGTGTTTCGGACGTAATTCTCTAACTAGGAGTCCAATTTACAAACCGTCAGTTCCTACAAGTCGCTCTACCCTGGAGCGAAGTGCTCGTGCTGGTTTTGGAATTTTCCCACGGCCGTTTCTCGTTTCGGACCCCCGACGGGCCGTTTTCGAGCCTAAGTGATGGAAAATCGTGTGTTTCGCACGTAATTCTCTAACCAGGAGTCCTATTTGTGAACCGTCAGTTCCTACAAGTCACTCTACCCTCGAGCGAAGTGCTCGTGCCAGTTTCGAAATTTTCCAGCGGCAGTTTCCTGTTCCGGACCCCCGGCGGGCCGTTTTCGAGCTTAAGTGTTGGAAAATCGTGTGTTTCGCACGTAATTCTCTAACCGGGAGTTCTATTTACGAACCGTCAGTTCCTACAAGTCGCTCTACCCTCGAGCGAAGTGCTCGTGTCGGTTTCGGAATTTTCCCGCGGCAGTTTCCCATTCCGGACCCCCGACGGGCCGTTTTCGAGCCTAAGTGTTGGAAAATCATGTGTTTCGCACGTAATTCTCTAACCGAGAGTCCTATTTGTGAACCGTCAGTTCCTGCAAGTCCCTCTACCCTCGAGCGAGTTGATTGTGCTGATTTCGGAATTTTCCCACGGCCGTTTTCCGTTCGGATCCCCGACGGGCCGTTTTCGAGCGTAAGTGTTTGAAAATCATGTGTTTCGGACGTAATTCTCTAACCGGGAGTCCTATTTGCGAACCGTCAGTTCCTAGAAGTCACTCTACCCTTGAGCGAAGTGTTCGTGCCGGTTTCGGTATTTTCCCACTGCCGTTTCCCGTTCCGGACCCCGGCGGGCCATTTTCGAGCCTAAGTGTTGGAAAATCGTGTGTTTCGCATGTAATTCTCTAACCGAGAGTCCTATTTGCGAACCGTGAGTTCTTACAAGTCACTCTACCCTCGAGAGAAGTGTTTGTGCCAATTTTTGCCGACGTTTTTATTTCGTCGCCAAAAGTATTTTAATTTTCTTTAAATTTATTTTTAATTTTTTCCGACGTTTTTATTTTGTCGCCAAAAGTAATTTCATTTTTTAAAAATTTTCTTTTTAATTTTTGCCGATGTTTGGATTTCGTCGCCAAAAGTTTTTTAATTTTTTTTAAATTTCTTTTTACTTTTTGCCGACGTTTTTATTTCGTCGCCAAAAGTAATTTCATTTTTTAAAATCTTTCTTTTTAATTTTTGCCAACGTTTTTGTTTCGTCGCTAAAAGTTTTTTAATTTTTTATTTTTCTTTTTAATTGTTTCCGACGTGTTTTTCGTCGGCAAAAATAATTTCATTTTTTTATTTTTCTTTCTTTTCTTTTGCTGACGTTTTTATTTCGTCGTCAAAAGTATTTTAATTTTTTTTATTTTTCTTTTTAATTTTGCCGACGTTTTTTTCGTCGCCAAAAGTATTTTAATTTTTTTATTTTTCTTTTTAATTTTTGCCCGACTTTTTTTTCGTCGGCAAAAATAATTTCAGTTTTTTAGATTTTTGTTTTTTCTTTTGCCGACATTTTTATTCGTTGCCAAAAGTATTTTAATTTTTTTATTTTTCTTTTTAATTTTTGCCGACGTTTTTTTTGTCGCCAAAAGTATTTTTTTTTTTATTTTTCTTTTAATTTTGGCCGACGTTTTTTTTCGTCGGCAAAAATAATTTCATTTTTTTAAATTTTTGTTTTTACCGACGAAATAAAACGTCGGTAAAGGTCCTTTTTTTCATTATTGAATTTATTTTTCATTATTATTTTCCAATAAACCTGTTTATACACCTGTATAAAAAATAAACCTGTTCGTCTACCAATATTCAACATAAAAAATGCAATGAAACAAAAGTTACTAAATAAACAGACAACCATCTCCATTTTTCATTAAATCATTCATCTCATTAAACAAATATGACAATCAATGATGATACAGTATCATATCAATGTCCAATATACATTGATATATATAAATATATATATATATACAAATAAACCGAAAAGAAGTCTAACATCCAACAATTCTGCAACCGAGCCCAATGCGTTCATCAATCTGCAATGAGAAAAACAACATTAAAATCTTTATAATGAATTAAATTATAAATTAAAAATAACATGTATATATATAACTTTTCCTAAGTTATTCTACGAATTTTTTTCCAGCCAAATGTTGACAATCAGACGGCTTTTGCGTCTCACTTGTTTACGAGAAGTCCGATTCACTAACCGTCAATTCCAACAAGTTACTTAGGCATTGAACAAAGGTACATGTGCTTTCCCGCGGCAGTTTCCCGTCCCGGACCCCCGGCGGGCTGTTTTCGAGCCCAAGTGTTGGAAAATCGTGTGTTTCGGTCGTAATTCTCTAACCGGGAGTCCTATTTGCTAACCGTCAGTTCCTACAAGTCGCTCTACCTCGAGCGAAGTGCTCGTGCCAGTTTTGAAATTCTCCCGCGGCAGTTTCCCATTCCGGACCCCCGGCGGGCCGTTTCGAGCCTAAGTGTTGGAAAATCGAATTTTTCGCACGTAATTCTCTAACCGGGAGTCCTATTTGCGAACCGTCAGTTCCTACAAGTGGCTCTACCCTCGAGCGAAGTGCTCGTGCCGGTTTGGAATTTTCCCGCGGCCGTTTCCCGTTCCGGACCCCCGGTGGGCCGTTTTCGAGCCCAAGTGTTGGAAAATCGTGTGTTTCGGACGTAATTCTCTAACCGGAAGTCCTATTTACGAACCGTCGGTTTCTACAAGTCACTCTACCCTCGACCGAAGAGCTCGTGCCAGTTTCTGAATTTTCCCACGGCCGGTTCTCGTTCCAAACCCCCGGCGGGCCGTTTTCGAGCCTAAGTGTTGGAAAATCGTGTGTTTCGGACGTAATTCTCTAACTAGGAGTCCAATTTACAAACCGTCAGTTCCTACAAGTCGCTCTACCCTGAGCGAAGTGGTCGTGCTGGTTTCAGAATTTTCCCACGGCCGTTTCCCATTTCGGACCCCCGACGGGCCGTTTTCGAGCCTAAGTGATGGAAAATCGTGTGTTTCGCACGTAATTCTCTAACCAGGAGTCCTATTTGTGAACCGTCAGTTCCTACAAGTCACTCTACCCTCGAGCGAAGTGCTCGTGCTAGTTTCAAAATTTTCCAGCGGCAGTTTCCTGTTCCGGACCCCGGCGGGCCGTTTTCGAGCTTAAATGTTGGAAAATCGTGTGTTTCGCACGTAATTCTCTAACCGGGAGTTCTATTTGCGAACCGTCAGTTCCTACAAGTCGCTCTACCCTCGAGCGAAGTGCTCGTGTCGGTTTCGGAATTTTCCCGCTGGCCGTTTCCCGTTCCGGACCCCCGACTGGCCGTTTTCGAGCCTAAGTGTTGGAAAATCATGTGTTTCGCACGTAATTCTCTAACCGATAGTCCTATTTGCGAACCGTCAGTTTCCTGCAAGTCACTCTACCCTTGAGCGAGTTGATTGTGCCAATTTCGGAATTTTCCCACGGCCGTTTTCCGTTCCGGATCCCCGACGGGCCGTTTTCGAGCCTAAGTGTTGGAAAATCGTGTGTTTCGGACGTAATTCTCTAACCGGGAGTCCTATTTGCGAACCGTCAGTTCCTACAAGTCACTCTACCCTGAGCGAAGTGTTCGTGCCGGTTTCGGTATTTTCCCACTGCCGTTTCCCGTTCCGGACCCCCGGCGGGCCATTTTCGAGCCTAAGTGTTGGAAAATCGTGTGTTTCGCATGTAATTCTCTAACCGAGAGTCCTATTTGCGAACCGTGAGTTCTTAAGAGTCACTCTACCCTCGAGAGAAGTGTTTGTGCCAATTTTTGCCGACGTTTTTATTTCGTTGCCAAAAGTATTTTAATTTTTTTTAAATTTATTTTTTAATTTTTTCCGACGTTTTTATTTTGTCGCCAAAAGTAATTTCATTTTTTAAAAATTTTCTTTTTAATTTTTGCCGACGTTTGTATTTCGTCGCCAAAAGTATTTTAATTTTTTTTAAATTTCTTTTTAATTTTTGCCGACGTTTTTATTTCGTCGCCAAAAGTAATTTCATTTTTTAAAATCTTTCTTTTTAATTTTTGCCGACGTTTTTGTTTCGTCGCTAAAAGTATTTTAATTTTTTATTTTTCTTTTTAATTGTTTCCGACGTGTTTTTCGTCGGCAAAAATAATTTCATTTTTTTAATTTTTTTTCTTTTCTTTTGCTGACGTTTTTATTTCGTCGCCAAAAGTATTTTAATTTTTTTTATTTTTCTTTTTAATTTTTGCCGACGTTTTTTTTCGTCGCCAAAAGTATTTTAATTTTTTATTTTTCTTTTTAAATTTTGCCGACGTTTTTTTTCATCGGCAAAAATAATTTCAGTTTTTTAGATTTTTGTTTTTTCTTTTGCCGACATTTTTATTTCGTTGCCAAAAGTATTTTAAGTTTTTTTATTTTTCTTTTTAATTTTTGCCGACGTTTTTTTTTGTCGCCAAAAGTATTTTAATTTTTTTTATTTTTCTTTTTAATTTTGGCCGACGTTTTTTTTCGTCGGCAAAAATAATTTCATTTTTTTAAATTTTTTTTTTACCGACGAAATAAAACGTCGGTAAAGGTCCTTTTTTTCATTATTGAATTTATTTTTTCATTATTATTTTCCAATAAACCTGTTTATACACCTGTATCAAAAATAAACCTGTTCGTCTACCAATATTCAACATAAAAAATGCAATGAAACAAAAGTTACTAAATAAACAGACAACCATCTCCATTTTTCATTAAATCATTCATCTCATTAAACAAATATGACAATCAATGATGATACAGTATCATATCAATGTCCAATATACATTGATATATATAAATATATATATACAAATAAACCGAAAAGAAGTCTAACATCCCAACAATTCTGCAACCGACCCCAATGCGTTCATCAATCTGCAATGAGAAAAACAACATTAAAATCTTTATAATGAATTAAATTATAAATTAAAAATAAACATGTATATATATAACTTTTCCTAAGTTATTCTACGAACTTTTTTCCAGCCAAAATGTTGACAATCAGACGGCTTTTGCGTCTCACTTGTTTACGAGAAGTCTGATTCACTAACCGTCAATTCCAACAAGTTACTTAGGCATTGAACAAGGTACATGTGCTTTCCCGCGGCAGTTTCCCATCCCGGACCCCCGGCGGGCTGTTTTCGAGCCTAAGTGTTGGAAAATCGTGTGTTTCGGTCGTAATTCTCTAACCGGGAGTCCTATTTGCTAACCGTCAGTTCCTACAAGTCGCTCTACCCTCGAGCGAAGTGCTCGTGCCAGTTTCGAAATTCTCCCGCGGCAGTTTCCCATTCCGGACCCCCGGCGGGTCGTTTCGAGCCTAAGTGTTGGAAAATCGTATTTTTCGCACGTAATTCTCTAACCGGGAGTCCTATTTGCGAACCGTCAGTTCCTACAAGTCACTCTACCCTCGAGCGAAGTGCTCGTGCCAGTTTTGGAATTTTCCCGCGGCCGTTTCCCGTTCCGAACCCCCGGTGGGCCGTTTTCGACCCCAAGTGTTGGAAAATCGTGTGTTTCGGACGTAATTCTCTAACCGGGAGTCCTATTTACGAACCGTCGGTTTCTACAAGTCGCTCTACCCTCGATCGAAGAGCTCGTGCCAGTTTCTGAATTTTTCCACGGCCGTTTCCCGTTCCAGACCCCCGGCGGGCCGTTTTCGAGCCTAAGTGTTGGAAAATCGTGTGTTTCGGACGTAATTCTCTAACTAGGAGTCCAATTTGCAAACCGTCAGTTCCTACAAGTCACTCTACCCTTGAGCGAAGTGCTCGTGCTGGTTTCGGAATTTTCCCACGGCCGTTTCCCGTTTCGGACCCCCGACGGGCCGTTTTCGAGCCTAAGTGATAGAAAATCGTGTGTTTCGCACGTAATTCTCTAACCAGGAGTCCTATTTGTGAACCGTCAGTTCCTACAAGTCACTCTACCCTCGAGCGAAGTGCTCGTGCCAGTTTCAAAAAATTTCCAGCGGCAGTTTCCTGTTCCGGACCCCCGGCGGGCCGTTTTCGAGCCTAAGTGTTGGAAAATCGTGTTTTTCGCACGTAATTCTCTAACCGGGAGTTCTATTTGCGAACCGTTAGTTCCTACAAGTCGCTCTACCCTCGAGCGAAGTGCTCAGGTCGGTTTCGGAATTTTCCCGCGGCCGTTTCCCGTTCCGGACCCCCGACGGGCCGTTTTCGAGCCTAAGTGTTGGAAAATCATGTGTTTCGCACGTAATTCTCTAATCGAGAGTCCTATTTGCGAACCGTCAGTTCCTGCAAGTCACTTTACCCTCGAGCGAGTTGATTGTGCTGATTTTCGGAATTTTCCCACGGCCGTTTTCCGTTCCGGATCCCCGACGGGCCGTTTTCGAGCCTAAGTGTTGGAGAATCGTGTGTTTCGGACGTAATTCTCTAACCGGGAGTCCTATTTGCGAACCGTCAGTTCCTACAAGTCACTCTACCCTTGAGCGAAGTGTTTGTGCCGGTTTCGGTATTTTCCCACTGCCGTTTCCCGTTCCGGACCCCTGGCGGGCCATTTTCGAGCCTAAGTGTTGGAAAATCGTGTGTTTCGCATGTAATTCTCTAACCGAGAGTCCTATTTATGAACCGTTAGTTCTTACAAGTCACTCTACCCTCGAGAGAAGTGTTCTGTGCCAATTTTTGCCGACGTTTTTATTTCGTCGCCAAAAGTATTTTAATTTTTTTTAAATTTATTTTTAATTTTTTCCGACGTTTTTATTTTGTCGCCAAAAGTAATTTCATTTTTTAAAAATTTTCTTTTTAATTTTCGCCGACGTTTGTATTTCGTCGCCAAAAGTATTTTAATTTTTTTAAATTTCTTTTAAATTTTTGCCGACGTTTTTATTTCGTCGCCAAAAGTAATTTCATTTTTTAAAATCTTTTTTTTTTAATTTTTTCCGACGTTTTTGTTTCGTCGCTAAAAGTATTTTAATTTTTTTATTTTTCTTTTTAATTATTTCCGACGTGTTTTTCGTTGGCAAAAATAATTTCATTTTTTTTAATTTTTTTTTCTTTTGCTGACGTTTTTATTTCGTCCCCAAAAGTATTTTAATTTTTTTTATTTTCCTTTTTGATTTTTACCGACGTTTTTTTTTTCGTCGCCAAAAGTATTTTAATTTTTTTTATTTTTCTTTTTAATTTTTGCCAACGTTTTTTATCGTCTGCAAAAATAATTTCAGTTTTTTAGATTTTTGTTTTTTCTTTTGCCGACATTTTTATTTCGTTGCCAAAAGTTTTTTAATTTTTTTATTTTTCTTTTTAATTTTTGCCGACGTTTTTTTTGTCGCCAAAAGTGTTTTAATTTTTTTTATTTTTCTTTTTAATTTTTGCCAACTTTTTTTTTCGTCGGCAAAAATATTTAATTTTTTTAAATTTTTGTTTTTACCGACGAAATAAAACGTCGGTAAAAGTCCTTTTTTTTATTATTGAATTTATTTTTTCATTATTATTTTCCTGTAAACCTGTTTATACACCTGTATAAAAAATAAACCTGTTCATCTACCTATATTCAACATAAAAAATGCAATGAAATAAAAGTTACTAAATGAACAGACAACCATCTCCATTTTTCATTAAATCATTCATCTCATTAAACAAATATGACAATCAATGATGATACAGTATCATATCAATGTCCAATATACATTGATATATACATAAATATATATATAAAAATAAACCGAAAAGAAGTCT
Source organism: Litsea cubeba (assembly GCA_012931725.1). Lineage (NCBI taxonomy): Eukaryota > Viridiplantae > Streptophyta > Magnoliopsida > Laurales > Lauraceae > Litsea > Litsea cubeba. The sequence continues at coordinate 69,447,280 of CM022946.1, forward strand.
AACATCCCAACAATTCTGCAACCGACCCCAATGCGTTCATCAATCAGCAATGAGAAAAACAACATTAAAATCTTTATAATGAATTAAATTATAAATTAAAAATAAACATGTATATATATAACTTTTCCTAAGTTATTCTACGAATTTTTTTCCAGCTAAAATGTTGACAATCAGATGGATTTTGCGTCTCACTTGTTTACGAGAAGTCCGATTCACTAACCGTCAATTCCAACAAGTTACTTAGGCATTGAACAAGGTACATGTGCTTTCCCGCGGCAGTTTCCCGTCCCGGACCCCCGGCGGGCTCTTTTCGAGCCTAAGTGTTGGAAAATCATGTGTTTCGATCGTAATTCTCTAACCAGGAGTCCTATTTGCTAACCGTCAGTTCCTACAAGTTGCTCTACCCTTGAGCGAAGTGCTCGTGCCAGTTTCAAAATTTTCCCGCGCGGCAGTTTCCCATTCCAGACCCCCGGCGGGCCGTTTCGAGCCTAAGTGTTGGAAAATCGTGTTTTTCGCACGTAATTCTCTAACCGGGAGTCCTATTTGCGAACCGTCAGTTCCTACAAGTCGCTCTACCCTCGAGCGAAGTGCTCCTGCCGGTTTCAAAATTTTCCCGTGGCCGTTTCCCGTTCCGGACCCCCGGTGGGCCGTTTTCGAGCCCAAGTGTTGGAAAATCGTGTGTTTCGGACGTAATTCTCTAACCGGGAGTCCTATTTACGAACCGTCGGTTTGTACAAGTTACTCTACCCTCGACCGAAGAGCTCGTACCAGTTTCTGAATTTTCCCACGGCCGTAACCCGTTCCAAACCCCCGGCGGGCCGTTTTCGAGCCCTAAGTGTTGGAAAATCGTGTGTTTCGGACGTAATTCTCTAACTAGGAGTCCAATTTGCAAACCGTCAGTTCCTACAAGTTGCTCTACCCTTGAACGAAGTGCTCATGCTGGTTTTGGAATTTTCCCACGGCCGTTTCCCATTTCGGACCCCCGACGGGCCGTTTTCGAGCTTAAGTGATGGAAAATCGTGTGTTTCGCACGTAATTCTCTAACCAGGAGTCCTATTTGTGAACCGTCAGTTCCTACAAGTCACTCTACATTCGAGCGAAGTGCTCGTGCCAGTTTCGAAATTTTCCAGCGGCAGTTTCCTGTTCCGGACCCCCGGCGGGCCGTTTTCGAGCCTAAGTGTTGGAAAATCGTGTGTTTCGCACGTAGTTCTCTAACCAGGAGTTGTATTTGTGAACCGTCAGTTCCTACAAGTCGCTCTACCCTCGAGCAAAGTGCTCATGTCAGTTTCGGAATTTTCCCGCAGCCGTTTCCCGTTCCGGACCCCCGACGGGCCGTTTTCAAGCCTAAGTGTTGGAAAATCATGTGTTTCGCACGTAATTCTCTAACCGAGAGTCCTATTTGCGAAACCGTCAGTTCTTGCAAGTCACTCTACCCTCGAGCGAGTTGATTGTGCCGATTTCGGAATTTTCCCACGGCCGTTTCCAGTTCCGGACCCCCGACGGGCCGTTTTCGAGCCTAAGTGTTGGAAAATCGTGTGTTTCGGACGTAATTCTCTAACCGGGAGTCCTATTTGCGAACCGTCAGTTCCTACAAGTCACTCTACCCTTGAGCGAAGTGGTCGTGCTAGTTTCAGTATTTTCCCACTGCCGTTTCCCGTTCCGGACCCCCGGCAGGCCATTTTCGAGCCTAAGTGTTGGAAAATCGTGTGTTTCGCATGTAATTCTCTAACCAAGAGTCCTATTTGCGAACCGTCAGTTCTTACAAGTCACTCTACCCTCGAGAGAAGTGTTTTGTGCCAATTTCGGAATTTTTCCCGCGGCCGTTTCCCGTTTCGGACCCCCGACGGGCCGTTTTCGAGCTTAAGTGTTGGAAAATCGTGTGTTTCGGACGTAATTCTCTAACCGGGAGTTCTATTTGCGAACCGTCAGTTCCTACAGATCACTCTGCCCTCGAGCGAAGTGTTAGTGCTGGTTTTGGAATTTTTCCACGGCCGTTTCTCGTTCCGGACCCCCGGTGGGCCCTTTTTTTGCCTAAGTGTTGGAAAATCGTGTGTTTCGCACGTAATTCTATAATCGGGAGTCCAATTTGTGAACCGTCAGTTCCTACAAGTCACTCTACCCTCGAGCGAAGTGCTCATGCTGATTTCAAGATTTTCCCAAGGCCATTTCCCGTTCCGGACCCCCGATGGGCCATTTTCGAGCCTAAGTGTTGGAAAATCATGTGTTTCGCACGTAATTCTCTAACCAGGAGTCCTATTTGCAAACCGTCAGTTCCTATAAGTCACTCTGCCCTCGAACGAAGTGTCCGTGCCAATTTCGGAATTTTCCCGCGGCCGTTTTCCCGTTCCGGACCCCCGGCGGGCCATTTTCGAGCCTAACTGTTGGAAAATCATGTGTTTCGCACGTAATTCTCTAACCGGAAGTCCAATTTGCGAACCGTCAGTTCCTACAAGTCACTCTACCCTCGAGCGAGGTGCTCGTGCCGGGTTTCAGAATTTTCCCGCGGCCGTTTCCCATTCCGGACCACCGGCGGGCCGTTTTCGAGCCTAAGTGTTGGAAAATCGTGTATTCGCACGTAATTCTCTAACTGGGAGTCCTATTTACAAACCGTCAGTTCCTACAAGTCACTCTATCCTCGAGCGAAGTGCTCATACCGGTTTCGGAATTTTCCCACGGCTGTTTCCCATTATGGACCCCCGACGGGCTGTTTTCGAGCCTAAGTGTTGGAAATTGTGAAAAAATAGGGATATGAACTTGGTATTCAACCAATACCATACATGAGAAGATTTGGGACACATTAGTGGAAGAATAATCTTAAAACTTTAATGACAATGAAAAATACCTCTTTCTCTGCTTCAAAAAACTCGCCCTCTCCCTTCTTCTGCTTCTTCTTCCTTTCCTTGGTGAAATACTTGTCATCAAATTTTCAACATCTACACAAGATATGTCAACCTTGGTAGATGTTGCAATCACATAACCTTCACTACAAGAAAAATTACATTTAGCAGCGGTTTTTTTCCACCGCTAAATGTGTAAAAACCGCCACTAATACCTTTTGCAGCGGAAAAATGTGCGCCGCTACTTTTGTCGTAAAAAAATCAATAGCAGCGGTTTATAACCGCCGCTAATAGTTTCAATCTGCCACTATAGCGCATAGGGCTTTTTCCTGCAAGTGCATCTTTTAGCAGCATATAGTAAAAACTGTTGCTATAAGTGTATCTTTTAGCAGCAGACAATATAAAGCGCTGCTATAAGTGGCCAAACCCACTACATCCAAGCCCCATTTCACCTTCCCCTAATTGCACATTAAAAAAAGATCTATACATGTCCAACCAAAAATTATTTATTAAAAAGGATCTATACATTATCCAACCAAAACTTATTTATGAGACACTAAAAAGGTAGCAGAAGCATTGCGCACACATGTATTGGATTCATGATTGTCTACATGTATCTGGTTTGATGGAAACCACCACTAGCTGGAGTTTTTTCAGGATAAATTTGATGGACACTATGGATAACATTGGTAGGATGTAAAGGAGGATGTTGGGCATATCCTGTTAGTTTAGATTCTCTCTCTCTGCAATTGCCATTCTCTTTAGTACATCCTTGATCTACATGAGAAATATTAGTGGTTCAGGTGCTTATGGTTGCATATCCTGTTAGATTCTCTCTTGTGTGCAATGCCATTTCTTTAGTATATCCTTGCTCCAAATGAGAAATATATAGTAGTGGTGCAGGTTTGGGGTATTATCTATTCGTTTGTTTCTCATGCATTATGTGCCAAGCTGTCACTATTTGACTGATCTGATGCCTGATGAGAATAGCTTGGAGACATGTTTATGATTGGAAAATCCACCAAATGCTTCTTTTCAAGTAGTTTCCCTTGGTATACCGACTAGAGGTGTACAAAATGACCCGGTAACCCGACCCGACCCGTGGGTCAATGGGTGGGTCACTCCACCCATAATTTCTGTGATTGACCCGACCCGTGACCATTGGTACGGGTAACGGGTTTCACGGGTCGGGTTACGGGTGACCCGTGAACCCATTTTTTTTTTTTTAATTCCATGTAGAAGACCGTGTTGGTATAAATGGTTGTGGAGGTTAATACAATTGATATTTATTTCTTCCCACCACACTCATTCATCTCCTTGAAGTTTTCCTCTTGTATAATATTTACATGGAGTAACCTTTCAATTTATGCCACGTAAAACACTCTTCCAGTAATTTAATCCAATTTAAGATGTTTGGGTCTCTCTTTCCATAAAAATATGGAACTTTCAGAAGCTTCCTGATGAAACATGTTCGAGATTTTACCTTGATCAATGACCAAACTATCAGCAACAGGAAGGACAGTTGTTGTACGTGGCTCTGTTAAAGAGACTGCAAAGGTGAATAGCAGCTTAGGAGATCAGATAAGGGGCTTAACTTTATGGGTTGTGGGATGCAGTTGTGAGGGAATAGGATTCAGCTAGTGGGGCTGTACATGAACTAGCATTAATTTGAAAATTGCAAAAAGTTAATAATAGAATCTGAAAAAGGACTCTTTTTTCTATGAAAAAGAAACAAGAAGATACAGTTTGTTGCTCTGATACAAATTGACACAGCAACAAAGGGGAAGAGTAATCAGTAATTACACTCCAGGCTGAAACTTAAGGATTCACTTTTCTAGTTCTCACACCACATTCATCACCAAATAGAGAAAGAGAGAATAATATTTTCATGCAAAATTGAGTACCTAAGAGGGGGTGAGAACACTGACTTATATAGTCTTAGAAGGACAAGATGCCTTAACCTTCTCCTTAAGTTTAGGTAACTAATCTAGAAAATGTCTTCCTCCCTTAAATCAACCAACAACCAAATACCCTAGATTTTTATCCTTGGTCTTCTAAATGATGAAAAAAAAAAAACTTAACCGAACCCGACCCGTGACCCGTTGAACCCGTGACCCGTTTGACCCGTGACCCAAACGGGTTGGGTTCGGGTGGGTTTTTACCCACATAAAATATGTCGGATCGGGTCGGGTTTGACCCAAAACCCGCGGGTTTGACCCGTTGAACACCTCTAATACCGACATTGATTGATGCTTTAAGTAGGATGTGAATGATTGTAATGCGAAAGAAGCTTTCTGTGAGTGCTTTTGGGGAGAGCATTTCAAGTTTTCTCCTCCTTCCAAAAGGAACAACTAAATGGGAACAATTCTTGTGTTGGAAAGAGATGATGCAACCAGTGCAGGAGGCAAAGGTTGAATGTGGTGCAATTGAGGCACTTTTAGAACTTCTCATGTCTCATTGGTGTGAGGAAACTGCAGCAAGACATTGCTGAACAGAACATTATATTAGAGAAACAAAAGTTGCTAGTTTTGCAATTTGACAGATTACATTGCATTGCATATATTCAAAATCAAAACATATTACCATGACCTCAAAGTTACTTCAAAATCAAAGAAGCACACACTCTCCCCAAACCACTCCTTAAACCCCCTTTTCCTCTCTCAATCCCTACCACCTCAGAGTATCTGAGGCTTAATTGTGCCATTGCTTATGTCATCTTAACCGTACCCAGACTCGCCCACACCCATTTCACCCAACTGATTGTCGTCATCACCGATGGCCCAAGAAAAGACCTGCACAGCAACGAGACAGAGTTACAACAAAAGATAATAAAAAGGCAAACGATAAAAAGATATAAGTAGAATATGAAGGGAGGAAAAAATAACGAACATAAATATTTATCTACTGGTATAGTATCAAGAGTAGTCATCATGTCATTGTAAAAATTAGAGAGCTGTATAGTTGATACATGGATATACTTGTATGATGACGCAGGTGCTTTGAGCGTGCAAAGGCAAAAGTGAACATGACACTATGACAGGTATATGTAAGGAAGTTTGCAAGGAGAGAATATAGCATGCGCAGGAGGATAAGGAGAAAAATGATAGAAAGACACTACTATCCCACCCCACTAAGAGAGAGAGAGAGAGAGAGAGAGAGAGAGAGAGAGAGAGCATATGAAACTTGGATTGAATTGAATAGAAAGGAATGAAATGAAAACGGCTGCACCAACGTTCCTTTAGGACTGCAGAGAGGGCCCCAGCAGCCTTGCAGTTCCAAGAAGGAGCCACCAACACAGGCTATATTTAAAGAAATAAAGGGAAACATGTCACCTGTCCAATAGGTAGAAAGGGAAATGTGGTTTTTCTTGGATAAGAGAGTTGAAATAAGCTTGCAATGGAGTTAAAACAAGCTTGAAATGGAGGAGAGCAGGGAGGGGAAGAAAAGGAGTTTTTTTTTATACTTATGGTTAGAGAAGGTGGGTTAGGCACTTACACGAACTGAAATACATTCACATGAGTAGGTATGGGAACAAAACTTGAGCGGATCTGTTAGATTGGTTTTTTTTCTATGTGGGTTTTTTTTTTTTTAATGGTGCATTTTTTTATCTTGTCTGTGGAACTAGATGAAAAGTTCATAATACCAATCTAGGCTTCACATCTATGGAAATGGCCCTAGAGAGCAGAACTACATATGTATAGGAAAGTGAATATAAGCAGATAGAATGGCTGCAAGCTCAACAAAGGAACTCAATGAAAACTACTTATGTAACTTAGGCACAGCACCATCAAGAGTTTCACCAGATTGGAGACGCATAGGTGCTCGATAAAACAGGTTATGTCCCATGTTCCTGAACAAACACCCCTACACAGTCAACAGATTGAAAGTGTCACTCTCTTTTAACTAGAGACACCAATAACCAATATAAAAGCCCCATACAATACATCAACACTTGTAAGATTACATCCATTCAAGAGAATTAAGCCCCATCAGTTTCCTAATAAGTTACTTAAATAAGTCCTAAGTTCCAAAATAAGGGCCATTCAGGTTCATGTTGGCACCTCCTCTAGTTTCATAGGGAACACCAAGGTATAGATAATAAAAGTGAAATCGCTGAGACTAATCTGGGCCATCCGTACAACCTGATCAAAGATCGAGACCGTTCATCCTTCTGTTTCCCATGGCTACAGGTATGCCCTAAATATTTCATCTAATCAGTGTTATTATTTACATATAATTTGGTCATTGATTTCTGGAACTCTAGATAGATCCAAGTATCATGTGATTGTGTTTCTTTTTCTACCGTCTTCTGCTTTAAGCTATCAGAAGATAGAACTTGCATGCTAGTGATGATTTGAGCTCATCACTCCTACAATCACAAAATTAGAAAAATCATGTGTTTAAGTTTTCACTGTAAAAACAGTTTCTGGCAATTGGCTCATTAGTATCTACAGATTAAATGGATATGAAAGATGATAATAACTAAAGAAGTTATCAAAAACAACACTAGTGAATTATGATAGGTAAGTTGTTCAATGTGCAATGCCATCACTTATTTAAAACAACATAGTAGTATCCTGACTTGATCAATAGTCAAACTTTCAACCAAAGTTCACTTGTTTTATGGTCTGTTTTGTTCTTGATTGCTCACTGTGTTCTACAGAAATACAAAGTCCCTAAATTGTAGGTGTTTGTTGACACCAAAAATGTCACTTTGCCTCATCAAGATCCGAAGAGCTACATGAAGTCGCAACCTGCCATAAATAGGCAATGCTGCTTCCAAAAATCAAATCTTATCAGAATCAAACAAAAACTGCAAGATTCTTCCAGACAGCCAAAAGAGGAGTACACAAGAAGTTTCGGGCCATTTCAAAATCATTTGGCCTAACTTCGCTTCTCCGACAGCCGAAAAGGAGCCCTCGGCGACAAAAGCTCTCCGGGACCATGGTTTCCAAGACAGAACCTATGGATCATCTTAAAATGACTCCAATAGGTTCCCTGTCAAATTTCAAGTCAATCGGACATCGGTTGACCGCACATCAAACCGCGACATCTTCATCGCGACAAAAAGCAAGTCTGCAGGTGATAGGACCCCAAACGGCTTCGAAACTCAAACAAAAGCCTATGGTTGGTCTTATTTATTGCTCAGGAGGCTTCACACCAAATTTCAGGTCATTCCGACATCGTTTGACCCAGTTTCAGCTTCTGACGGGAAATCGGCAACTCTGCGCGACAAAGTCTTCGGCTTTCTCAGGAAATTGGAAACTTTGCAAAATAAAATGCAAGGATTCTCATCAGGTTTCCTACAAAGAAATCAGGCCAATAAATGATCAAAATGTCAAAGAAAAGTACAGAAGAAAAAAAGAATCAAAAAAGAGCAAAAACGGACGCAAAACGGGACCAAAAAGGGGGAAAACCCCCCCAGGGTCGCAGACCCCTGCGACCCTGGGCCAGGGTCGCCGGCGACCATGGACCCCGGGGTCGCCGGGAAAGCCCCGGAAACCCCGGTTTTCGCCGTTTTTTCGCGATTCGAGAAGCCCAGCCTCTGGTACTTTCCAAAATTCATGCTTTTGAGACACCAAGTCCTCTGATATCCGTCCAAAACACGGGTAAATCATCAAGAGTATCAAAGACAGTATTGATCGCCACCCGGTCAACCAAAAAAAGTGTGCTTTCCACCCGACCGATCGAGAAATCGACAGGACAGATGGCACCGACCCGCTGTTGGCAACAAACACCTGAAATTACATGGTCATCTGATGTCGATCTACATGAAGATCCATCGATGATCATCGACAGAAGAATTCCAAAAGACGTGGCACGGCCCGCGACTCTTCAGCTGCTCGGCGACCACTTAATGCGATTAATTGACTAACTTTATTACAGTCATTAATCCATTTCTTTGGACGGCCCAATCAGAAGCAAGCATTCGGGAGTTACAAGTCAAGAAATTCATGGCATTTAACCCATGAAACTCCTCCCATCATGGCGATTAAAGGCGATTAAATGCCCTCAATCTCCTCCGGCCAATCAGAAGCCAAGAAAAAGGAGTTACAAAATAAACAATTCAATTTTGTAACTCCTCCCATTATGTGGCTTAATGACATTAAAAGCCCATAAACTCTCCTAAATGGCTACCAAGAGCCTATAAATAGGAGAGCACTCCAAAGGAATCCATATCGGAAAAAACAGACAACAAACATCAGCAGACAGCAGTCAGAAATCCAGAGAAAAGAAAAAGAGAGAAAACTCTGCGGAAGTTCTACACCGGCCACCGCAACAAGGTGACAAAAGTCCCTTGGGGGGTACCCCCCCCCCCCAAGGTCCTTGCCTTCTCCTCCTGCCTCCAATGGCTTAGATGTGGCTTTTCAGCCCGTCTACTCGGTTTTTTTATTGGACATAGGACCTTCCTTTGGTCTTTGTCTTCTAAAAACCCGAGGTTATAGCCAAGCCAAGTGAATCAAATAGCATCCTCTGTTCTCATCTGCATGGATGATGGCGAAGCCCACATATGGCTTGCGACCGTCAATCTAAACGAGTCCTCCACAATCTCCTGAGAAGTTAGATCCTCCTTTTCTTGCTTTTCATTGTAGTTTGTATTTTTTTAAAAGAGACAAAATCACAATTCTTGTCTTTCATTGTTGATAAGGATTGTAAATCGGCTATAACGCCAAAATCGGCTATAACGCCAAAATCGGCTATAAACGCCAAAAATCGGCTATAAACGCCAAAATCGGCTATAAATGCCAAAAAAATCGCCTTTCACGGCAAATCAAGAAAATGTCTCTTTTCTTAAATATATGTGCAATGGAAAACTTGAAAGAAGTTGATTTCCTTTTTACTTGAGAAGGTTGATCTCCGGATCACCACTTGCAATTCCAAGTAAAATAGAAAATCTGGCACACCCACAAAAAAAAAATGTTGATGCACGCCCCTGCCCCCCGGTTACGAAAGGGTCGGACCCGACGGACTCCCATGTCCGCCGACCTCGGTAGAACCGAGCAGGAGCGCGGTCCATCAAGCTGGCACACCCGGTGGGACTCGTTTATTTGAGAACACGATGCTAGAAATGAAATATTTGCATATCATATATTTTGCTCTATGCTTATATTTCTTTTCTCGATTCCTTGGCTACTTTATAATTGGTGGCCTATGTTGAATTCTGCAAAAAAAAATGAGATGAGATTTTTTGTTTGGAAATTTCTAATTCTTTGAATTTATTTCCATTCTTTCTCTTTTCAAAAAAAAATTTAAAAAAAAAAAAACAAAAAAATCAGATTTGTCATTTTTGGATTCAAAATTGAGAAACCTTGATCCGTTCCTATCGTTCATCGCGCTTGCAGAAATGTTGAGCCTGTTCGACTAAGGTTTTGGGCCATGGTTTCTCTTCGATGAGTTCATCAAAAATAAAAAAAAATATATATATATATAAAAAAAAATTTTAGATTTCTCAATTTGGATTCAAAATTGAGAAACCTTGATCCGTTCCTATCGTTCATCGCGCTTGCAGAAATGTTGAGCCTGTTCGACTAAGGTTTTGGGCCATGGTTTCTCTTCGATGAGTTCATTAAAAAATCAAAAAAAAATATATATATATATATAAAAAAAAAATTTTAGATTTCTCAATTTGGATTCAAAATTGAGAAACCTTGATCCGTTCCTATCGTTCATCGCGCTTGCAGAAATGTTGAGCCTGTTCGACTAAGGTTTTGGGCCATGGTTTCTCTTCGATGAGTTCATTAAAAAATCAAAAAAAATATATATATATATAAAAAAAAAAAATTTTAGATTTCTCAATTTGAATTCAAAATTGAGAAACCTTGATCTGTTCCTATCGTTCATCGCGCTTGCAGAAATGTTGAGCCTGTTCGACTAAGGTTTTGGGCCATGGTTTCTCTTCGATGAATTCATAAAAATAAAAATAAAATAAAAAAAATATAAAAAAAAAAGACATAGACCACTAAGGTTAAACCAACTGTGTTCTTTGATCATGGTTGATTCAAAGAAAAGCCTTGTCCAGAGTGTGGAGACAGCTTGACTGTTCTAGGCAAGGGTCCTCCAAACGGGTTCATTAAGTAATCCTACCCTTACCTGGGGGCAATTCTATCAATCAAGATTTCATAAGACCGGGTTAGGAGGCCTATGTGTACTCTCTTGTCTTTTAAATAAAAAAAAATAAATAAAAAAAAAATAAAAATTTTAAAATAAAAAATAAAAAATAAAAAAAAATTTCAAAAAAAATCTTTAAAAAAAATAATAATAAAAATAAATAAAAAAAAATAAAAAAAAAGATTTTTTTTAAAAAAAAAAAAAAAAATCTTCAAAAAAAAAAAAAAAACTTCAAAAAAAAAAAAACTTCCGTCATTTTGGGTTTAGATTGGAGAAATCTTGGTCTTCTTCTTTCTGAGCACTGGCGCTCGCGGAAATCGCTGAGCCCGTGTTCAGATTGGAGTGCCTTTTGCTCTCTTTGATGAACCCGATATTGGCCTTTCAAAAAAAAAAACTCGTCATTTTTAGATTCAGATCCGAGAAATCATGGTTCATTTCTTTCTGAGCACTGGCGCTCGCGGAAATCGCTGAGCCCGTGTTCAGATTGGAATACCATCTGCTCTCTTTGATGAATCCAATCTTGACCTTTCAAAACAGAGAATCTCATCTCATAGATGCGGTCTCAAAACATTTGTGTCTAGCGGTACTAGTACGCCCTTTCAGGGTCTACTGTATTGCGACCGGCACATTTGTAACTCCAACTTTATATTCTTCTTACCTCGAGCAAGCTCTGCTTCTCGATAAGTCGAATTTAAGTTCACAATTGCTTCTAGCAGTAACTGGGATGCCCATTCCGGGCTTACCACACCTGCGATCAGAACAATTGTACCCTCTATGGCATTTTGCCTTCCTCATATTGCTTGGGTCATCTACCTCGAGCAATTTGAAAAGACGAAACCATAGAACTTCCCATTTATGATCATTATATTCTTGTGATTACTAATGGATGTGGTCTTGTTTCAGAAATTTTCGAAAAAACTAACAATGGCAGCTTCACTAACCATTACTTTCGACGAAAGCAAGCACCAACTCATGCTTCAACAGAAGCAAACCACGCGCACCTACAAGCGCCCCATCAGCTGCCGAAGTGTCAACTCCTTCGGCAACTCTGTGAACTCCGGGTCGACCTCGACTCCCCGGACTATCGTTTTCGGGACGCTGGGACCATTCCCACTTCCCGAGGAACAAACTGCTCCCTCCAAGAAGCAGAAACTCGCCTCTCAACGTGTCACTACCATGACACCAAAGGCGAGCACCAGAAGGCCTGAAGCCCGTGGCAGCCCCACGAAGCCTCAACCTACAAACAACCAGGTCTACCCCAAGACTTGGTCCCCAAGACCTTCACCAAAACAGAGAAGGTCCCAGGCATCCACTAAGCCAGCATTCCTGGCCCCACTCAAGGAGAACCAGTTCTATCCTCTTGCTTACATGAAAGAGGAGAGACCCATCTCCAACCCGACTTCAAAGTCATCCCAGCATGAGCCGGCTTGTTCCTACAAGCCCAAAATCAAGTCATGCATCACAAGGCCTCCACAAGCATCTGCTAAGGCCTACAAATCTGCAGTTCGACCCTTCATATCTACAGGGGCCGAACTTCACAAATTCAAAGCTTCGCTGCAACTGGCGAAGGATAGGGTTCGCATCCTATCCTTGCCCAGCTACAAAGAAGACAGGCTCGGCTGCTGCGCCCGAGGGAGCACATCCTTCATCGTCAAAGCCCAGTCAGAGCTGACCGAAGCTCAAATTGCTCGTCGTATACGCCGCCGCGCGTCGTACCGACAAAAGAGACTACAGAAGCAAAGGACCCAGCCTCCCACACTTCAAGTCTCTCCCAAATGGGTCGAAAAAGAAAGGACCCAACCAAGTTGCTGCCGTCCATATGGTTGGAAAAACCAGAAGGCGCCAAAAATCAGCAACAAAAATCCATGTCCGACGTCCAATGACCCGCAGCTGTCTCAAGGACAAGAAGACATTCAGAAGAATCCCCTGCTCCTTCAAGCAAAGGACAGCAGAGTGATCCTTCCTCAAGCTCCTCTTCAAAAAGAATGAGCCCCAGCTCAGTCACCAGGACAGTTTCTTCGTTCGAATCACGAAGGATGAATGTCTTGGCTACAAATTCTGAGCCACCACCCCGCAATCCACCTCCAGAAGATGCAATCACCCGCATCCAGCAGTTGGAACAGGGCCAGCAGAGGATTGAAACTCTGATGGAAAACCTTCTCCTCGCCTTCCAAAATCAGGCGAACAATGAACCTCCTCCGAATCATCAAGACGACGAGGTAAATAGAGAAGAAAATGAGTCACGCGCCCTTACCAAAAAGGACGTAGACGGTATCCTCGCCAAAGCAAAAGAAGAGGATATACTCAAAGAGCATGGGATCAAGCCACCATATCCCTTATGGATGGACTCGGTCCCGTTCCCCACCAAATTCAAGCATCCTACTCTCCAAACATATACGGGGAAAGGATCAGCCAGACAGCACGTCATCCACTTCAAGATCTTGACGGGAGCTATCGCGGATCAAGATGCACTCAAGATCCGCCTCTTTGCAAGTACCCTAAAAGGTACGGCCTTCGATTGGTACTCCACTCTGCCGGAGGACTCAATCCAAAACTGGGCCATGCTAGAGACACGCTTCCTGACTCACTTCAAAGGTGAGGATCATCCCGCTACTATGGCTCAGCTGTGCAGCCTAAAACAGGGGGAGAATGAATCAACATATGACTTCATTCACAAGTGGAAAGCAATGGCATACAAATGCTCTGATGTATTGCCACAAGCGTCGCTAGTCGACATCTGCCGAAACAACATGAGAGCCAGAATCCGCTCCATGATCATCGGCAACAAATCAAAAAACCTGGGAGAACTCCTAGAAGCTTCCATGGAAGCTGAAACGGTGATTAAAGACCTCAACAGTCAGAAATCATCAAGAAAAGAGCCAACCGCCATTGCAACCTCTAAACCAAAGAAGAAAGAGGTCCTCAATGTGCAGACCAAGTCAGCTCCTCAGCCACCAAAGAAAGCTGAAAACAAAGCTGCTGGTAAGAGACCTGAACTCTCTGATGCCTTCAAAGAACGAGTAGAGAAGAAATACCCGTTTGATGAAGATGTTGATGAAATCTTCGGGGCTCTTGTGGCAAATGGCAAGCTCACCTTGCCTGAACCAAAAAGACCGGGTGATGTTGGCAAAACCAACGATCCTCGGTACTGTCCATACCACCAGATGATCTCGCATCCTCTCAATCAATGCTTCGTTGTGAGAGAGAAAATAAATGAGATGTGGAAAAACGGAGTCATCACCTTTGACAAAAACTATGGGTCTGCCTCCGTCAACATGGTGACATGTGGACAAACATCAAAATCACCGAAGAAGAAGATCACTACTTCCTTCAAGGTGATAAACTCAATCGAAGCGTCCGAGGAACTGGTTCCTTACCCGACACCAGACGGACAACCGATATGGGTACATCCCGATCTCCTGGAAGATGAAAATTGGGAGGTCGTGAAAATAAAGCCTACAGCTCAACAGCGAAGGCAGGCTAGGAAACATCTCCTCAAGCTCAAACGGCAAGAGAAGACCCAGCCAAAACTAGAGGTCAAAGAAAAGGCAGAGGCTTCCTCTACCGCTTCACTGGAGGTAACAAAAACATCCCTTCCAGAGACTTCAAAGGGGGTAAGGAAATTCACTCTCAGTGATTTCATGCCACCTCAATTCAGAGAAGCCATGCAGGAGACATCATACTCTTGCAATTCGGTAGTTGGATTCTCCATTGATGGATACGAATCCAGCGACACCGATGATGGATTCGAATCCAACTACACAGATGAGTGGGAGGAATCCCTTGAAACAGGAGAATATCTCTCCGATGAAGAATGGGTTCCTGAGTCTCATCTTATGCCAGTAATCTGGTATAACCCCCTACAGCCACAAGGATCCTGGTCTGATGATGAAGAAGACCAAGAGGCTGTACAAGAAAATGCTGCTGACCCAGCACCTCTCATCACTCCAGTGGAAATCAACAATGTTGAGCCACAAAGAGATGATGAAGAAGAAGATCCGGCTCCCATGCCTGATCTTGAAGATTATGCAAGGATCTTGCAGCGACTCGCTCTACAACAAGAGCAAGAACGCGTCAACGAGCCTCCTCGCAATCCAGAGCCTGAAGTCCCTGAAGACCACCAGGTACATCCTCCCTTAACTCCTGAAAATGGAGAAAATTGCTGGGTAGACGATCCTCTCACATCCGAGGATGAGTCTGACTCCGATCAGGCAACGTCTCCTGTCAGAGCTTCCTGTAATGTGATAATTCGGGATTATAGCTCTTCCGAAGCATCGTCTGATGAGAGCACTTACACTCCGGCGACGCCTAGCAATATATCTTCTGGAGCCACCTCGTCTCACGTGACTTTCACTGAGATGACACCCTCTCAGGTTTCTTCTCCTGAGACTGTGACTTCAAAGTTCACACCCTTCCTGACTGAAGAATTCCCAGCTATTGATGCTTGGGACGATGAATTAGTCAACGAAGAAGAAAGATTGCTGGATGCTGTTCAGGACTTGTTCCCGGAAAATGCTCCATGCAACACAATCACTGAGGATGGTAACTCTGCTGCTGATGCATCCTCAGCAAATGAAAAACGACAGCCTCTTGATCCTGAAGACAATCTTCCAAACGAAGACCCTTCTCAAGAAGCTCTCGAAGTTGGTAGAGGCACCCGCTCTGGCCGGGACTACCACAAAAATTACAACCAATCTTCCTTTACATATGTAAATCCTTCGGGAAAAGATGTTGTAAGCGCCCCTAGTGGCAACAATGATGAACATGCAGGCCCTAAGGAGGCTTTCAAGTATGACTTGATTGAACACTTCAAGCACATACCTGCACGTCTGCACATCCTAGATTTGTTGCGAATGTCTCCGCACACTCGTGATAATCTCATCTCAGAATTACAAAAACTGAATGAGGATGTCGACAAACATGCCCCGCAAGTCCTCCAAATTGAAATGGATTACCGGGTCAAAAACTCAGAAGCCTCCTCAAAGGGAGAAAAGAAGAAAACTGAGGGATCATGCATTGAATGCCTCTCGGTTAAAAAAGCAGCCAGTGCAACCATCGCCTTCACAAAGGATGACCTCCTACTTGGCGAAACCAGGCATAACCGACCCCTGTACTTCACGGGATATATCAAGGAATTGCCTATGCATAGAGTTCAGATCGACCCAGGTTCTGCACTCAACCTTATCTCCACATCGGCTCTTGAAGAGTTGGGCATCCCACCCAGCAAACTGAGCCACACATCTGTATCTATCTTTGGATACGATGGGAGTACTCAAAGGCCTATCGGCAAAATCAGGTTCAAATTGCAGATCGGTGATCTTATCTCTGAGGTCACAGTGTATGCAATAAAGACCCCTTCATGCTACAACATCCTTCTCGGACGCCCTTGGATCCATGAGAATGGTGTTGTCCCTTCAACTCTACATCAATGCATCAAGTTTGTTGGCGACGACGGCATGATACATCGAGTCTTTGCGGATAGAAAACCCTTCAAAGGTAAAGAAATCCACTTCGCAGACTCACAAATGTATGAAGGTGAAAAAGAAGAAGAGGAGAAGCATACAGCATCCTTTGCCGAAAATCTCCAGAAAGATAAAGGCAAAGCTCCTCAACAATCACCGGAAGAAAACAAACCATCCGGTAAATCTGAAGAGAGCATGCAAACTCCCTTCATCATCTCCCTCAAAGTCTTCAAAGCCTTTGGTCATCACAACTAAAGTGAAGAAGGCAAAACAAAAGCCTGGGGGCAAATTTGTTGTCTCTTTCGTGTCTATCATGCAAGACACGGACTCGGATTCAGAGCCAGAAGACGACACATCGTCAAGCCAAGCTGACACTCAGCAAGTTCAGCCTGCTCTTACTCCAATGGAGACAACTTCTGACATAGAAGATCCTACGTCAGCTTCCTTCGTTGTTCCAGCAACTTCAACAAAGGAAAAGCCGATCTTCTTCCATAGATCGGATACTTCTTCATCAAACTCCATGCTTGAACCTTTCCAAAATAAAGGTACGCCTCAACTATCCTTATACAGTTCTGTGGCACAAGCTATTATGAAGAAAATGGGCTATGACGCTCAAAACCCAGTCGGTTTGGGAGAAGGACGCGGTATTCTCACACCATTGGGGCCCGTCTTGACCAAAAGCCAGCTGGAAGATTAGAGACTCTACGGCTATATAGAAAAGTCTTCACACGGGTTAGGGTATGATCCTGACACTCCCTTGAGACAGTTGACACAAAGGCTTAAAAGTCAATATACTGACCAAGCCTCAACATCTCAAGTCCATGAAGACATCGATCTCCCTGGATATCTCTTTGATGAGTCACCTGACAAAGATCCAGGA
Source organism: Litsea cubeba (assembly GCA_012931725.1). NCBI lineage: Eukaryota > Viridiplantae > Streptophyta > Magnoliopsida > Laurales > Lauraceae > Litsea > Litsea cubeba. The sequence goes on from CM022946.1 coordinate 69,464,568, forward strand.
AGCTCATCCAATTGGCACGATTTCTCCGAAAATGAAGAGGAGTTGTCCGATGGCACAGACGTGTGGACTTCTGACCCAGAAGAACCCTCATCTCCAAAAGAAGTAGCCTACTTCGACTCGGTTTCAACAGGCGATTGGGATCATCTCATAGCAAGCCTTGGGAAAATTACCGATCAAGAAGACCCGTGGAAAGGAACAAAACCTTGGTCTGGAAATGCCCTTGAAACCCCAGAAGGTTTCGTTGAGCTGGAAGCCTCCGAAAATATTGTGGAGGAACCACCTTCGAACCTTCCAACAGAAGATCCTGTTCAAAAGATAGACTTGGGAACACCAGATAACCCACGTCCTGTATTCATAAGCAAGAATATAAAGGATGATGAGTTACCCGAGTATATCGCTTTTCTTCGTGAGTTCGTTGATTGCTTTGCATGGTCTTATGCTGAAATGCCAGGCTTAGACCCCAAAATAGCAGTTCACAAACTCAATCTTCAAGAAGACATCAAGCCTGTCAAGCAAGGCCAAAGAAGATTCCGTCCAGATGTGATGGATAAAATTGAACAAGAAGTTCAAAAACTCAAAAGCGTCGGCTTCATCCGTGAGGAACAACATCCTGAATGGTTGGCCAACATTGTCCCCGTGACAAAGAAAAATGGGCAGATCAGGGTCTGTATTGACTATAGAGACCTGAATGGCGCATGCCCAAAAGATGAATTTCCGCTCCCCATACCAGAGGTAATGATTGATAATACCTGTGGATTCGAGCGAATGACATTCATGGATGGTTTCTCTGGCTACAATCAGATAAAGATGCATCCTGAGGATGAAAAACATACATCCTTTCGAACCCCATTTGGCGTGTATTGTTATACTGTCATGCCATTTGGTCTGAAGAATGCTGGTGCCACATATCAGAGGGCTATGATGAAAATATTCCAAGATATGCAGCACAAGACGGTTGAATGTTACGTTGATGATCTCGCCGTCAAAAGCAAAAGAAAAGAAGATCATCTCGAAAACCTCCGAGAAGTCTTCCTCCGGCTTCGCAAACACAAACTGCGAATGAATCCATTGAAATGCTTCTTCGGCGTCTCGTCGGGTAAGTTCCTCGGATTCTTAGTTCGGAAAGCTGGAATAGAGCTTGACCCCATAAAAGTCAAAGCCATTCTAGAAATGCCCTCTCCAAGAACCTTGAGAGAACTCAAAGGGCTTCAAGGGAGATTAGCCTACATCAGACGGTTCATCTCCAATCTTTCGGGGAAATGCCGTCCATTCTCCCGGTTGATGAAAAAAGGTGTAAACTTTGTCTGGGATGCTGACTGTGAAGCTGCTTTCCAAGACATCAAGTCATACCTGACAAAACCTCCAGTGTTAGCTGCTCCTACCACTGGAAAACCATTCATCTTGTACACAAGAGCCCTTGATCACTCTTTGGGAGCTCTGCTTGCGCAAGAAAATGATCAAAGAAAAGAAGCTGCTCTATATTACCTCAGCCGCATGCTAGTAGGTGCAGAGCATCGCTACTCTCCAGTCGAAAAAGAATGTCTTGCAGTGATGTTCGCCGTACAAAAGCTGCGTCACTACTTGCTTTCCAATACAGTCTACCTGGTCTCGAGGGTCAACCTCTTGAAGGTCCTTGTCACAAAGGCAGGTTCTCTCAATGCTCGACTGGCAAAATGGTCCATCCTTCTGTCACAATTTGATATTAGGTATGTACCACAAAAAGCAATCAAAGGGCAAGCTCTAGCAGACTTCCTCGCAGAGCATCCATTGCCTAAAGATTCTCCACTCAGAGATGATCTCCCAGACGAACCAGTCTACAATGTGGAGACTTTCTCACGAAGTGCCTCCTGGGACATGTACTTTGACGGTGCAACCAGGACAAATGAAAAAAGACAGCTGATCTCGGGAGTTGGCATCCTTTTTGTTAGCCCCGACAAATACATGATTCCACACGCTTTCTCGCTACTGGAACCATGCACAAACAATGCAGCTGAATATCAAGCTCTGATCTTAGGATTGGAACTCGCCATCGAATCCGGTATCACCATGCTGGAGGTCTTTGGAGACTCTCAACTGATCGTCAACCAGATGAATCAGAAATTTGAAGTCAGGAAGCCAGATTTGTTGCCCTACTACAACAAGGCACAATCACTTTTGCAAAAGTTTGACATCTGTCACATCACCCACATTCGTAGAGGTGAAAATATACGTGCAGATGCCCTAGCCGGACTCGCCGCATCCATGGCAATCCAGGAAGGGGAAAACATGCAAGTCACAGTGTGCGAAAGAAGAATCCTTCCTCCTCTTAACACACACCAAGCAGTTGCTGAATGCCACCAAGTGGTCGGAAGTCGGATTTCAATCCTTCAAACTTCAATTGGCGACTGGAGGGATCCGTTCATTGATTACATTATGTTCGGAATCCTACCCGAAGATCCAAAAGAACGGGTAAGCATCCAAAGGCGAACCCCAAGCTTCCATTTGGATATTCCTTCAAAAATCCTTTACAGGAAATCCTTCAACGGAGTACTTCTACGCTGCTTGTCACAACAAGAGGCTGAAGAAACACTTAAAGAAGTTCATGCTGGTCTTTGTGGAGCTCATCAGGCTGGACCTAAGCTCTATGATCAGATAAAAAGGTTAGGATATTACTGGCCTACCATGGTAGCTGACGCAATGCAATTTGCTAAGCGCTGCCAACAATGCCAAGTTCATGGAGATTACATTCACATGCCTCCAGAATGGCTGCATCCTACAGCGATCTCATGGCCTTTCGAAGCCTGGGGTATGGACATCATAGGTCCTATTTCTCCCCCTTCAAGCAAAGGTCATCGCTTCATCTTCGCCGCTACGGATTATTTCTCCAAGTGGTCAGAAGCATTTGCGTTTAACGAAATGAAGACCTCATCAGTCCTTCAGTTCCTACGCACCAACATCATTTGTCGTTTCGGTATACCCAAAAGATTCGTCCATGATAACGGACCACAGTTCCGGGATCATCGATTCTACAGGTTCTGCGACAAATACAAAATTCAAAGCTGTCCTTCAACTCCATACAATCCGGCAGCAAACGGGTTAGCAGAAGCTTTCAACAAGACACTCTGCAAAATCCTCAAAAAAATGGTCTCTAGTCACAAAAGAGACTGGAGCGACAAAATGTCTGAAGCTTTGTGGGCCTATCGAACCACCGTTCGAGGACCAACCCATAGCACACCATTCTCCTTGGTCTATGGATGCGAAGCTGTCGTGCCCTTGGAAGTACAAATTCCTTCCTTGAGGGTATCCTTGCAAAATGGCATGACTCAAGAAAGCAATGTCAAATTGCGACTCCATGAGCTGGACAATCTCGATGAGAGACGGCTCGAAGCTCAACAAAGCATTGAACTTTACCAAGCACGTATGGCAGGATCTTTCGATAAAAAGGTCAGGCAACGCGCCTACAAAAAGAATGACTTGGTTCTTGCGGTAAAAAGACCAATGGTCTTCGCTCACAAATCCAAAGGCAAATTTGAGCCAAAATGGGAGGGACCCTACGTCATCGACAAAGTTTTCTCCAATGGCGCATACGCACTCCTAAACATGGAAGGTGACAGATGTATGCTGCCCATCAATGGCAAGTTCTTAAAGCGGTACTACCCTTGAAGACTTACCCAACTGGGTAAGAGCAATGCCTGTACGGCCAAAACCGGTTTCCAGGTACACGCTCGCTAAACCCACCTTTTTTTAGAAATTTCATATCAAATGTTGAAATTTCTAGAAATCTAAAACAATGCTTACTTTCATCGTTTCATTGTTCAAAAAAAAAAAAATCCAAGTTTAGGAACCTTTCCCTAACTTGACCAAAATTTTCAACCCTTGAACCCAAAATTCATGGTTTGAAACAAAATCCGGATTCAGGGATTTCCACCCTAGTCCACCCTGCCTTTTACCGCCAAAATGGTTTTAGGTCAAAACTTATGACCCTCGTGTCTTTAAACAAAAAAAAAAAAATGGTTTTTCAAAAACCGCGAGGAAGCGACGCTTAGTCGATACTCGCACAAATCGGAAGCAAGCGAACCACGTTCGACACTTCCAAAAACGCAGGGAAGCGACATTTCGTCGATACTTGCAAAATCCAAAACCGTGGAAACGCAACATTTCAGTTGATATCCACAACCCAAATTTCAAAGGTTCGAAAAAACCTAAAAAAACTGTGGAGACGCAACATTTCAGTTGATATCCATGACCCAAAGGTTCGAGAAAACCACAAATTTCAAAAATCGTGGGGAAACGACATCAAGTCAGTACCCGCAAAACCAAAATTTTTGAAAAGCAAGGATGCGACATTCCATCGATACTTGCACCCAAATCCGCGAGGATGCGACATTCCATCGATACTCGCAACCGAATGAGCAAGGATGCGACATTCCATCGATACTTGCAAGAACATTCAGCAGGGAGGCGACTTTTAGTCGATACTTGCATTTTTTTTTAAAACCAAACCGGCTATAAATGCCATCAAAACAGGCTATAAATGCCACAAACCGGCTATCAATGCCACCAAAAACAAAACCGGCTTTCAATGCCACACAAACAAAAAAACTTGGATTTAAAAAAAAAAACGGCTATCAATGCCACCAAAACAAAACAGGCTATCGATGCCACCAAAAACCGGCTATAGATGCCACCAAAACAAAACAAACCGGCTATCAATGCCACCAAAATTGGCTATAGATGCCACAACAAAAAAAAAAAAAACAGGCTATCAATGCCACAAGAAAAGCTGGCTCTCATGCCAAAATTGGCTTCCATGCCACAAACAAAAACCTGGCTTTCATGCCAAAACAATCATTTGACAAAAGATTTTCACAAAATGACAACCTTTTGATCAAATCCCATTTAGCAATTACTTTTATCACAAAAAGATTCAAGTGAGCGTAGGGATAACAAAAAAAAAATCAATCCCATTTAGCAATTACTTTTATCACAAAAAGATTCAAGTGAGCGTAGGGATAACAAAAAAAAAGTGTTCACAAGCACTACAAAAAAAAGAGTACCAAAAAAAAAAAAAAAAAAAAAAAACATGTGGTACCAAAAAAAAAAGTGTTCACAAGCACTACAAAAAAAAGAGTACCAAAAAAAATACATGTGGTACCAAAAAAAAAAAGAGTGTTCACAAGCACTACAAAAAATAAGTACCAAAAAAAAAAATATACAAGTGGTACCAAAAAAAAACAGAGAGAAGGATGGTTTCTGTATACAGGAGCTCAATCAAAGATGGTCTCCAGCCAAGAGTTCAACTCCCCAAGCAGACTTTTAGCCTCAGCTGTCAAGGATTCCAAGGCACGCTTCTTCAGGAACTTGCCATGAGATGCTGGAGTGGGCTGTACCCCTTCTCTCACACCAGGAAGCTTACCTCGAGCAGCTTGCCATTGTTTATCCTCATCAGACTTCCTTTTGAGAACCCGTTCGGCATCTGCAACCTGGTGAATCAGGACACTCTTGTTAGGAATTTTGTAGATTGCAATTTGGTGGATGCATTATCATTTTCATCATCATTTGAATTTTCACATGAGCATTGATTTTAAAAATACTTGAAATCTATATTTTCACATGCATTGATTTAAGTCTTTTAAATTTCATGTTTCATGCATGTTTTGATTTTAAAACTTGGATGCATTTAGTTTTGAAAAGAGTTTTTAAGAATCAAGCGAGCCTTTGATTTTAAAGTTTCAAATCATTTTTAGGCTTTTTATGTTTCATGTTTTTAAACCACTTAGAATGATTTAAAACATGATTTCAAGCTTGATTTAATGGCCCAAAAAGTCCCCAAAGAAAAATACTTTAAAATATGCAAAATATGCATTTTTGGGGGAATTGGTCCAGGGGACCCGGTCGACCTGCAGTGTGGCCGGTCGACCGAGACCATGGACGGTCGACCGAGCCCACTGCAGGTCGACCGGGAAAGAGGCAACGGCATTATTTTCAAACGGTCATATTTTTGCCCGTTGAAGGGCAGGTCGACCGAGCCCTGTAGGGGGTCGACCGAGGACTAGCCGTTGGGCATTTTTTTGTATAAAAAGAAGCTCATTCCTTAGCCAAATAAGAGGAATTTTTAGGCCCTCCTTAAGGTGATTTGAGGCCAAACAAAGGGGAATGAGCTAAGGGAATCTAAGGGTCATTAGGAAAGCTAAAGCTTGGGATTAATGAAGTTAAATCACTAAGTAAGCTTGCTTTTCCTAATCATATGTTTTCATGCTTTATTCTATTTATTGGTAAATCTTTTCTAGCATGTTAATGTATGATTTGTTGTGTCCTTAACATTGTTATGTTTTGAATTGATTCATTGTTTTGGATACATCACCTTGATTCAAACCAAGTAGTACTTAAATTGGTATATCTAAGTAGATCATGTTTTGGAATCATCTTTGAAATCATATGTAACATGATTCCTATACTTGGTTGAATCTTTGGTTGTTGTTTTTCATCATAAGAAAATCACTTTCAAATCTATCTTATGTTTTGGATTCAACAACTTTATAAATCACATGTATTTTGTTTTAAAGTTTTACAACTTGTTTAAACATTGATTGGTATATCATTTTCAAGTTGTCCTTTTAATTACATGTGATTTGACCCATAATTTCAATCAAATATATTTGTATGTTTTACACTTTCAAATACTTTAAGCATACATTGAGCTTCATTGTTAATTTGATTGAAATCCATATGCATCACATGTTTTGTTCTTTGATTTTCACAACTTGTTTAGAATACATAGGTATGTCTTTTACAAGTTACTTTTAACATGTGATTAGCATTTCCTCAATCATAAATGTTTTGAGCTAAAACTTTCAAAAGCCTTTGGCATACATTTATGAGCTTTTATTTTTAAATTGATTGAGGACATCATGCATACACTTTGTGCATTCATCTTTGCATTCATATAGTGTTTGTGTGAGTTAGATTTTCACTTTCATATCCGCCTATTTAGAGGCAATTTATATGAGCCAAAATTGTAATCTCCATCAAGTGTATTATAGACACTACTTAGAGAGATAACCAACCTTGTGGTTGAAGAGGTTATTGCTTAGCCTTGAAAAGCATATTGTAAGAGGTTATTGCTTAGCCTAGAAAAGCATAGTTGTAAAGGTTATTGCTTAGCCTATTGAAAAGCATACATAGTGGAAATCCGGTGGGGTGTGAGGAACACAAGCCGGTAGTGGATGTAGGCATTGAGGCCGAACCACTATAAATCTTGTGTTGTGGTGATTGCATTGTGATGATTGTAATTGTTTAAGCTTCCGCATTTTGTTTGATTAATCATCACATGTGACTAGTTTAATTTAAAGAAATTAAAATTGGTCATAGTTGGTCACTAGTTGTAGCTCACCCTATTCACCCCCCCTCTAGGGTAAGGATCCCAAGGACTTACAAGTGGTATCAGAGCAAGGTTACTCCATTTAGGGCTTAAACACCCGGAGTTGATCCTTATATGCTTAAATCTAGATTTGAACCCTAGAGTTGTTTTTTATTGCTTATCATGAAGAATGATTTCCACTATGGTTGAAAATGGAATTTTCCTTCCTAGCTCTCTAATTTCCCCTAAGAATCTATCTCACCACTCTAAAACTTATTCAAGTTAAAACCCCAAGAGTTGGTGGGACCTCAAAGTAAACCCTCAAGGACAACCTTATCAAGACCTTAGGTGAATCTTCAAAGGTAGACTTTTGGACTAACCTTAAGGCCTTGAACCTCATTAGACCAACCTATTCTTTTTAGTCATATCTATTTGTTGGTCATGTTACATTTGCATTTTGTTTCTACAAAGTCACATCTTATAAAATGCAATGTTTCTTTGTGATCATTTGATTTTGTCTCCATGAACTTTCTTAGTTATATCTTTGGGTTTCAAAATCATTTGATTGCAATATTCTCATATAGATTTGCATTTTGTTCTCATATAGTTATATCTATTGTAGTGCATTTCTATTTGATGATCATCAATTGATTGTGATTACAAAAGCTTTCTTAACTAGATTTTTCATGATCATTTGATGTTGGAAAATCATTTGTTTGGATATCATAGTTAGATTATTTTGTAAAACAAATGATTCAAATCAATTTAGATTTTCCATGAACTTACAAGTTATATCCTTTGGTATGGAAAATATGTAATCAATTTGTATGAGCATTTGTATTTATATCCTTGATTACAAATTGAGATTTGATATTAGTTTACTTCATGTTTTTCAAAGTCACTTGATCATAATTTTATGAATGATTCATTGTTGGATTTTGAATGTTGGAGTGAATTAAAAGATCTTTGGAAAATGTTTAAAGCTTTATTAGTTATATTTATTGAAGCATTTTCCATGAGTTTATTTCCTTGTGCTTATGTTTATATCATTTAGAAGGAAATACATTTTACAAGCAATTTGCATCTTTGCTCATCAAAGTTACATTCTTTCAAATGCAAATTGACTTTGTTGTTATGTCTTACTTTGTGTGGTTGGGTATGATGTCATTGATTTGCATGTTTGTGCCTAACTTTGTATATCGTTTCATTAGTGCAAATTGATGTTGTTTATGCTTTATAGTAAAATCTTTTGTTTCATGATCATTTGAGCTTCTTAAGTACATATGTGATTTTGTGTGCTAAGTTCATTTGGTATGATTCTCATATCCATTTTCCATTGCATTGTAAGCATACTACATTTGCTAAGAGTGGAAATTTTACATGATAGATTAATGGATCATTTTAGATGAATTTGAATTAAACCATTGTTCTTCATAGGTATACCTTATATGAGATCCATTTTCATCTATATGCGATCCATGATATCGTTCTAACTTCATACCTTGTGCATGAATAGTTATATTCTTTATTGATGATATGGTATGAGTTAGATCTTGATTATAATTGATCCTCTCTATGCAAATGTCATATAGTTCCATGTATGGTTGTGCTCTTAAGTTCCATTTGTGGATACCATACTAGAACTCTCAAATCCATCCTTTGTACTTCATACGCTTTGCTATAGATGGATGGTTGTGATATTGTTTTATGCATAATTTCATAGTAATATCGCTTGTGCATTTTTTCAATATCATATTTATGATCATATGAGACTCTCATCAAAATCCATTATTTGTATCTCATAGGCATATCTATTTTTGATGGATTTCCTTCATGTTGAGTTCATATGGTTTTTCAATTTTCAAATTGCATGTACCACCTAAAGACATTTCATGCAATTTAAAATATTCATCACTATGCTCACTAAGTTACTATATCTTTAAAGTGATGATTTACCATTTATGTTGCTTGATGGAATTTTGTGTTTGTCACATCTATGCTCTTAATCATGTTTCATATTCAATTGGTTTCAATTAGTTTAATTTTCGATTGTTGTCATATCCAATTGATATCTTGAGATTGTGATAAACCTTGTGTACATTGGATTGAACTTGATAAGTAATATATCTTTATTCCATGTCACATTCCATTAGCATCATAATGTTCATGTTTGCCTCCTCTCATGCTCATATAGGTAAATCTTATGACCACCATGTTTTATGTGTTAATAATCTTGGTTGGTTAATGGTTGAGGTAGGCTTCATGTTTGAACTTCATTTCATTCATCTTGTGCACATAATAGTCATAGTTTTTGATTGGATGAAATGATTTCAAAATTTACATAGCATATGTTTTTCATAGGTATATTAATTGATGCTATGTTGAATAAACCCCATAACATCATGGATAGCTCTAATTTGGATTGATCCTAGTAGTTATATTCTTTTTAACTCCATTTTAGAGTGATTGAGATAATAGTAATATCCTTTAATCTCAATTGGTATTCTTTATTCCAATTGGTATCCATGGTTGCTTTTCTCCATGACCTTGCTCTTAATCTTGGTAATTTGATCATATTGAGCTCTATAGTTAAATGAATCTAATCCTTTCCTTGAAATTGACCCTCATTTGGTAAAACCATCTTCTTCTTGTACCTATTAGTTAAATCCTTGTCAAAAGTTTGACAAAAGAAGAATATGGATTGAGGGGGAGTAAATCTTCATAGGAAGTATTAGTTTTGATCAAATTCACCATTGAATTGGCTTTATACCCTTAGACTACTACCATACATGATACCTGTTATATATTTCATTTTCGATTTGTTTAGTTAACAGGTGCTACTTAAAGGTATTTTCCTTATTTCATGTGTGTAGGTACCTTTGCAATTTAATGTCAAAGGGGGAGAATATTGTAGATGTCAAAAGGGGAGAATATAGCCAATTTATCTAAGGGGAGATTTTGTATTATCTTCCAAAGGGGGAGAAGATGCATATCTTGCCAAAGAGAGAGAGTGCATGGTCAAAGGGGGAGAGTTGATAGAAGACTAAGCTTGGGAGTTAAAGAAGTTGCTTGGCTAAAGAAGAAAAGAAAGCTTGAAGAATGATCAAGCTCCAAGCATCAAGAATGAAGAAAAAGAACAAGAGCCCAAGCTAAGTCAAAGAAGCATCCAAGAGATTTCAAGACTTGTCCAGCTAAGGGGGAGCTGAAGACTTAGTGTGAAAATTCAGTGTTGAGTGAGTTGCCATCAAATTGCAAAGGGGGAGATTGTTAGGAATTTTGTAGATTGCAATTTGGTGGATGCATTATCATTTTCATCATCATTTGAATTTTCACATGAGCATTGATTTTAAAAATACTTGAAATCTATATTTTCACATGCATTGATTTAAGTCTTTTAAATTTCATGTTTCATGCATGTTTTGATTTTAAAACTTGGATGCATTTAGTTTTGAAAAGAGTTTTTAAGAATCAAGCGAGCCTTTGATTTTAAAGTTTCAAATCATTTTTAGGCTTTTTATGTTTCATGTTTTTAAACCACTTAGAATGATTTAAAACATGATTTCAAGCTTGATTTAATGGCCCAAAAAGTCCCCAAAGAAAAATACTTTAAAATATGCAAAATATGCATTTTTGGGGGAATTGGTCCAGGGGACCCGGTCGACCTGCAGTGTGGCCGGTCGACCGAGACCATGGACGGTCGACCGAGCCCACTGCAGGTCGACCGGGAAAGAGGCAACGGCATTATTTTCAAACGGTCATATTTTTGCCCGTTGAAGGGCAGGTCGACCGAGCCCTGTAGGGGGTCGACCGAGGACTAGCCGTTGGGCATTTTTTTGTATAAAAAGAAGCTCATTCCTTAGCCAAAGAAGAGGAATTTTTAGGCCTTCCTTAAGGTGATTTGAGGCCAAACAAAGGGGAATGAGCTAAGGGAATCTAAGGGTCATTAGGAAAGCTAAAGCTTGGGATTAATGAAGTTAAATCACTAAGTAAGCTTGCTTTTCCTAATCATATGTTTTCATGCTTTATTCTATTTATTGGTAAATCTTTTCTAGCATGTTAATGTATGATTTGTTGTGTCCTTAACATTGTTATGTTTTGAATTGATTCATTGTTTTGGATACATCACCTTGATTCAAACCAAGTAGTACTTAAATTGGTATATCTAAGTAGATCATGTTTTGGAATCATCTTTGAAATCATATGTAACATGATTCCTATACTTGGTTGAATCTTTGGTTGTTGTTTTTCATCATAAGAAAATCACTTTCAAATCTATCTTATGTTTTGGATTCAACAACTTTATAAATCACATGTATTTTGTTTTAAAGTTTTACAACTTGTTTAAACATTGATTGGTATATCATTTTCAAGTTGTCCTTTTAATTACATGTGATTTGACCCATAATTTCAATCAAATATATTTGTATGTTTTACACTTTCAAATACTTTAAGCATACATTGAGCTTCATTGTTAATTTGATTGAAATCCATATGCATCACATGTTTTGTTCTTTGATTTTCACAACTTGTTTAGAATACATAGGTATGTCTTTTACAAGTTACTTTTAACATGTGATTAGCATTTCCTCAATCATAAATGTTTTGAGCTAAAACTTTCAAAAGCCTTTGGCATACATTTATGAGCTTTTATTTTTAAATTGATTGAGGACATCATGCATACACTTTGTGCATTCATCTTTGCATTCATATAGTGTTTGTGTGAGTTAGATTTTCACTTTCATATCCGCCTATTTAGAGGCAATTTATATGAGCCAAAATTGTAATCTCCATCAAGTGTATTATAGACACTACTTAGAGAGATAACCAACCTTGTGGTTGAAGAGGTTATTGCTTAGCCTTGAAAAGCATATTGTAAGAGGTTATTGCTTAGCCTAGAAAAGCATAGTTGTAAAGGTTATTGCTTAGCCTATTGAAAAGCATACATAGTGGAAATCCGGTGGGGTGTGAGGAACACAAGCCGGTAGTGGATGTAGGCATTGAGGCCGAACCACTATAAATCTTGTGTTGTGGTGATTGCATTGTGATGATTGTAATTGTTTAAGCTTCCGCATTTTGTTTGATTAATCATCACATGTGACTAGTTTAATTTAAAGAAATTAAAATTGGTCATAGTTGGTCACTAGTTGTAGCTCACCCTTTTCACCCCCCCTCTAGGGTAAGGATCCCAAGGACTTACAACTCTCCCTGTCGCGAGCTTCTATTATGGCAGTCCACTTGGCAGCGACTTGTGCCTGCAGAAGCTCAAGACGTTTCCTGGCCTCATCGACCTCCCTATCAAGGATGTTAAGGTCATGTGTCAGCTCGATGATGGTTAGCTCTTCTCTATTCCTCTTTCGGACTGCCACCTTCCTGCTTTCTGTAGCCTCATCTAGGTCAGACTTAGCCTTATCAGCAGGGTCCAGGAACATCTCCTTGAAGAACTGGTCATCAGCCAAACTCACGGTCTCAAACCACTTGTCACCCAGTGCAATGATCCTATCAACGATCGCCCTGGCACCTGTGACATCCAGACCAGCCTCTTCAGCATCACTGAGAATCTCCTGCACATGCTGGATCATGCCAAATCCGACTTCCAAGTGCCCAGAAAGGAGAGTCTCAATCCAAGAGCGCACAACTCGCACCACCACCTTCTTCGCAAAAAGAAGAGATGGCCCAGCTGAGGATTCGCCCAACTCCGTTGGTCGGCTACTCATGTCATCATCTGTTGAAAGAGTAGCAAAAGAACTCTTTCCAGCTGAAGCTGCTCCTGCTCGGGAAGGAATCTCAGCGCGAGGAATCTCCTCAATATTGTCAGAGCTGGTCCCAGGAATCTCTACCTCTGGATCAACCTCTGGCATCTCTTGCTCTGGAAGCAACGGATCCTCCTCTGCCACTTCAAAACCTGCAAAGGAAACACAAAAAGGTATGAATATGACCCTGTTTGAAAGTCATTATCAGAGTTATAACTACAAAATACCTTCTTCGACGACTGGCGGAACACTTTCTTCCTCCATGAACTCATCGAAAGCATCATCAACATTTGCGTCCATCGATGGTTCAAAGTCATCAGAACCCTGTGGCAAGTCAGCTGGCAACAAAAAAATGTGTGTTAGCAAGCCGAGTCACAAACAAAAAAAAAAGGGGATCAAAAGAAGTCATACCAATTGGAGATTCTGGATTTACTCCAGAGTCCCTCGGTTCTTCTTCAGGTGCCTCAACAGGATCCATCACCACCTCATCGGTTGGAACCTCAGGCATCACCAAGTCTTCCTCTGCTAAAAAAAAAGAGAAAAGAAGAAAAGCAGAAACAAGAAGCAAATCATAACATGGAAAAATCCCATGAAAAGAAATGGAAAGAGAAAAAGGAAGAATCATACCTTCACCGACGGTCTCTTCTTCTCGGCTTCTCTTCTCCGGAGGCTCGTCAGCATCCACTGGCACATCCTCATTGATAGTAAGAGGAACTTCCAAGTTAGGAGAGCCCTCATGCTGCCCCTTGCTACTATGATGACTCCTCCTCCTCTTACTTCTGCGGGCTCGCTTCTTAGAGGAACCTACCCCGCTGTCAGAGTCAGGTTTCCCACTTGACTCATCACTGGATGGTCTGCTCTTGCCAGTAGACTCCACGGAAGCTTGCCTCTGTGCCGCCTGCATCCAAGCGCCAAGTTCAGCTTCCTCCTGTTCTAGCTGCTCCAAAGCCTCGTCAGGTATTTCTCGAACAGCTTCAGAACCGATGACGCCCTGGTCACCGAGAAAGCCTATCTTGTGCTTCTCTCCAGAAAGGAAGGCCCAAACTTCCTCTCGCCGGATGCCATCCGACTTCCCAAGGCCCTTTCCAGATGCCAGCTTCACATCAAGCTCCTTCCTGGAAAGTCCCCGATATGCCGAGAAGCTCTCCGCGAACCACTTCGCAAAGCCGGCAGTCCGGGAAGTCAGCAACACAGGATAAGAAATCATGGCTGTAGTGTCTTCAGCACTATAGAAAGCCCATGCATTTCTCCCGTCCTGTAAGCCTCCAAAGCGCTTCACCATGCTTGAAGGCGCTCCAACAACGCCTTGAGAAAAGCCAAGCTGTAAAGCAAAGCGAGAGGGTACATACGGCTGGATGTCGACGAAAAGATGTCTGCGGTACACCATCGTACCGACACGTATGCTGAAAAGCCACTCTCTCTCTGCATTTGTCAAGGAATAATGCCTTCCCGACCCCGCCCTGGTAGAGTCTCGGGAGGCACCAAAATCAAAAGCCTTCTTCCGTAACTCCGGAGAAAGCTTTACTGAAGATTGCCCCATCTCGACGTCCCTGAACCGTCGGACACGGCTTTGCCCTTAGCCAGTCGAATCATCAGAGGATCATCATCCTGTGCAGCACCCAGCCGATGGAAGCCAGGACAGTGGTATACATACCACGAATAAAAGATATGGGCTGAAAATACCCTATTCATGGGAAGCCCAAGCCGAACCAGAAAAGCAGCAGCCTGCAGTTCGGTACACAGGTAGGAGTAAAGAGCAGGCACCAAAGCAAGCTGCTCTCCAAACGCCATCTGACAAGCCGGGAAAATACAATGCGGCCTGATGTGCGTTCCATCTCCTCCAGCAAATACAGCCTCACCAAGCCAATAAGTGAGGTAAACAGCGAGATCTCTCCGCAGTGCAATGTCAGGACATATGGCGTTTGTGCTTGCACAGAAATCTCTCAACTCTTCTTGCATGGCCAAGATCTTCTTTGAATTTGGATCCTGAGCTCCAGCTTCCTGGGTCATGCTATCAGAAGGCTCCCTACTATCAAAAAAGTTGGGGAATGAAGAGCAAAAACTCTTCCAACTGCTGGATCTAACTTTCGAACCCCCCTTCTCCTTCAAAAAATCATAGAAGGCGACGAGTTGAAAGTATAAAAGCCTGAACTCCTCAGACTGCCCCTCGAGGACGCTGTCAATCGGCATAAACTCCTCATAGAGTTTGCCGAGGATGGGCAATCCGGTAATAGCGCTCAGCTCCTTCAAAGAAAAACCAATCTCACCATTCGTCACAATGAAGGTATTGGTTTGAGGGAGGAACGACTCCAGCATAGCCATGAAGGCCTCGTCGGAAAAGATCACGGTCTCCCCAAAAGCGCGGACCGCATCAAAAATCCCGGCTTCCTTCAAAACGGCGCCACCAATCAGCAGGACGCGATCAGTCCACGACTTCCACTCGGAGTCAGCATTGAAGCGACCTCGAAGTCGAAAAGGCTTGATCCAATTGCTGCTGTCACCGCTGAAAATACCAAGGCCCACCGGTCTTAAATCGACCGACGGATAATCAGAGCCCTGGTAGCCGCTGGATGGCATCAACAAGTCCATGTCAACAGGCGACCTCTCCGTATATCCAGGAGAACCGCCAACAAAAACCCCGGTCTTGATTACATTTGTCCTTCTCACCCAACTTGGAGGATCTTCCCTCTTAGGGCACGTGGGGGCAAGGCTCAGAATCGAGACGGTGCGATCAAACATCGACCGGGTAGTAACAGTCTTCTTCTCACCATCTGCTGTGAAGGAAAACTGAAAAGATGTCCTCTGGTATGTAATGTCGTCAGGGACCGCATCACCAAAGAAGAAGGTAGGCTTGGGCAGAATGCTCTGATCTTCCATCACCCACGGACGACTGCTTACCATGATCTTATAGAATTCCTCTCCCTTGAGAGTGATCAGTCGCTGCCTCATCTCATCTCTGTTGAGGGAGTCGCACTCTTCCAGATTTCTCTCAACATACTGCACCTTCTCAAAAGCCTGCTGAACGGCCGGATTAGAAGATCTAGAAGATCGACGAGGTACGCTTGTAGCAGGCTCTTTACCCTTGTTCGCTCTGGAGGAACCACCTGAAAAGGATGGAAAAGAAAAAGATCAAACATCAAAATGACAGAATCTCGCTAAAAAAAAAAAAAAAAAAAAAAAAAAAAAAAAAAAAAACTGGCGAAATTTTGACATGATGACGGGGCAATTCCGAAGAAAAGGAACTATCCCGAAAGAAATAGAAAGCTTGAAGATGGGCTCAACATCGCTGCGAGCTCCGAAACTCCAAACTTTCGAAACCTAAAAGTCTCCGCAAAATCAGGAAGGGCTCAACATCACTGCGAGCTCCAAGTTCCCAAATTTGCAAAAACTTTCAGGTATGCAATCACATCATGCTACAAATTTAATTTACAAATTAAAGGCATGCATGAACATCTAGATTTGCGAAAAAAAAAATGCATTATCATGATGAGAAAAAAAAAAAAGAAAAGAAACTTTCTCTAAAAAAAAAGAGGGGAAAGAAAACAAAAAAGAAAAGAAAAGAAACTCTCTCAAAAAGAAAGGGGGAAGAAAAAAAAAAGAAGAAAAAAAAAGGAAGGGGCTGGCCCACAGGCCGTGGCCCACAGGCCACGTGGCCGTACGGCCAGATCCGTACGGATCTGTCCGTACGGCCCACACAAAAAAAAAAAAACATGAAAAAAAAAAGAAAGAAAAGAAAGCAAAAAAAAAAAAACGTGTGAAAAAAAAAAAGAGGCAAACACGTGAACAAAAAAAAAAAGAAAAGAAAAAGAAAGAAAAAAAAAAAAGAAGAAAGAACTTTTTTTTTCCTACAATGGAGTTTTCTTGAAAAAGAAGAACTTACTTGAAGCCATTGATGGAGAAGAAGAAGAAAACTCTTGAAGATCTTGAAGAAGAAAAGCTCTTGGTCTTGAAGCCCTCTTGAGATTATTGCAAAAGAAAGTAGTAAGAGCAAGAGATCCAACCTCCTCCTTGCTTTTATAGAAGAGAGCAAACCAAAGAAGGAAAGAAGAAAGAGGTAAGTGTTACTAATTAGTAACCTTACCAAAAGAAAGAAATTAGAAAGATTCTTTCCCAAAAGAAAGATATCTTGAGGGATTCTCTCCCAAAAAGAAATCAATGAGAGATTTTCTCCCAAAAATCAATCTATGACGGATTCTTTCCCAAAAGAAAGATATCTTGAGATATCCTATCCCAAAATAAAGGGATCTTGAGAGATTTTCTCCCAAAAATCAATCTATGACGGATTCTTTCCAAAAAGAAAGATATCTTGAGATATCCTATCCCAAAATAAAGGGATCTTGAGAGATTTTCTCCCTAAAATCAATCTATGACGGATTCTTTCCCAAAAGAAAGATATCTTGAGATATTCTATCCCAAAAATAAAGGGATCATGAGAGATTCTCTCCAAGTAAAGATATTCTTAGATATTCTCTATCCAAATGAGATATTTTTGGATATTCTTTACAAAAATGACACCATATGAGATCTAAGCCATTTCAAAAGCTTAAGGTCCCATGGGTTAGCCCATATGAGCCAGGTTTGACCACCTAGGCACACAAAAAAAAAAAGAGAAAAATTTTGGGCTTTTAGTCAAAGAGAAATCCCTCTTACCAAGAGCATACAAAAATGGTTCCATGCCTCTTTTGAGTTGATTGGACCATACAAAAGAAAATTCCAAGCCCCATGAGCTTCCAAAAATCAAACCATCCAGCCTCATCTACCAAATTGAGCCAAATTCTTGAAATTGACATTCCATCAAACCAAATCCCGGTCCCCTAACTTGCCACATACAGCCTGTTAGGTCACAAGACCAAAACCAAAAACCAAAACCTGATCCCCTAACTTGCCACATACAGCCTGTTAGGTCACAAGATCAAAACCAAAATTGATCCCCCAACATTCCACATACAGCTTGTTGGGTCACACGATCAAAACCAAACCCGACCCCCTAACCTGCCATATATAGCCTGTTAGGTCACAAGGTCAAAACCCAAATCCACATCCCTGATGTCATCTTCAAAACTTTGCCTCGAGATGGTACGTGATCCCTTTCACTACCATAAAATTCCCCTGGAAGCTCAAAAGGCTACAAATACCAAAAAGAAAGATTGCTCAAAGACTCTTGGTCAAGTCACAGGCTCTCCTTCAAAAAAATCTCTTCGAGGCACATCGACTACAAAAGTTAAGCAACTCGCCGCTGTACCTCGAGGGGGCATTTGTTGACACCAAAAATGTCACTTTGCCTCATCAAGATCCGAAGAGCTACATGAAGTCGCAACCTGCCATAAATAGGCAATGCTGCTTCCAAAAATCAAATCTTATCAGAATCAAACAAAAACTGCAAGATTCTTCCAGACAGCCAAAAGAGGAGTACACAAGAAGTTTCGGGCCATTTCAAAATCATTTGGCCTAACTTCGCTTCTCCGACAGCCGAAAAGGAGCCCTCGGCGACAAAAGCTCTCCGGGACCATGGTTTCCAAGACAGAACCTATGGATCATCTTAAAATGACTCCAATAGGTTCCCTGTCAAATTTCAAGTCAATCGGACATCGGTTGACCGCACATCAAACCGCGACATCTTCATCGCGACAAAAAGCAAGTCTGCAGGTGATAGGACCCCAAACGGCTTCGAAACTCAAACAAAAGCCTATGGTTGGTCTTATTTATTGCTCAGGAGGCTTCACACCAAATTTCAGGTCATTCCGACATCGTTTGACCCAGTTTCAGCTTCTGACGGGAAATCGGCAACTCTGCGCGACAAAGTCTTCGGCTTTCTCAGGAAATTGGAAACTTTGCAAAATAAAATGCAAGGATTCTCATCAGGTTTCCTACAAAGAAATCAGGCCAATAAATGATCAAAATGTCAAAGAAAAGTACAGAAGAAAAAAGAATCAAAAGAGAGCAAAAACGGACGCAAAACGGGACCAAAAAGGGGGAAAACCCCCCCAGGGTCGCAGACCCCTGCGACCCTGGGCCAGGGTCGCCGGCGACCATGGACCCCGGGGTCGCCGGGAAAGCCCCGGAAACCCCGGTTTTCGCCGTTTTTTCGCGATTCGAGAAGCCCAGCCTCTGGTACTTTCCAAAATTCATGCTTTTGAGACACCAAGTCCTCTGATATCCGTCCAAAACACGGGTAAATCATCAAGAGTATCAAAGACAGTATTGATCGCCACCCGGTCAACCAAAAAAAGTGTGCTTTCCACCCGACCGATCGAGAAATCGACAGGACAGATGGCACCGACCCGCTGTTGGCAACAAACACCTGAAATTACATGGTCATCTGATGTCGATCTACATGAAGATCCATCGATGATCATCGACAGAAGAATTCCAAAAGACGTGGCACGGCCCGCGACTCTTCAGCTGCTCGGCGACCACTTAATGCGATTAATTGACTAACTTTATTACAGTCATTAATCCATTTCTTTGGACGGCCCAATCAGAAGCAAGCATTCGGGAGTTACAAGTCAAGAAATTCATGGCATTTAACCCATGAAACTCCTCCCATCATGGCGATTAAAGGCGATTAAATGCCCTCAATCTCCTCCGGCCAATCAGAAGCCAAGAAAAAGGAGTTACAAAATAAACAATTCAATTTTGTAACTCCTCCCATTATGTGGCTTAATGACATTAAAAGCCCATAAGCTCTCCTAAATGGCTACCAAGAGCCTATAAATAGGAGAGCACTCCAAAGGAATCCATATCGGAAAAACACACAACAAACATCAGACAGCAGTCAGAAATCCAGAGAAAAGAAAAAGAGAGAAAACTCTGCGGAAGTTCTACACCGGCCACCGCAACAAGGTGACAAAAGTCCCTTGGGGGGTACCCCCCCCCCCCAAGGTCCTTGCCTTCTCCTCCTGCCTCCAATGGCTTAGATGTGGCTTTTCAGCCCGTCTACTCGGTCTTTTATTGGACATAGGACCTTCCTTTGGTCTTTGTCTTCTAAAAACCCGAGGTTATAGCCAAGCCAAGTGAATCAAATAGCATCCTCTGTTCTCATCTGCATGGATGATGGCGAAGCCCACATATGGCTTGCGACCGTCAATCTAAACGAGTCCTCCACAATCTCCTGAGAAGTTAGATCCTCCTTTTCTTGCTTTTCATTGTAGTTTGTATTTTTTTAAAAGAGACAAAATCACAATTCTTGTCTTTCATTGTTGATAAGGATTGTAAATCGGCTATAAACGCCAAAATCGGCTATAAACGCCAAAGCTAAAATCGGCTATAAACGCCAAAATCGGCTATAAATGCCAAAAAAATCGCCTTTCACGGCAAATCAAGAAAATGTCTCTTTTCTTAAATATATGTGCAATGGAAAACTTGAAAGAAGTTGATTTCCTTTTTACTTGAGAAGGTTGATCTCCGGATCACCACTTGCAATTCCAAGTAAAATAGAAAATCTGGCACACCCACAAAAAAAAGAAATGTTGATGCACGCCCCTGCCCCCCGGTTACGAAAGGGTCGGACCCGACGGACTCCCATGTCCGCCGACCTCGGTAGAACCGAGCAGGAGCGCGGTCCATCAGTGTTTGGCTAACTATACAACAATTTGCAATCTCAGATCTTCCTTTTCTATTATGATACGAACATTTGCATCAGAAGGGCTTTCAAGAACTGATTCTAACTTCTTCAAAAACAATCTGTGGAAATGAATAGAACCTTACTCGCAAGAGGCGCCGAATATTGTTTTGATTGGAGCTGCAAATGCACTGCCAATGGCTGCACCGATGCCGTTTGCCGCTTTACTGATGACACTTCCCATTGGAAAAATGTTTATATTACCCACATTCCATGTGCATCCCAGATCATGGACTAGTGATTCCTACTTTACCTGCAATAGTGTGAAAAAAAATATGTTACTTGCTTTGGAAAAATTCATGTGGTGCTACCTACATTGCTCTGAGACATTACCCTCTATGGTCTCCCTCCCATAAGTACTATTTCCATAGCATTTGCAGAAGAGTAACGTGCATGGTACTCAACAGATAACCCACAAAGTATGTGCCTATGCCACTGAACAATCAGTATTCAGTGCATTAGCAACACCCTAATCTTTAAAACCTATTCAGTTGAAAGCAAAAAATAAACAACCGAGGCAATCATACTTCATACCCAACAAACATAAACATCTAAAGCTCTGACCCTACTAAGTTTAGGTGTTAAGCAGTAGCGCTATTGGACAGAGTATTCAACAACAGAAATTAAATTCTCCATTCATCTCTATAATCCAAGAATGAGAATAATACCATCTCCACGATTATTACCTAGTGACTTCCATCCAAATTTAACTTGGGAACTCCACTCGGAGTTGGAGGAGGAATCCATCTTGGCTTGCTAATTTGGCTGTTATTAAATTTCACCCTATTAGGTTGATCTAAATGTGAGATTAATAATTAGCCAACTAACCTGTCCCATTGAGATATTTAAGGAAAATGAATGAGTTTTTTGATGTGGCAAAGCAAGGTACATAACTCATTTGAATCGGTCCTTACAGTTGCTATTTCCATCTCTTCTTTGAATTATATAGTATTTTTTTGGGGTATGCAATTCAATGAAAAAAAAAGTAAATAAATGGGGAAAAGAGCATAAAAGGACCTTCAGCTATCTGACCTTCATAATCATCAGCAGGACAAATCCACAAGTTCAGGAAAAATGCAAGTGCCCACAAAATAATAATGTGATGCAATACTGTTACTGCAAGTATTTGTAAGGATTTGGGTGTGATTGGAAAACTTTCCTTGGTGGCTTGTTGATTTCGTATCCTAGGCTCCTATCTCAAATACAGATACAGGATATCTAGTTGCAGCACTCTACAGTTGACAGGGTGCAAGATCATTCAGTTGCTGCGATTGTGGTATGTTGATTTGAATCCAAATCCACACATTGTCCTGCTACCAAAAAATATGTGCTGTTTCAAATCCCAGTGGGCACCCAGAAAAAAGAAATCAATTTCAGGGCAATAGGTGCTCTCCATAATGCAGACATGTCAATCACCCAACAAAAAAAAAAACTAAAACTTGAGTTTCCTCTCTTAAGGAGTTCAATAACTTCTCAGTCTCCAATCCTCAATATAGGTTGATGGAAATTGAGTGCTTATATACCTCAAGGCCAACTGACAACAGTTAATTCTGTTATTCCATGGAACCCTCCTCCACAAGGTGCTTGAAAATTCAATTTTGACCTGTTGTTTGAACAGTGGAAGTTTGGGCACTATAAAGTTTCTTGTGGGTCTAAAAGAGGTGGAATGTTAATTGATGAGTCAGGCCCAAAGACCCAACCCATGAGGATGAAGCTCAGGTCCAAGCCCACGAAGAGACCAAGTCAAGGCAGCCATGTTGCTTCGGAAGCAATCCCGCTCCTACCAGGTCCTGCGGAGAAATACCTCACCTGCCTCGTCCAGCGCGAGGGCAGTTCCTCACCTGCCTCCTCCAGAGCGAGGGTAGTTCGAGGGCTCCAAGGACGAACGTTGCTGAAGAGTCGTCCCCATCTGTTAGGGAGGACTATAAATCAAGGAGCCCAACCAGCACTTGAAGGAGGACGGATCTCTCTCCATTCACTTCGACGCTTGTATTCCTCTAATTTGTAATAATCATTGAGGAAGTAAAACACCACAGGCAATCTCTGCCTTTCTACAGTGGACGTAGGTCATCTTGACCGAACTACTATAATCCCTTCTCTCATTTCTTTAATTATTGCATTTACTGCATTTATTACTTGACCGGTGGTGTCCGAAACCCTATTTTGGCATCATCATTAATGATGATGGAGTTTCTGGCTATGCTTACGGGTGGTAGAGAGCTTTTACAGGAGGAATACCAATGAGGTTATTATTGTCAAAGGCAATCCATTTTCTGGTGTTCAATGCAAGGTGCCTCTTTATAGGCAAAAAAGAGTTGTAAGAAAAGGACCATTTGTTGTTGTTCCCTATGTAGTGTTGTCAGCTAAATAGTGTGCTGATCTTTTGGCAAAATCAGTTTGAGAAGTCCAAACCAGGATTTTAAACTCAAACTCGGGGGACAATTTGGGTCACTCTCAAGTTGTCAGCCGAAAGTGTTCCCTACTTGTAGAAAGTGAAGATAACATCATCCATGATCCATTTAATTAATCTTCATTAAGTCTTTTCCGTGTAATGAAATTCATTTTTTGTTAGTTAAATTTGTAATTATATGGAAATTTCATAGAAATGTAGATGATATAATTGGAAGAATTTTTCTATAAACTATATTTGGGTTTCATTGCAGGAGATATTTCAAACAGTCTCAACAATGTCTAATTCTAAAGAAATAATGAATATGGATTTTTTCCCATTTGGCACTACTGATGATCTTCTCTTGGCGGAGATTGATGTTGAAGAGTTTCAAAACTTAATCTTTAATAACAATGAGAGAGAAGTGGTTGAATTAGAGAATAGAATCGAAGAAGACCAAATGAGACTGCATCAACTCAAAGAGAAGATGGAAGAGGGTGCCAATAGCTATCCAAATAAGAACAAGTTATTGCAAGAGCAAGCATTGCGGAAGAAGATGTCACATGCTCAGGATACGATCTTGAAATATATGCTGAATATGGTTGTTGACACCAAAAATGTCACTTTGCCTTTTCAAGATCCAAAGAGCTACATGAAGTCGCAACCTGCCATAAATAGGCAATGCTGCTTCCAAAAATCAAATCTTGTCAGAATCAAACAAAAACTGCAAGATTCTTCCAAACAGCCAAAAGAGGAGTACACAAGAAGTTTTGGGCCATTTCAAAATCATTTGGCCTAACTTTGCTTCTCCGACAGCTGAAAAGGAGCTCTCGGCGGCAAAGCTCTCCGGGACCATGGTTTCCAAGACAGAGCCTATGGATCATCTTAAAATGACTCCAATAGGTTCCCTATCAAATTTCAAGTCAATCGGACATCGATTGACCGCACATCAAACCGCGACATCTTCATCGCGACAAAAAGGAAGTCTACAGGTGATAGGACCCCAAACGGCTTCAAAACTCAAACAAAAGCCTATGGTTAGTCTTATTTATTGCTCAGGAGGCTTCACACCAAATTTCAGGTCATTCCGACATCGTTTGGCCCAGTTTCAGCTTCTGACGGAAAATCGGCAGCTCTGCGCGACAAAGTCTTCGGCTTTCTCAGGAAATTGGAAACTTTGCAAAGTAAAATGCAAGGATTCTCATCAGGTTTCCTACAAAGAAATTAGGCCAATAAATGGTCAAAATGTCAAGGAAAAGTACAGAAGAAAAAAGAATCGAAAAACAGCAAAAACGGACGCAAAACGGGACACGAAAGGGGGAAAACCCCCCCAGGGTCGCAGGCCCTGCGACCCTGGGCCAGGGTCGCCGGCGACCTTGGAACCCGGGGTCGCCGGGAAAGCCCCGGAAACCCCGGTTTTCGCCGTTTTTTTCGCGATTCGAGGAGCCCAGCCTCTGGTACTTTTCCAAAATTCATGCTTTTGAGACACCAAGTCCTCTGACATCCGTCCAAAACACGGGTCAATCATCAAGAGTATCGAAAACAATATTGATCGCCACCCGGTCAACCAAAAAAAGTGTGCTTTCTACCCGACCGATCGAGAAATCGACAGGACAGATGGCACCGACCCGCTGTTGGCAACAAACACCTGAAATTACATGATCATCTGATGTCGATCTACATGAAGATCCATCGATGATCATCAACAGAAGAATCCCAAAAGACGTGGCACGGCCCGCGACTCTTCAGCTGCTCGGCGACCACTTAATGCGATTAATTGACTAGCTTTATTACAGTCATTAATCCATTTCTTTGGACGGCCCAATCAGAAGCAAGCATTCGGGAGTTACAAGTCAAGAGATTCATGGCATTTAACCCATGAAACCCCTCCCATCATGGCGATTAAAGGCGATTAAATGCCTTCAATCTCCTCCGGCCAATCAGAAGCCAAGAAAAAGGAGTTACAAAATAAACAATTCAATTTTGTAACTCCTCCCATTATGCGGCTTAATGACAATAAAAGCCCATAAACCCACCTAAAAGGCTACCTAAAAGCCTATAAATAGGAGGGCTCTCCAAGAAGAAAAGACACACAACATCAACAAAGATCAGAAACATCAGAGAAAAAAGCACAAGCACACAGACAGAAATCCAGAGAAAGGAAAAAGAGAGAAAACTCTGCGGAAGTTCTACACCGGCCACCGCAACAAGGTGACAAAAGTCCCTTGGGGGGTACCCCCCCAAGGTCCTTGCCTTCTCCTCCTGCCTCCAATGGCTTAGATATGGCTTTTCAGCCCGTCTACTCGGCTTTTTATTGACATAGGACCTCCTTTTGGTCTTTGTCCTCTAAAAACCCGAGGTTATAGCCAAGCCAAGCGAATCAATAGCATCCCCTGTTCTCATCTGCATGGATGATGGCGAAGCCCACATATGGCTTGCGACCGTCAATCTAAACGGGTCCCCCACAATCTCCTGAGAAGTTAGATCCTCCTTTTGTTGCTTTTCATTGTAGTTTGTATTTTTTCAAAAGAGACAAAAATCACAATTCTTGTCTTTCATTATTGATAAGGATTGTAAATCGGCTATAAACGCCAAAATCGGCTATAAACGCCAAAAAATCGGCTATAAACGCCAAAATCGGCTATAAATGCCAAAAAAATCGCCTTTCACGGCAAACCAAGAAAAATGTCTCTTTTCTTAAATATATGTGCAATGGAAAACTTGAAAGAAGTTGATTTCCTTTTTACTTGCGAAGGTTGATCTCCGGATCACCACTTGCAATTCCAAGTAAAAATAGAAAATCTGGCACACCCACAAAAAAAGAAATGTTGATGCACGCCCCCTTTTGTCCCCCTGGTTACGAAAGGGTCGGAACCAAACGGACTCCCACGTCCGCCGACCTCGGTAGGAACCCGGGCATCGGGAGCGCGGTCCATCAAGCTGGCACACCCGGTGGGACTCGTTTATTTGAGAACACGATGCTAGAAATGAAATATTTGCATATCATATATTTTGCTCTATGCTTATATTTCTTTTCTCGATTCCTTGGCTACTTTATAATTGGTGGCCTATGTTGAATTCCGCATAAAAAAAAATGAGATGAGATTTTTTGTTTGGAAATTTCTAATTCTTTGAATTTATTTCCACTCTTTCTCTTTTCAAAAAAAAAAAAGCAAAAAAAATCAGATTTTTCATTTTTGGATTCAAAATTGAGAAACTTTGATCCTTTCCCTTCTGGGCACTGGCGCTCGCGGAAATCGCTGAGACCGTGTTCGGATCGGGGGTTGGGCCATTGTTTCTCTTCGATGAGTTCATTAAAAATCTAAAAAATATATATATATATAAAAGTATAAAAAAAATTTAGATTTCTCAATTTGGATTCAAAATTGAGAAACCTTGATCCGTTCCTATCGTTCATCGCGCTTGCAGAAATGTTGAGCCTGTTCGACTAAGGTTTTGGGCCATTGTTTCTCTTCGATGAATTCATAAAAATAAAAATAAAAAAAATATAAAAAAAAAAGACATAGACCACTAAGGTTAAACCAACTGTGTTCTTTGATCATGGTTGATTCAAAGAAACGCCTTGTCCAGAGTGTGGAGACAGCTTGACTGTTCTAGGCAAGGGTCCTCCAAACGGGTTCATTAAGTAATCCTACCCTTACCTGGGGGCAATTCTATCAATCAAGATTTCATAAGACCGAGTTAGGAGGCCTATGTGTACTCTCTCGTCTTTTAAATAAATTTTTTTTCAAAAATAAAATTTTTAAAAAATAAAAATTTAAAATAAAAAATAAAAAATAAAAAAAAAATTTCAAAAAAAAAAATCTTAAAAAAAATAATAAAAAAATAAAATAAAAAAAAGATTTTTTTTTTAAAAAAAAACTTTTTTAAAAAAAAAATCTTCAAAAAAAAAAAATTCCGTCATTTTGGGTTTAGATTAGAGAAATCTTGGTCTTCTCCTTTCTGAGCACTGGCGCTCGCGGAAATCGCTGAGCCCGTGTTCAGATTGGAGTGCCTTTTGCTCTCTTTGATGAACCCGATATTGGCCTTTCAAAAAAAAAACTCGTCATTTTTAGATTCAGATCCGAGAAATCATGGTTCATTTCTTTCTGAGCACTGGCGCTCGCGGAAATCGCTGAGCCCGTGTTCAGATTGGAATACCATCTGCTCTCTTTGATGAATCCAATCTTGACCTTTCAAAACAGAGAATCTCATCTCATAGATGCGGTCTCAAAACATTTGTGTCTAGCGGTACTAGTACGCCCTTTCAGGGTCTACTGTATTGCGACCGGCACATCTGTAACTCCAACTTTATATTCTTCTTACCTCGAGCAAGCTCTGCTTCTCGATAAGTCGAATTAAGTTCACAATTGCTTCTAGCAGTCACTGGGATGCCCATTCCGGGCTTACCATACCTGCGATCAGAACAATTGTACCTTCTATGACATTTTGCCTTCCTCATATTGCTTGGGTCATCTACCTCGAGCAATTTGAAAAGACGAAACCATAGAACTTCCCATTTATGATCATTATATTCTTGTGATTACTAATGGATGTGGTCTTGTTTCAGAAATTTTCGAAAACTAACAATGGCAGCTTCACTAACCATTACTTTCGATGAAAACAAGCACCAACTCATGCTTCAACAGAAGCAAACCACGCGCACCTACAAGCGCCCCATCAGCTGCCGAAGTGTCAACTCCCTCGGCAACTCTCTGAACTCCGGGTCGACCTCGACTCCCCGGACTATCGTCTTTGGGACGCTGGGACCATTCCCACTTCCTGAGGAACAAACTGCTCCCTCCAAGAAGCAGAAACTCGCCTCTCAACGTGTCACTACCATGACACCAAAGGCGAGCACCAGAAGGCCTGAAGCCCGTGGCAGCCCCACGAAGCCTCAACCTGCAAACAACCAGGTCTACTCCAAGACTTGGTCCCCAAAACCTTCACCAAAACAGAGAAGGTCCCAAACATCCACTAAGCCAGCATACCTGGCCCCACTCAAGGAGAACCAGTTCTATCCTCTTGCCTACATGAAAGAGGAGAGACCCATCTCCAACTCGACTTTCAAGTCATCCCAGCATGAGCCGGCTTGTTCCTACAAGCCCAAAATCAAGTCATGCATCACAAGGCCTCTACAAGCACCTGCTAAGGCCTACAAACCTGCAGTTCGACCCTTCATCTCTACAGGGGCCGAACTTCAAAAATTCAAAGCTTCGCTGCAACTGGCGAAGGATAGAGTTCGCATCCTATCCTTGCCCAGTTACAAAGAAGACAGGCTCGGCTGCTGCGCCCGAGGGAGCACATCCTTCATTGTCAAAGCCCAGTCAGAGCTGACCGAAGCTCAAATTGCTCGTCGTATACGCCGCCGCGCGTCATACCGACAGAAGAGACTAGAGAAGCAAAGGACCCAGCCTCCCACACTTCAAGTCTCTCCCAAATGGGTCGAAAAAGAAAGACCCAACCAAGTTGCTGCCGTCCATATGGTTGGAAAAACCAGAAGGCGCCAAAAATCAGCAACAAAAATCCATGTCCGACGTCCAATGACCCGCAGCGTCTCAAGGACAAGAAGACATTCAGAAGAATCCCCTGCTCCTTCAAGCAAAGGACAGCAGAGTGATCCTTCCTCAAGCTCTTCTTTAAAAAGAATGAGCCCCAGCTCAGTCACCAGGACAGTTTCTTCGTTCGAATCACGAAGGATGAATGTCTTGGCTACAAATTCTGAGCGACCACCCCGCAATCCACCTCCAGAAGATGCGATCACCCGCATCCAGCAGTTGGAACAGGGCCAGCAGAGGATTGAAACTCTGATGGAAAACCTTCTCCTCGCCTTCCAAAATCAGGCGAACAATGAACCTCCTCCGAATCATCAAGACGACGAGGTAAATAGAGAAGAAAATGAGTCACGCGCCCTTACCAAAAAGGACGTAGACGGTATCCTCGCCAAAGCAAAAGAAGAGGATATACTCAAGGAGCATGGGATCAAGCCACCATATCCCTTATGGATGGACTCGGTCCCGTTCCCCACCAAATTCAAGCATCCTACTCTCCAAACATATACGGGGAAAGGATCAGCCAGACAGCACGTCATCCACTTCAAGATCCTGACGGGAGCTATCGCAGATCAAGATGCACTCAAGATCTGCCTCTTTGCAAGTACCCTAAAAGGTACGGCCTTCGATTGGTACTCCACTCTGCCGGAGGACTCAATCCAAAACTGGGCCATGCTAGAGACACGCTTCCTGACTCACTTCAAAGGTGAAGATCATCCCGCTACTATGGCTCAGCTGTGCAGCCTAAAACAGGGGGAGAATGAATCAACATATGACTTCATTCATAAGTGGAAAGCAATGGCATACAAATGCTCTGATGTATTGCCACAAGCGTCGCTAGTCGACATCTGCCGAAACAACATGAGAGCCAGAATCTGCTCCATGATCATCGGCAACAAATCAAAAAACCTGAGAGAACTCCTAGAAGCTTCCATGGAAGCTGAAACACTGATTAAAGACCTCAACAGTCAGAAATCATCAAGAAAAGAGCCAACCGCCATTGCAACCTCTAAACCAAAGAAGAAAGAGGTCCTCAATGTGCAGACCAAGTCAGCTCCTCAGCCATCAAAGAAAGCTGAAAACAAAGCTGTTGGTAAGAGACCTGAACTCTCTGATGCCTTCAAAGAACGAGTAGAGAAGAAATACCCGTTTGGTGAAGATGTTGATGAAATCTTCGGGGCTCTTGTGGCAAACGGCAAGCTCACCTTGCCTGAACCAAAAAGACCGGGTGATGTTGGCAAAACCAACGATCCTCGGTACTGTCCATATCACCAGATGATCTCGCATCCTCTCAATCAATGCTTCGTTGTGAGAGAGAAAATAAATGAGATGTGGAAAAACGGAGTCATCACCTTTGACAAAAACTATGGGTCTGCCTCCGTCAACATGGTGACATGTGGACAAACATCAAGATCACCGAAGAAGAAGATCACTACTTCCTTCAAGGTGATAAACTCAATCGAAGCGTCCGAGGAACTGGTTCCTTACCCGACACCAGACGGACAACCGATATGGGTACATCCCGATCTCCTGGAAGATGAAAATTGGGAGGTCGTGAAAATAAAGCCTACAGCTCAACAGCGAAGGCAGGCTAGGAAACATCTCCTCAAGCTCAAACGGCAAGAGAAGACCCAGCCAAAACTAGAGGTCAAAGAAAAGGCAGAGGCTTCCTCTACCGCTTCACTGGAGGTAACAAAAACATCCCTTCCAGAGACTTCAAAGGGGGTAAGGAAATTCACTCTCAGTGATTTCATGCCACCTCAATTCAAAGAAGCCATGCAGGAGGCATCATACTCTTGCAATTCGGTAGTTGGATTCTCCATTGATGGATACGAGTCCAGCGACACCGATGATGGATTCGAATCCAACTACACAGATGAGTGGGAAGAGTCCCGTGAAACAGGAGAATATCTCTCCGATGAAGAATGGGTTCCTGAATCTCATCTTATGCCAGTAATCTGGTATAACCCCCTACAGCCACAAGGATCCTGGTCTGATGATGAAGAAGACCAAGAAGCTGTACAAGAAAATGCTGCTGAACCAGCACCTCTCATTACTCCAGTGGAAATCAACAATGTTGAACCACAAAGAGATGATGAAGAAGAAGATCCGGCTCCCATGCCTGATCTTGAAGAATATGCAAGGATCTTGCAGCGACTCGCTCTAGAACAAGAGCAAGAACGCGTCAACGAGCCTCCTCGCAATCCAGAGCCTGAAGTCCCTGAAGACCATCAGGTACATCCTCCCTTAACTCCTGAAAATGGAGAAAATTGCTGGATAGACGATCCTCTTACATCCGAGGATGGGTCTGACTCCAATCAGGCAACGTCTCCTGTCAGAGCTTCCTGTAATGTGATAATTCGGGATTATAGCTCTTCCGAAGCATCGTCTGATGAGAGCACTTACACTCCGGCGACGCCTAGCAATATATCTTCTGGAGCCACCTCGTCTCACGTGACTTTCACTGAGATGACACCCTCTCAGGTTTCTTCTCCTGAGACTGTGACTTCAAAGTTCACACCCTTCCTGACTGAAGGATTCCCAGCCATTGATGCTTGGGACGATGAATTAGTCAACGAAGAAGAAAGATTGCTGGATGCTGTTCAGGACTTGTTCCCGGAAAATGCTCCATGCAACACAATCACTGAGGATGGTAACTCTGCTGCTGATGCATCCTACAGCGATCTCATGGCCTTTCGAAGCCTGGGGTATGGACATCATAGGTCCTATTTCTCCCCCTTCAAGCAAAGGTTATCGCTTCATCTTCGCCGCTACGGATTACTTCTCCAAGTGGTCAGAAGCATTTGCGTTTAACGAAATGAAGACCTCATCAGTCCTTCAGTTCCTACGCACCAACATCATTTGTCGTTTCGGCATACCCAAAAGATTCGTCCATGATAACGGACCACAGTTCCGGGATCATCGATTCTACAGGTTCTGCGACAAATACAAAATCCAAAGCTGTCCTTCGACTCCATACAATCCGGCAGCAAACGGGTTAGCAGAAGCTTTCAACAAGACACTCTGCAAAATCCTCAAAAAAATGGTCTCTAATCACAAAAGAGACTGGAGCGACAAAATGTCTGAAGCTTTGTGGGCCTATCGAACCACCGTTCGAGGACCAACCCATAGCACACCATTCTCCTTGGTCTATGGATGCGAAGCTGTCGTGCCCTTGGAAGTACAAATTCCTTCCTTGAGGGTATCCTTGCAAAATGACATGACTCAAGAAAGCAATGTCAAATTGCGGCTCCATGAGCTGGACAATCTCGATGAGAGACGGCTCGAAGCTCAACAAAGCATTGAACTTTACTAAGCACGTATGGCAGGATCTTTCGATAAAAAGGTCAGGCAACGCGCCTACAAAAAGAGTGACTTGGTTCTTGCGGTAAAAAGACCAATGGTCTTCGCTCACAAATCCAGACTACAAAAGTTAAGCAACTCGCCGCTGTACCTCTAGGGGGCATTTGTTGACACCAAAAATGTCACTTTGCCTTTTCAAGATCCAAAGAGCTACATGAAGTCGCAACCTGCCATAAATAGGCAATGCCGCTTCCAAAAATCAAATCTTGTCAGAATCAAACAAAAACTGCAAGATTCTTCCAAACAGCCAAAAGAGGAGTACACAAGAAGTTTTGGGCCATTTCAAAATCATTTGGCCTAACTTTGCTTCTTCGACAGCTGAAAAGGAGCTCTCGGCGGCAAAGCTCTCCGGGACCATGGTTTCCAAGACAGAGCCTATGGATCATCTTAAAATGACTCCAATAGGTTCCCTGTCAAATTTCAAGTCAATCGGACATCGATTGACCGCACATCAAACCGCGACATCTTCATCGCGACAAAAAGCAAGTCTACAGGTGATAGGACCCCAAACGGCTTCAAAACTCAAACAAAAGCCTATGGTTAGTCTTATTTATTGCTCAGGAGGCTTCACACCAAATTTCAGGTCATTCCGACATCGTTTGGCCCAGTTTCAGCTTCTGACGGAAAATCGGCAGCTCTGCGCGACAAAGTCTTCGGCTTTCTCAGGAAATTGGAAACTTTGCAAAATAAAATGAAAGGATTCTCATCAGGTTTCCTACAAAGAAATTAGGCCAATAAATGGTCAAAATGTCAAGGAAAAGTACAGAAGAAAAAAGAATCAAAAAACAGCAAAAACGGACGCAAAACGGGACACGAAAGGGGGAAAACCCCCCCAGGGTCGCAGACCCCTGCGACCCTGGGCCAGGGTCGCCGGCGACCTTGGAACCCGGGGTCGCCGGGAAAGCCCCGGAAACCCCGGTTTTCGCCGTTTTTTTCGCGATTCGAGGAGCCCAGCCTCTGGTACTTTCCAAAATTCATGCTTTTGAGACACCAAGTCCTCTGACATCTGTCCAAAACACGGGTCAATCATCAAGAGTATCGAAAACAATATTGATCGCCACCCGGTCAACCAAAAAAAGTGTGCTTTCTACCCGACCGATCGAGAAATCGACAGGACAGATGGCACCGACCCGCTGTTGGCAACAAACACCTGAAATTACATGATCATCTGATGTCGATCTACATGAAGATCCATCGATGATCATCAACAGAAGAATCCCAAAAGACGTGGCACGGCCCGCGACTCTTCAGCTGCTCGGCGACCACTTAATGCGATTAATTGACTAGCTTTATTACAGTCATTAATCCATTTCTTTGGACGGCCCAATCAGAAGCAAGCATTCGGGAGTTACAAGTCAAGAGATTCATGACATTTAACCCATGAAACCCCTCCCATCATGGCGATTAAAGGCGATTAAATGCCCTCAATCTCCTCCGGCCAATCAGAAGCCAAGAAAAAGGAGTTACAAAATAAACAATTCAATTTTGTAACTCCTCCCATTATGCGGCTTAATGACAATAAAAGCCCATAAACCCACCTAAAAGGCTACCTAAAAGCCTATAAATAGGAGGGCTCTCCAAGAAGAAAAGACACACAACATCAACAAAGATCAGAAACATCAGAGAAAAAAGCACAAGCACACAGACAGAAATCCAGAGAAAGGAAAAAGAGAGAAAACTCTGCGGAAGTTCTACACCGGCCACCGCAACAAGGTGACAAAAGTCCCTTGGGGGGTACCCCCCCCCCCAAGGTCCTTGCCTTCTCCTCCTGCCTCCAATGGCTTAGATATGGCTTTTCAGCCCGTCTACTCGGCTTTTTATTGGACATAGGACCTCCTTTTGGTCTTTGTCCTCTAAAAACCCGAGGTTATAGCCAAGCCAAGCGAATCAATAGCATCCCCTGTTCTCATCTGCATGGATGATGGCGAAGCCCACATATGGCTTGCGACCGTCAATCTAAACGGGTCCCCCACAATCTCCTGAGAAGTTAGATCCTCCTTTTCTTGCTTTTCATTGTAGTTTGTATTTTTTCAAAAGAGACAAAAATCACAATTCTTGTCTTTCATTATTGATAAGGATTGTAAATCGGCTATAAACGCCAAAATCGGCTATAAACGCCAAAAAATCGGCTATAAACGCCAAAATCGGCTATAAATGCCAAAAAAATCGCCTTTCACGGCAAACCAAGAAAAATGTCTCTTTTCTTAAATATATGTGCAATGGAAAACTTGAAAGAAGTTGATTTCCTTTTTACTTGTGAAGGTTGATCTCCGGATCACCACTTGCAATTCCAAGTAAAAATAGAAAATCTGGCACACCCACAAAAAAAGGGGAGCAAAAGAAGTCGTACCAATTGGAGATTCTGGATTTACTCCAGAGTCCCTCGGTTCTTCTTCAGGTGCCTCGACAGGATCCATCACCACCTCATCGGTTGGGACCTCAGGCATCACCAAGTCTTCCTCTGCTAAAAAAAAAGAAAAGCAGAAACAAGAAGCAAATCATAACATGAAAAAAAATCCCATGAAAAGAAATGGAAAGAGAAAAAGGAAGAATCATACCTTCACCGACGGTCTCTTCTTCTCGGCTTCTCTTCTCTGGAGGCTCGTCAGCATCCACTGGCACATCCTCATTGATAGTAAGAGGAACTTCCAAGTCAGGAGAATCCTCATGCTGCCCCTTGCTGCGATGATGACTCCTCCTCCTCTTACCTCTGCGGGCTCGCTTCTTAGAGGAACCTGCCCCGCTGTCAGAGTCAGGTTTGCCACTCGACTCCTCACTAGATGGTCTGCTCTTGCCAGTAGACTCCACGGAAGCTTGCCTCTGTGCCGCTTGCATCCAAGCGCCAAGTTCGGCTTCCTCCTGTTCTAGCTGCTCCAAAGCCTCATCAGGTATCTCTCGAACAGCTTCAGAACCGATGACGCCCTGGTCACCGAGAAAGCCTATCTTGTGCTTCTCTCCAGAAAGGAAGGCCCAAACTTCCTCTCGCCGGATGCCATCCGACTTTCCAAGGCCCTTTCCAGATGCCAGCTTCACATCAAGCTCCTTCTTGGAAAGCCCCCGATATGCCGAAAAGCTCTCCGCGAACCACTTCGCAAAGCCGGCAGTACGGGAAGTCAACAACACAGGATAAGAAATCATGGCTGTAGTGTCTTCAGCACTATAGAAAGCCCATGCATTTCTCCCGTCCTGTAAGCCTCCAAAGCGCTTCACCATGCTTGAAGGCGCTCCAACAACGCCTTGAGAAAAGCCCAGCTGCAAAGCAAAGCGAGAGGGTACATACGGCTGGATGTCGACGAAAAGATGTCTACGGTACACCATCGTGCCGACACGTATGCTGAAAAGCCACTCTCTCTCTGCATTTGTCAAGGAATAATGCCTTCCCGACCCCGCCCTGGTAGAATCTCGGGAGGCACCAAAATCAAAAGCCTTCTTCCGCAACTCCGGAGAAAGCTTTACTGAAGATTGCCCCATCTCGACGTCCCTGAACCGTCAGATCCTCATGCGGGCAAACAAAAGTGATTCGGACACGGCTTTGCCCTTAGCCAGTCGAATCATCAGAGGATCATCATCCTGAGCAGCACCCAGCCGATGGAAGCCAGGACAGTGGTATACATACCACGAATAAAAGATATGGGCTGAAAATACCCTATTCATGGGAAGCCCAAGGCGAACCAGAAAAGCAGCAGCCTGCAGTTCGGTACACAGGTAGGAGTAAAGAGCTGGCACCAAAGCAAGCTGCTCTCCAAACGCCATCTGACAAGCTGGGAAAATACAATGCGGCCTGATGTGCGTTCCATCTCCTCCAGCAAAAACAGCCTCACCAAGCCAATAAGTGAGGTAAACAGCGAGATCTCTCCGCAGTGCAATGTCAGGACATATGGCATTTGTACTAGCACAGAAATCTCTCAACTCTTCTTGCATGGCCAAGATTTTCTTTGAACTTGGATCCTGAGCTCCGGCTTCCTGGGTCACGCTGTCAGAAGACTCCCTGCTATCAAAAAACTTGGGGAATGAAGAGCTAAAACTCTTCCAACTGCTGGATCTAACTTTCAAACCCTCCTTCTCCTTCAAAAAATCATAGAAGGCGACAAGCTGAAAGTATAGAAGCCTGAACTCCTCAGACTGCCCCTCAAGGACGCTGTCAATCGGCATAAACTCCTCATAGAGTTTGCCGAGGATGGGCAATCCAGTAATGGCGCTCAGCTCCTTCAAAGAAAAACCAATCTCACCATTCGTCACAACGAAGGTATTGGTTTGAGGGAGGAACGACTCCAGCATAGCCATGAAGGCCTCGTCGGAAAAGATCACGGTCTCCCTAAAGGCGCGGACCGCATCAAAAATCCCGGCTTCCTTCAAAACGGCGCCACCAATCAGCAGGACGCGATCAGTCCACGACTTCCACTCAGAGTCAGCATTGAAACGACCTCGAAGTCGGAAAGGCTTGATCCAATTGCTGCCGTCACCACTGAAAATACCAAGGCCCACCGGTCTCAAATCGACCGACGGATAATCAGAGCCCTGGTAGCCGCTGGATGGCATCAACAGGTCCATATCAACAGGCGACCTCTCCGTATATCCAGGAGAACCGCCAACAAAAACCCCGGTCTTGATTACATTTGCCCTTCTAACCCAGCTTGGAGGATCTTCCCTCTTAGGGCACGTGGGGGCAAGGCTCAGAATCGAGACGGTGTGATCAAACGTCGACCGGGTAGCAACAGTCTTCTTCTCACCATCTGCTGTGAAAGAAAACTGAAAACATCTCCTCTGGTATGTCATGTTATCAGGGACTGCATCACCAAAGAAGAAGGTAGGCTTGGGCAAAACGCTCTGATCTTCCATCACCCATGGACGACTGCTTACCATGATCTTATAGAATTCCTCTCCCTTGAGAGTGATCAGTCGCTGCCTCATCTCATCTCTGTTGAGGGAGTCGCACTCTTCCAGATTTCTCTCAACATACCGGACCTTCTCAAAAGCCTGCTAAACGGCCGGATTAGAAGATCTAGAAGATCGACGAGGTACGCTTGTAGCAGGCTCTTTACCCTTGTTCGCTCTGGAGGAACCACCTGAAAAGGATGGAAAAGAAAAAGATCAAACATCAAAATGACAGAATCTCGCTAAAAAAAAAATCTGGCGAAATTTTGACATGATGACGGGGCAATTCCGAAGAAAAGGAACTATCCCGAAAGAAATAGAAAGCTTGAAGATGGGCTCAACATCGCTGCGAGCTCCGAAACTCCAAACTTTCGAAACCTAAAAGTCTCCGCAAAATCAGGAAGGGCTCAACATCACTGCGAGCTCCAAATTCCCAAATTTGCGAAAACTTTCAGGTATGCTATCACATCATGCTACAAATTTAATTTACAAATTAAAGGCATGCATGAACATCTAGGTTTAAAAAAAAATGCATTATCATGATGAAAAAAGAAAAAAAAAAAAAGAAACTTTCTCTAAAAAAAAAAGAGAGGGGGAAAGAAAACAAAAAAAAAGAAAGAAAAAGAAACTTTCTCTAAAAAAAAAAGAGGGGAAAGAAAACAAAAAAAGAAAGAAAAGAAACTCTCTCAAAAAAAAAAAGGGGGAGGGAAAGAAAAAAAAAAGAAAAAAAGAAAAAAAAATGAGGATTGGCCCACAGGCTGTGGCCCACAGGCCACGTGGCCGTACGGCCAGATCCGTACGGATCTGTCCGTACGGCCCACACAAAAAAAAAAACAAAAAACATGAAAAAAAAAAAGAAAAGAAAGCAAAAAAAAACCCGTGTAAAAAAAAAAGAGGGAAGCAAACACGTGGAAAAGAAAAAAAAAAGAAGAAAAGAAAAGAAAGAAACAAAAAAAAAAGAAGAAAGAACTTTATTTTTCCTACAATGGAGTTTTCTTGAAAAAAAAGGGAGAACTTACTTGAAGCCATTGATGGAGAAGAAGAAGAAAAGTCTTGAAGATCTTGAAGAAGAAGAACTCTTGGTCTTGAAGCCCTCTTGAGATTATTGCAAAAGAAAGTAATAAGAGCAAGAGATCCAACCTTCTCCTTGCTTTTATAGAGGAGAGCAAACCAAAGAAGGAAAGAAGAAAGAGGTAAGTGTTACTAATTAGTAACCTTACCAAAAGAAAGAGATTAGAAAGATTCTTTCCCAAAAGAAAGATATCTTGAAGGATTTTCTCCCAAAAAGAAATCTATGACGGATTCTTTCCCAAAAGAAAGATATCTTGAGATATTCTATCCCAAAAATAAAGGGATCATGAGAGATTCTCTCCAAGTAAAGATATTCTTGGATATTCTCTATCCAAATGAGATATTTTTGGATATTCTTTACAAAAATGACACCATATGAGATCTAAGCTATTTCAAAAGCTTAAGGTCCCATGGGTTAGCCCATATGAGCCAGGTTTGACCACCTAGGCACACACAAAAAAAAAAAAAAGAAAAAGAAAATTTTTTTGGGCTTTTAGTCAAAGAGAAATCCCTCTTACCAAGAGCATACAAAAATGGTTCCATGCCTCTTTTGAGTTGATTGGACCATACAAAAGAAAATTCCAAGCCCCATGAGCTTCCAAAAAATCAAACCATCCAGCCTCATCTACCAAATTGAGCCAAATTCTTGAAATTGACATTCCACAAAAATCAAACCAAATCCTGGTCCCCTAACTTGCCACATACAGCCTGTTAGGTCACAAGACCAAAACCAAAAACCAGAACCTGATCCCCTAACTTGCCACATACAGCCTGTTAGGTCACAAGATCAAAACCAAAATTGATCCCCCAACATTCCACATACAGCTTGTTGGGTCACACGATCAAAACCAAACCCGACCCCCTAACCTGCCACATATAGCCTGTTAGGTCACAAGGTCAAAACCCAAATCCACATCCCTGATGTCATCTTCAAAACTTTGCCTCGAGATGGTACGTGATCCCTTTCACTACTATAAAATTCCCCTGGAAGCTCAAAAGGCTACAAATACCAAAAAGAAAGACTGCTCAAAGACTCTTGGTCAAGTCATAGGCTCTCCTTCAAAAATCTCTTCGAGGCACATCGATTACAAAAGTTAAGCAACTCGCCGCTGTACCTCGAGGGGGCATTTGTTGACACCAAAAATGTCACTTTGCCTTTTCAAGATCCAAAGAGCTACATGAAGTCGCAACCTGCCATAAATAGGCAATGCTGCTTCCAAAAATCAAATCTTGTCAGAATCAAACAAAAACTGCAAGACTCTTCCAAACAGCCAAAAGAGGAGTACACAAGAAGTTTTGGGCCATTTCAAAATCATTTGGCCTAACTTTGCTTCTCCGACAGCTGAAAAGGAGCTCTCGGCGGCAAAGCTCTCCGGGACCATGGTTTCCAAGACAGAGCCTATGGATCATCTTAAAATGACTCCAATAGGTTCCCTGTCAAATTTCAAGTCAATCGGACATCGATTGACCGCACATCAAACCGCGACATCTTCATCGCGACAAAAAGCAAGTCTACAGGTGATAGGACCCCAAACGGCTTCAAAACTCAAACAAAAGCCTATGGTTAGTCTTATTTATTGCTCAGGAGGCTTCACACCAAATTTCAGGTCATTCCGACATCGTTTGGCCCAGTTTCAGCTTCTGACGGAAAATCGGCAGCTCTGCGCGACAAAGTCTTCGGCTTTCTCAGGAAATTGGAAACTTTGCAAAATAAAATGAAAGGATTCTCATCAGGTTTCCTACAAAGAAATTAGGCCAATAAATGGTCAAAATGTCAAGGAAAAGTACAGAAGAAAAAAGAATCGAAAAACAGCAAAAACGGACGCAAAACGGGACACGAAAGGGGGAAAACCCCCCCAGGGTCGCAAACCCCTGCGACCCTGGGCCAGGGTCGCAGGCCCCTGCGACCCTGGGCCAGGGTCGCCGGCGACTTGGAACCCGGGGTCGCCGGGAAAGCCCCGGAAACCCCGGTTTTCGCCGTTTTTTCGCGATTCGAGGAGCCCAGCCTCTGGTACTTTCCAAAATTCATGCTTTTTGAGACACCAAGTCCTCTGACATCTGTCCAAAACACGGCTCAATCATCAAGAGTATCGAAAACAATATTGATCGCCACCCGGTCAACCAAAAAAAGTGTGCTTTCTACCCGACCGATCGAGAAATCGACAGGACAGATGGCACCGACCCGCTGTTGGCAACAAACACCTGAAATTACATGATCATCTGATGTCGATCTA
The DNA here is from genome assembly GCA_012931725.1 of Litsea cubeba. Taxonomy (NCBI): domain Eukaryota; kingdom Viridiplantae; phylum Streptophyta; class Magnoliopsida; order Laurales; family Lauraceae; genus Litsea; species Litsea cubeba. The sequence continues at coordinate 69,504,762 of CM022946.1, forward strand.
CATGAAGATCCATCGATGATCATCAACAGAAGAATCCCAAAAGACGTGGCACGGCCCGCGACTCTTCAGCTGCTCGGCGACCACTTAATGCGATTAATTGACTAGCTTTATTACAGTCATTAATCCATTTCTTTGGACGGCCCAATCAGAAGCAAGCATTCGGGAGTTACAAGTCAAGAGATTCATGGCATTTAACCCATGAAACCCCTCCCATCATGGCGATTAAAGGCGATTAAATGCCCTCAATCTCCTCCGGCCAATCAGAAGCCAAGAAAAAGGAGTTACAAAATAAACAATTCAATTTTGTAACTCCTCCCATTATGCGGCTTAATGACAATAAAAGCCCATAAACCCACCTAAAAGGCTACCTAAAAGCCTATAAATAGGAGGGCTCTCCAAGAAGAAAAGACACACAACATCAACAAAGATCAGAAACATCAGAGAAAAAAGCACAAGCACACAGACAGAAATCCAGAGAAAGGAAAAAGAGAGAAAACTCTGCGGAAGTTCTACACCGGCCACCGCAACAAGGTGACAAAAGTCCCTTGGGGGGTACCCCCCCCCCCCAAGGTCCTTGCCTTCTCCTCCTGCCTCCAATGGCTTAGATATGGCTTTTCAGCCCGTCTACTCGGCTTTTTATTGGACATAGGACCTCCTTTTGGTCTTTGTCCTCTAAAAACCCGAGGTTATAGCCAAGCCAAGCGAATCAATAGCATCCCCTGTTCTCATCTGTATGGATGATGGCGAAGCCCACATATGGCTTGCGACCGTCAATCTAAACGGGTCCCCCACAATCTCCTGAGAAGTTAGATCTTCCTTTTCTTGCTTTTCATTGTAGTTTGTATTTTTTCAAAAGAGACAAAAATCACAATTCTTGTCTTTCATTATTGATAAGGATTGTAAATCGGCTATAAACGCCAAAATCGGCTATAAACGCCAAAAAATCGGCTATAAACGCCAAAATCGGCTATAAATGCCAAAAAAATCGCCTTTCACGGCAAACCAAGAAAAATGTCTCTTTTCTTAAATATATGTGCAATGGAAAACTTGAAAGAAGTTGATTTCCTTTTTACTTGCGAAGGTTGATCTCCGGATCACCACTTGCAATTCCAAGTAAAAATAGAAAATCTGGCACACCCACAAAAAAAGAAATGTTGATGCACGCCCCCTTTTGCCCCCCTGGTTACGAAAGGGTCGGAACCAAACGGGCTCCCACGTCCGCCGACCTCGGTAGGAACCTGGGCATCGGGAGCGCGGTCCATTAATGGTGGATGTTTGTAAAGCCCAGGGCTTTGTATATGGAATCATCCTTGAGAATGGGAAGACTGTCGGAGCGGTATTAGAAAACTTACGCTCTTGGTGGAAGGAAGAAGTCAAGTTTGATCAAAGTACACCAGCTGCAATCGCAGAGTATCAAGAAAATAATCATATTCCCGACTTTGGTGACATGAGCAACCCTTCTTATTTCACGCTTTGGGAGTTACAAGACACAACCCTAAGTTCACTTCTGTCTGCCCTCATGCATCACTGTGATCCCCCACAAAGGAATTAACCCTTTGCACATGACCTCCCACCTCCATGGTGGCCTAAAGGAGACGAGGAATGGTGGCACCAAGTAGGCAATCCAAGTCCACCAGAGTATAGAAAATCTCATAATTTGATGAAGGATTGGAAGATAGCAGTCCTCATTGCGGTCATAAAACATATAGCGCAAACATATAGCGCCAGATTTTGCAAAGATCCGCAATTTGGTATGGCGGTCTAAGGGCCTCCAGGAAAAGATGACAGCCAGGGAAAGTGAATGCTAAAACCCACAACTTTTGCATAAATATTATAAACATTGAAAGCCTGCTCTAAGTTATCCAACAATTAGATCCCTAATTTTGGTGTTTCATCTGCTCTGGTACAGATCACTTAATTTGGAAGATGGAACAAATTCCATCTCTTCAACCATTTCAAAACAACCACAGTAGCACACCATAATAATACATGCAAAATGCATAAGTAATAATACAAAATTGATTGCATCAATTCTCTAAGCCTACTTCATATGAAATTTTGTACTCCACTATGAAAATTTGCACCAATGAAATTATGATAACTGGCAATTTGAGAGTTTGTAACTCTTCTTTAAGTAACCCATCCCAGTGTACAACTAAAAGAACTATGTAATTCCAATAACTAAAAGTGTTAATACTATTTTCATACACTCCTATTACCCAACTTGAAGCTTTCTTTTATGATAACAATGAAAATCTATTAATCAATTTTACAGATGAGAAATGATACAAGACGACTAGTCCTTGTGATGTTAAGATACCTTCTTGAGATGTTCTTACACAAAAGAACTTTAACTTAGCTAACAACTCCTTGATTAATGGTTGACTTTAAACAACTTAGAGAACCCATTTTGAAACTTAGTTGCTGCCTTCCCTTCACACCAACCGAAAACTCATCTGTATTTGTAATTAATTCTCTGTATTTCGTTCTTGCTACACTCAGAATTTTTTTAGTGGTTTTAACCAATTCATTTCTCTTCTCCTTTGTAGGTTTTAACCCATCAAACCTAATCTAATTGTAGGATGTTCTATATCAATGCCAAGATGAATTCAGGATACAACATAGTTCTTCCAAAAGGACCAAAATACATATATCCCTGCAAATCTTGTTATCCAATAAATTTGACCGGGAGCTCAAACGCAACAACACTCAGGCAAGCAGTGCTTTCCTAATCGACTATATATAAATCTAATCACCCGGCAACATTCTAACTTCACAAGGGTACCAAGCTAGAAGCTTTTGCTGCAGGTGACCATATTCCAATATAGAAAAATGCAATAGAAACTGAAAACCATAGAAATAATCAAATTAAAAAAATAATAGACCCAAAAGAAGATGTCAAGTAAAACCACATAATCCACAAGAAAATAAAGTAAAACAAGGAGAAACAACAGATAATTGATTGATACCTCTAGATAACTCAAGATTGCGAGAAAGCTTGAAGAAGGGAAGGGGGTCTTGCACAAAAATCTGAGTGTCACCATTCAAGAGGATCTAGATTCAAGAGTGCTAAAATCTGTGTCATCAAAGTTCATAATAAACTAATCAAGCACTAATCATATTATTCACAACAAATATTCTACAGAAAAAAATAAAATCACAAGCATTTACAGGATAATGAATAAGATACAAAGGGGCCCAGAAAGAACACAAAATCACTGATTTTCTACTAGATTTTTCATAACATAACTCCCAAAGTCCAACAACCAAGAGATAAAGAAAGACTCTAAATACTTCAATTAACCAGCTAAATTTGCAACCTGTCTCCCAAACAGACAAAAGAATTCACCAAAATATCCTAATTCCTCACCGGCGGATACTATGATGCAGGAGAAAATGTGAAATTTAGATTCCCAATAGCATTCACCATTACAATTCTTTCCTGCAGTGCAATTTTATACATGAATCGGTTGCAAAAGGTTGGGCTGTTGGATACCGCGATCACTGAGAGGGGGGGTGAATCAGTGATTTCTAAAAACAGGTCCAATTCAACAACAAAATAAGTCAAACCACACAATGACACCAGATTTAACGTGGTTCACCAAAAGGCTACGTCCACGGATCAAAACCGTCCGAACACCGATCCGGTACAGGTCTGAATATATTTAGTCGCACCAACGACAAAGAGCACCAACCCTTAGTTTCAGATAGCACCAACTATCTAGGAAGCACCGACTCCCTTTACAATTTATCTGCACCAACAGATAGGATCACCAAACCCCAGACACCAAGCACCAACTTGATGTAAAAACAGAATAGAAGATAAACTCTGTCTACAGCCCTTCCCCTCTACAATTCTCTCTCTCTCTCAATCCCTTACAAATTGAAAATTAAAGCATAAACAGAGAGACACTTAACTCATGGACGAAATACCATCTTCAAGAGCACATCCTCGTCCACACTTGCTGTAGAAAGATGCAGCACAACAGCACACAGCAACAGCACTCTTCTTCTCTCCAAAACTCTCTCTCTTTTCTCTTCTCTTCTTTCTCTCTCTGGTGTCTCTTTAGAACGACCCATACATGCCTTTATATAGGTTATAGTAACCCTTAATTGTATTCAAAACAGGCTACAATTCGTTTAGAAAGAGTCCCAAACAAATTAGATAAGAGTGCTGAATTTTCGTGCACAACTTCTAATTCTGCGCAACTCTGGTTCCCGTGCTCGGTCGACATCCTTGCTTTCTCGGTCGACCGAAGACACTGACTGGAAACAGACAACTTTCGAGCTCGGTCGACATCCTGGGGTCCCGGTCGACCGAAGACACACTGTGTCACGAAAATAACTGAGAGGTGCCTGAATCTGTTTCTGCAGGTTTCTTCTTGCTCGGTCGACCGCATGGGGTGCCCGGTCGACCGACCACTCTGTTTCAGGAAATCTGAATTCCTGACTGTTTCAATTCTGATTTTTTCTTTTCAGCTCTATCAACACCAGCCTTTTAACATCACGTTTGTGACAATGTGTTGACAATAATTCCAACTCAAATCAATACTTGAGATACTATCTTCTTCAATTCGTCAAAAGACTTTCAAGTCATCTCAAATTCATCTCAAATTCCAACAATCTCCCCCTTTGGAATTGTTGGCAACACTATTGGAACTTCAACACTTTCAACTCCAGCTTGCAGCTCTTCCAAGTTCTTTTCAACACTCACTTGGAACCAATTCTGAAATTCTGAAATAACAACCATGCACTGTCAACAATCTCCCCCTAGCTTTCATAGCATAACATTTCTCCTTGCTATCATAGCATAACATCTCTCCCCCTTTGACAACAAGTCCAAAGGGACCAAACCGAGGAGCGAATAGGATTTTCAATGAATGCATTGCTCCCCCTTTCAAGCACAACTCCTACGGTTTAGGAGAGTGAGTAACTCCTAACTTTTTCCGGAGATACTCGAAGACTTCCTTTGGCAGAGGTTTCGTGAAAATATCAGCCACTTGCTCAGTTGTTGGAACATATTCCAACTTTACCTCTCCATCAGCAACTTTATCTTTAAGAAAATGATAACGAATTGCTACATGCTTTGTTCGAGAGTGCTGAACAGGATTCTTAGATATATGAATTGCACTCGTGTTGTCACATAGGATCGGCGTAGGATTCGTTGTAGGAACTCCTAGATCAGAGAGCATTTGCCGCATCCATAACACTTGCGTACAACAAGTTGCCGCTGCAATATATTCCGCTTCCGCTGTCGAAAGGGATACTGAGTCTTGCTTCTTACTATGCCAAGCAACTAATCTTTCTCCAAGATAGAATGCGCCGCCGCTAGTACTTTTGCGATCATCTACGCATCCAGCCCAATCGGCATCAGAATATGCAACAATAGTGAAGGATTTGCCTTTGGGATACCAGATACCAAGCTCCATAGTACCTTTCAGATATCGAAAGATTCTTTTCACTGCTGTAAGGTGCGTTTCAATTGGTGCTGCTTGAAAACGTGCAACCATACATACTGCTTGTAGAAGATCTGGTCTTGTAGCAGTCAAGTAGAGCAAGCTTCCTATCATAGAGCGATAGGTGGTATGATCAACGGATGAGGCCTTATCATCTTTGCTAAGCTTCGTGTTCGTTGACATTGGTGTGCTCACTTTGGCGCTTGTTTCAGTCCATAAAGAGCCTTTTTTAACTTGCACACTAGATCTGAATTTTTGCTGATGAGAAAACCATCAGGTTGCTCAATGTAGACTTCTTCTTTAAGTAAACCATTCAAGAAAGCTGACTTTACGTCCATCTGAAATACCTTGAAGGTTTTGTATGCTGCCAATGCAAGAAACATACGAATAGCTTCCAGACGAGCTACCGGTGCAAAGGTCTCTTCAAAATCTATGCCTTCAACTTGAGCATAGCCTTTACAAACCAACCTTGCTTTGTTTCTAATGACTTGACCATCTTCATTCAGCTTATTCCGAAAGACCCATTTAGTACCAATAACATTCTTATCAGTAGGTCTAGGAACAAGTTCCCATGTGGAGTTCTTCTCAATTTGCTCCAACTCCTCATGCATAGATTTCAACCAACTATCATCGAGACTGGCTTCAGCCACAGTCTTGGGTTCAATGGTGGACACAAGTGAGTAATTGCTAACTACACTTTGTCTAGTTTGAACGCCTACCTTAGGATCTCCAATGATTTGATCCTTAGGGTGTTGCTCTACCCAAGTGCTGTGCTTCTTAGGTGAAGTATCTTCTGAGTCATCCTTTGATTTCTCAGAATCATTAGATTCAGCCATCTCATCATCAATCTCACTCGAGTCCTCATAAACTGGACTGTCATTATGAGTTGCATTCTTTGGTTCAATATTCTCATCTATTCTCACATCAGCACTTTCTATGATTTTTCTGGTTCTTTTGTTAAGACACCTATATGCCTTGCTAGTAGAGGAGTAACCCAGAAATATACCTTCGTCAGCTCTTTCTTCAAATTTGCCCGGATTTTGTTCGAGCCGCTTGATGTAACACTTGCTGCCGAAGACTTTGAAGTGCTTGACTGTTGCTTTTCTTCCAAACCATAGCTCATAGGGAGTTTTGTCTTCATGTGGCCTGATCAAGCATCGATTTTGAATGTATACAGCCGTATGAATTGCCTCTTTCCAATACTTGTCAGCCATCTTGCTTTCACTTAGCATCGTACGAGCCATCTCTTGTACGGTGCGATTCTTCCGTTCCACAACTCCATTTTGCTGTGGAGTTCTAGGGGCTGAGTACTGTCTTTGAATGCCATGATGTTCACAATATTTAGTGAACTCTTCAGATGTGAACTCGCCTCCACGATCAGACCTTAAAATCTTGATACGTTTTTCCAATTGATTTTCAACCTGTGCTTTAAACACTTTAAAACGATCAAGTGCTTGATGCTTATGCTTAAGAAACAATACCCATGTCATACGAGTATAATCATCAATGCATAACATGAAATACTTATCTCCATTGGTGCTTTGAGTTCGCATCGGTCCACAGAGATCAGTGTGCACTAGCTCAAGAGGTTTCTTGGAATGATGCTCCTTTGACTTGAACATAACCCTCGTTTGCTTTCCCTTTTGGCAAGAGTCGCAAATAGGATTGGAAGGCTTTTCAACTGTAGACATGCCTCTTACAGCCTTTGAATTGCAAATCTTTGACATGTTATCAAAGCTTAGATGCCCAAGGCGTTTGTGCCACAACCAACTTTCCTCTGTCCGACTCATCAAGCAGGTCTTTTCAGCTCCATCTGACAATGTATAGAGATTTCCAGCAGTTCTTGATCCAGTTGCCACTGTTTTGCCGTTGCTACTCTTCTTGATGGCAAACCCATTCTTTGTGAAGATAACTTCGTGACCCTTGTCATAGATCTGGCTCACACTAAGCAGGTTGTGTCTCAATCCAGACACATATAAGACTTCTTCCGATCTGATCTTGTTTGCCATAAGCTGAATAACACCTTTTCCGCAGATTTTGGCACCATCATTGTTGCCAAACTTCACTGAACCGCCTTCATAGTGCTGTAATTTGATGAATTTCTCTTTATCACCAGTCATATGGCTTGAACAACCACTATCAAGGACCCATGGTGCTGCCTTCTTTTGTGCATTGAATGCCATTTGCACAATGAGAGATTCTTTGGGACTTTCTGCACTTTGCTTTGCTCTCCAAGCCTTGACTAACTTGGGTTTCTTTTCAACCTGAAATTTGTTAGCAATATGCAACCTACAATCCCTAGCCAAGTGTCCATAATTATGACACATATAGCACTCAATTTTGTGGCTACTTAGGATTGAAAAAGGATTCCTAGTCACAAATGGGCTGTTTCTTACATAGAATTTGCAATCAGCTCTTTTATGTCCAAACATATTACAATGAAAGCAATAACCATAGAATTTGTATCTTCTTTGTGGCTGGTTAGTCTTCATTACCTTTCTAACAGGAATGGACTCCTTTCTAGGTTGAGTGGGCTTCATAGAGTTAGAAGGTGCAGTGACTTGCTTCATAAACTCTTTCTTTTCAGGAGGTGCAATCTTAGAGGATTCACCTTTCTCAAATCCTAGACCAAATCTGAAGTGGGCAGGTCTTTGAACTTTCAGTAGTTCATTGAGTTTCATAGTCCCTTCAATCGCTTGGAGCGTTTTGAGTTTTTTGCTATTTTCCAAATTTTCAGCCTTTGCTCTAGCGATCTCAGTTTCAAGTTTCATAGCCTCTTCCTTTTTGATACTTATTTGGTTTTCAAGGACTTCTACCATTCTTTTATATTCTTCTACTTGAGTTTTCAAAGCAATAATAGAACTTTCAGATTCATGGAGAAGTTTCAAATTTTTCTTACTTGTTTTGCGTTCCATGCTAAGCTCCTCAAGTGCGGCTATGAGTTCCTCTTCAAGATTGACTTCAGCCTCCTCTTCCTCTTCCGGATCTAGCTCTTCTTCTTCTTCAACAGTGACCATGAAGAGAGCTTCGGTTGATTCATCATCGTCTGAAGTTTCAGACGTGCTGTCATCTTGTTGACATAGAAAGTTTTTAGCTTTGCCTCTTTTTCTGAAATTTCTCTTTCCTTTACTCTTTTCAGCATAAGAGTCATTATCATTGTCTTCTTTTAGCGGACACTTCGCAGCAAAGTGACCAATACCTCCACAATTGAAGCATTTAAAGGGTAGCTTCCCTTTGTACTTGCCATTGCTTCCTTTCTTCAACTTTCTAACAAATTGAGCCTCAAGCTCATCATCATCAGAATCAACATCATGACCAGCAGTCTCTTTTGCCTTTTTCTGAACTTTGAAGGCCGCTTCTTTATCAGATGAAGACGTCTTTCCTATGCGCATCTCATAGGCAGTTAGAGAACCATGTAATTCATCCATGGAAAATGCATTCAGATCTTTGGCTTCTTCGATAGCTGAGACTTTTGAATCAAACCGGGGAAGAAGAGATCTTAGAACCTTTTTGACGATGACCGGCTCTTTAATCTCTTCCCCTAGTCCACGAATGTCATTCATGACTTCATTCACTCGTTGCATATACGAGTCAACATTCTCGCTTTCCTCCATGCGAAGAGACTCGAATTGAGAGCGATGAGTTTGCAATTTGGCTTCTTTAATCTTCTCATCACCTTCATGTATGCTTTGCAACTTGTCCCAAATTTCCTTGGCTGTTTTGCATGCAATTACTTTGACAAGCTCACTGTCCACAAGGCCACTAAAGAGTGCATTCTGCGCCTTGGAGTCGTTGTCTGCCAACTTCTTCGATGCTGTATCATTGGGTACGGTGGCAGCATTGTAACCGGCTCTGACAGCCTCCCAAACATCATAGCTAAGAGATTTGATGAAGGCTTGCATCCTAATCTTCCAAAAGGAGTAATTAGAACCATCAAACAGAGGTGCTTTCATATTCCCTGTATTGACTGCCATGTGATTTGACAAGAGATCACCCTTAGCGTATTAAACTGATCAAGGGAACCTCGCTCTGATACCAATTGTTGGATACCGTGATCACTGAGAGGGGGGGGTGAATCAGTGATTTCTAAAAACAGGTCCAATTCAACAACAAAACAAGTCAAACCACACAATGACACCAGATTTAACGTGGTTCACCAAAAGGCTACGTCCACGGATCAAAACCGTCCGAACACCGATCCGGTACAGGTCTGAATATATTTAGTCGCACCAACGACAAAGAGCACCAACCCTTAGTTTTAGATAGCACCAACTATCTAGGAAGCACCGACTCCCTTTACAATTTATCTGCACCAACAGATAGGATCACCAAACCCCAGACACCAAGCACCAACTTGATGTAAAAACAGAATAGAAGATAAACTCTGTCTACAGCCCTTCCCCTCTACAATTCTCTCTCTCTCAATCCCTTACAAATTGAAAATTAAAGCATAAACAGAGAGACACTTAACTCATGGACGAAATACCATCTTCAAGAACATATCCTCGTCCACACTTGCTGTAGAAAGATGCAGCACAACAGCACACAGCACCAGCACTCTTCTTCTCTCCAAAACTCTCTCTCTTTTCTCTTCTCTTCTTTCTCTCTCTGGTGTCTCTTTAGAACGACCCATACATGCCTTTATATAGGTTATAGTAACCCTTAATTGTATTCAAAACAGGCTACAATTCGTTTAGAAAGAGTCCCAAACAAATTAGATAAGAGTGCTGAATTTTCGTGCACAACTTCTAATTCTGCGCAACTCTGGTTCCCGTGCTCGGTCGACATCCTTGCTTTCTCGGTCGACCGAAGACACTGACTGGAAACAGACAACTTTCGAGCTCGGTCGACATCCTGGGGTCCCGGTCGACCGAAGACACACTGTGTCACGAAAATAACTGAGAGGTGCCTGAATCTGTTTCTGCAGGTTTCTTCTTGCTCGGTCGACCGCATGGGGTGCCCGGTCGACCAACCACTCTGTTTCAGGAAATCTGAATTCCTGACTGTTTCAATTCTGATTTCTTCTTTTCAGCTCTATCAACACCAGCCTTTTAACATCATGTTTGTGACAATGTGTTGACAATAATTCCAACTCAAATCAATACTTGAGATACTATCTTCTTCAATTCGTCAAAAGACTTTCAAGTCATCTCAAATTCATCTCAAATTCCAACATGGGCAATTGAAAAATATGTACTCACTATCAAATGGTGGACAGATTACTTCCTCGAATACAGTGCCAAACCCAAACATTTATATGTATATGTGAGTTTTTTGATACCTCCAAAACCGATCAAAATGTAAATAACAATGAAAGTATGGGAAGTACCTAAGGAGCATTCTGAAATTATAAATGAAAGAATGCTCTGTCTCTTTGGGGACTATGTAGCATGTTTGGAAATCTCAATTTATTTGTGATTCATAATTTAATAGAAAAAACCGGATGAGGTTTCATTAGTTTATTGATGTTTGTAATGACTATAAGAAGTCTTAGAGAGATGATGAAAATAATCAATCCTATTTGTTTGCTGATCTTTTTATTTCTTTTGTATGTTTTTTTTAGTAATGAATAGAATTCAGAACATGGGTAAGGAATGAGATGCACAAAATATCACTGTAGAAATCATGCTTAAAAAGCATGTAAACAGATGTGTTTTCAACACACATTTGTACGATTTTGGTTAACAATTAAAAATCATTCATTTCTACCATCATTCTTATTTGTGTATATCCAAATCTACCATAGCAAATTTAAAACATTAAAAGAAATAATTTAAATTCATGCCAGACACAAATTCCAACTGAGAACCTAATTAACTGTAATTGGTTCAGAATTTTTTTTTTTAAAACAGAACCAAAAGAGAACTATAGAATTTAATCATATCACAAAATCAATTTACAAATCTCAAAAACCAAATTAACCTTACCCAGTTTTAGAACAGTGTAACAATATAATAGTCATTCCTACCAATTGAACAATCATTCCCAACAAAACTAAATCACAATTAATAATAATAATAATAAATCTTATGATTTTATTACATCACAAACACAAATTTGAATTCCAAGCAACTAATTAAACCCTAAACAAATGTAAACAGACAATAAATAATAACAAAACAAAACACAGCAAAACAAAAAATGCAAAACCCCAACATTATACAATCTAAAGAGACTTATAGTGTCTAAGATAGTTGCCAGCATACCATTTCCAGCGTCAACTTGAGCGAAAAATCAACATGGAAATAAGATGCCTCGGAAAACTGTAGGGCAGAATCAAGCGTTGGAAATCATGAAATGTGCAGTAAATTTCAAACATCAACTAAACAAATTTACCAAATGCCAAAAAAAAATCTACTTATAAACAAATCAAACAAAAGAATCATATTAGTTCTAAACACAATCAGACTAGAAATCGATTCCTAAAACAAAAACCCTAGAATCAAACACCCAAAAGACTGAAAGAAGAAGAGAAAATGCATCGAGAGAGAGAGAGAGAGAGAGAGAGAGAGAGATTTACCTGGAGACTCGGCCACACAGAAGAAATAAGAAGAGAAAACTTAATCTCGTAGAAGTGAGAGAAAGAGTAAAGAGTGAGAAGAAAACCCTAATCACTTTGCCATTTGTGAGAAGAAAAAAAGAAGGTACTGTGCAGATCGTCGAAGGTTGGAAAATGCAGGGAAGTACGTTTTACCTTCTTCTTCTTCTTCTCCTTCTCCGATGTCGATCAGATCTGAAACCTCAAAGCTGCTGAAGCTCCAAACAAAGATTAGGGTTTTGTGGAAGAGAGATCTCAGAGATTAGGTTTTGGGATTCCGCTTGGGACTGGACGATGACAGGGGGACTGGACGATGAGAGGGTTTTGGGATTGCTCTTGGGACTGGACGATGAGAGGGTTTTGGGATTGCGATTGGGACTGGACGATGAGAGGGTTTTGTGGGTTTTGGGATTGAGCTTGGGAATGGAAGATGAAAGGGTTATGCGATTTTGGGGTAAGTATATGGAGATGTAGTGACAGAATCTAATTTCCACTGCTATACGTAAGTATTTATAGTGGCATAATACTTTCTGCTGCCATATGCTATATGTAGTGTTTATAGAGGTAGATATGTAGATGTAGTGACAAAAAGTGTATTCCGCTGCTAGTAGATGTAGCGACGAACAGTGTATTCCGCTGCTATACGTAGTGTTTATAGTGGTATATATGGCATAATAAATTTTCCGCTACTATACGTATTTGTATTATATACGTTGGTACAGCAATAGCAACAAAATTTAAGTACCGCCACTGTATGGACCACTTAATAGCAGCAAAATCAAATTACCGCCGCTGTATGTAATATATTATAAACTTATATACACTACACTTAATAGCAGCAAACTACAATTACCGCCGCTATATGTATAGTGTATATGTATTTAAAACTTACATAAAGTAGACTTAATAGCAGCAAAAACAATTACCGCCACTGTATGTACTAAAAACGTACATAATGCTTATTTTTAGTGATGGAAACATAGACCGCCGCTATAAACCGCCGCTAATTATCACTTTTCTTGTAGTGTCTTGGTTGACACGTCGCAGAGGGACACCATTGACCTTAAATGGTCCTGTCCAATACAAACAATTGACAATTTAAAAATAATGACACAGATAAAACAGGAAACAAAGGGAAGAAAACAATTAATCTAAGAAGTCATTCATCTTTGATCTCAATGAGACAGCTATCCTTCATGCATATAAAAATAATTAAAGCAGCTTCTAAGCAATCTTCCAAGCGCACCTGTGAATATCAAAGTCTGGATGTCCAAGGCAACCTCCCCTTCCAAACCCCCAGGTGTACAGCTCGCCACTAGCACCAACTGCCACACTGTGAAACTTTGCAGCAGCCACTATCTTGATATAATTGCCTTGAAGTGCATCAACCTTCACTGGAAGCTTCTGTATGTGTGCATTTCCAGTTCCAAGCTGATGATTTGTACCACTACCCCAGCTAAAGACTTCTGTAGCAACTAAAATAAACACAGATCATATACATATGAGTCAACAATATTAGCACTGTGCAATATGAAGGAGCAATTTCATAATACTAAAAGGAGCATAGATGGCAGTAAAAAACAAAAAGAGAAATTTCGAGCTTTTGGACACCTTTTTCCCCTGAATTTATCAGTTACTATTTCCATAACTATCACTCATATGTACGATATTTGAACAAGGTTATCCAATGCACCAAAGACCAAAATCCTAATGATGAAGTGATCTGAAACACCATCCACTCTCTTTTCGTGTTCTCAAATATGAGTCATATGACTGTTAGAATGTTCGGCTTTCTTATGCCCGAAAAAAGAAAATTAAAAAGAAAATAAAAGAAAGGATTACTCAAATTTGGGTGGGTTATAGCGCATTCAATGTAATGCCAATAGAGGGTGAGTTGGATACTTATATGCATATACCACAGGTGCAAAAGAATGTGGTCACTGATAATTAAGAGAGTGAAAATAGAAGAGCCCCTTGAAAAACAGTCGGCACCAATCATAAACAAATAGTAGCATACCTGATTTTGGTCCATTTCCAACAACCTGTAGCACAGGTCCTGAAAGGAGATCAACAGGGGTACGACCTTTAGAATCCTCCAACACAAGGGATGCACCAGATTGAAGAAGAACACTTGCCACAGCAAGATGCCCAAAATGCAGAGCCCTGTAGTGATAAGTTCAACAAATAAATTCAAGGATAGAATTCTATAAAGGATAAGTTCAACAAATAAATTCTATAAAATTTATAGAATTCAAGGATAAGTTCAACAAATAAATTACAAACCCTATAGTGAAGCGAAATCCCCAGTGAGAGTGAAGTTACAGCTATCATGCTCTCCCTTTCTTCTAGGTGAGTTGCACCTGTTATTTCTTTTGTCAGCTCACAATTTCTTTAAGAAGAAATATAGTTGGTACAACATGAACCAGGTAGAACTAACTTTTTGAAGAATTATAGTATTAAAGCACAGCAAGTGCATAGTGGATAGAATGCATATGAAGCCCATGGTTTGGTGGTACTGAACTTTGTTCTGATCGGCTCTACCATAAATGGATGACAACCAAGAAGTCCCCAAGATTGGAGTATCAAACCCCCAGTATCAACACTATAGCTACAGAATGCAAACAACAAATATTGTTTAAAAAGAGGATACAGAAGATCCAGAAGCGGAAGAGCAAAGCACTAGGATCTTCCAATTCTGGACCATCCCACACAAGGTTTCATCAGACGAGCGAATAGTTGTCGAAAAGATACCCAAAAAAGAATTGAGTGCCTCAGTAAATGAAACAGCTTTTTCTATTTTAACCGATATAAACCATACATTGTTAATGCTCACATCCTCATAAGTTTTCTTTTATGGGAAAAAACAAATAGTGACATTGCATGAAATTCTTCTTGCTGAAGTTCATAACTGCATAAGATTGCCATTGACAAAACTAGGCATGGCTCATTTTTATTTCAGATAAGCTCAACCAAATGTTTCTGAGTTTAAGCTTGACAGGTTAAGTGCGAGCTGAGCTTAAGCAAAGCAAAGTGAACCTTGGCTGATTCTGGCCGATTGACAACGCTAACCAGGTGGGGAAAATGGTAAGCAGCATCATTAAGAAAGTTTATACATCAAACGACATGCACATTATATAAAAAAAAACTATACCTAATTAATCACATCTATTTAAAGACGCAATTAGGACTATCTCATAAATAAAAAAACAGATAAAAATAAAACAAAAAGGGGCAAATACTTGGTTCCTTGGGCCATGCCATGTTTGAACTCTTCAAACCAATTTCCATAGAAACGGAAGAGGTTAAGGATTTGTTAAATGAGAAGGATGGAAATTTCAGCTACGTGGACAGATATGATCTAACTTTCATCTAAATTTCAGTCAGTTAATTTCTTTATTCACCATGCCTCTTTTCTCTTTTGCTCTGACCATTAAAACTCATTCCTCCCCTTTCAAATGCTCTATCACTTGATAAGAACAGTGGCCTAACAAGAGAGAGGATCAATGGGTGGGCTCTAGCACATTACCAATTCAGATCTCAATGAATGCCATACAATGCACATATCTTCATTGTGGTGGGTTACAAGAGTTGGAGACACATGATAATAAAAAACCAAGTCTGAAATTTTACCAAAACCCAAAGAACCAACAACCTGAATGGATTTGGATTAGAGTATAGAATTGAAAAAAAAAAAAACCTGAGCTTGGTGGGTTTGTGCTTGCGGTGATTGAGGATGGGCTTTTTGACGTCGTCTGCTGGGTAGAACTTGGGGGGTTTTTCCTGGGGTTTTAGGGCCGAGGGCTTTGGCTCGAGGCGAGGGAAGACGCCGCCGTTCTTGGCCTTGATTGCCCAGAGGCCTCGCTTGTGGTACATCTTCGACCGAGAGAACTTGCCCATGCCTCGAATCAGATTAGGGTTCCTGCTGCCCGTCCTTGGCGTCCTCTCTTTTCCTGCTACCATGGCTGCTCTCTACTGCTTTTTCTTCTTCTGCTTCCGCTGCTGCTGCTCAGAAACCTTAGAAATGACCCCAATGGAAACCCTAATCCCTCTCTACTACTCTTCATATGCAAAAATCGAGAGAGAGAGAGCGAGACAGAGAGGGGAAGAGCAGATCGAGACAGAGAGACAGCGAGATCGAGCGTAGAGAGATAGAGAGATCGCGCGCGAGAGAGAGAGAAATAGGAGAGTGAGCGGAGAGAGCTGTTGGAAATAGGGTGGGCCTCTAGGATAGGTTTCAAAAAACTTTTGACCCACTTGACGCAGGAATCAACTATCCAGAAGGCTATAAAACCCAATCCAAGATCTATGTCCTCAATCTCAACCATCATGATCAGTAAATACAATCTATCTAGAAGATAGAAACAACAACTAATAAGCATCCATAATAATCTACAACATGCAAGGAAGTGGATTATACCTTTGGAGCTCGGTTGTGCTCTAATGGAGAAGTTGCATCTTTCTTTGATGATGAAACGCTTTCACTAATCAAATAGGGATCTCCAAGACCTCTTGATCTTCCACACTATGACCCGTATCAGATTCTCCTTTTCTCAAGAAGATGGTGGGATCTCCAAGAGAAAACTACTAGGAACTCTAGGGAGGAACTAGAAAGAGAACTAGAAGAGGGAGAGAAGAAGGAGCATGTGCAACTATTGCACAAAAGGACCTTGGGCGTGAATCCCAATGCTAGGATAGTGCATGGACGTCCAAGGCCTCCTCTCCTCTTATTTATAGCTTTTTCAAGTTGCCTCCTCTTTACTAATTACAATAGAAGTCTTACTTCCATTAATTAGTAACTTACCATATCATAATTAAAGTCTCACTTCAAATATGATTAATAACTTTCCAATTCCTTTCTAATTAAAATAGAAGTCTCACTTTTACTAAAATTAGTAAGTCTACTATTACCACTATTAGAAGTCTCACTTCAAATAGAAATAGTAACTTTCCTTTTAGAGTTCAACTAGAATTAGATACTTTCTAATAATTGGGCTAGCGTGGGGACCACTAGGGATTCCTCAGAAAGCTGGCTCCAACTGGGACTCGTGACCCCACATCTCATGTGTAATCCAGGCCCACAGTTAATTTTAAATAACTCCACTATATAAATGCAATTGAACTCCAGTCTTACGAATATTACATAGAAGACCCTAAACTTCCACATTACCACAAGCAGACCCCTCTATCAATATCCATGGATCAATTGGACCTGTCTTCCAAACTAGATCCATATCTTATTATCCTTGAGCCCCAATTAATTATAATAATCAATGGTACCTTTCCAATTAACTCTTAATCGGAATGGGTGCGCACTTACCAATGATAAATCCATTAATTGGCACAAGGGGATATTAGAGATAGATTCCATTTTGACCATTGAATGTTCCCACAGCTCTACTACCACGTACCCAAATCACCGAGGTGTTGACCTACAGTTGGCCTCACTCATTGGTGACTCAAAGCAAATGAATAGATAGAAACTTGAGTTCATTAATGTCTCATGATTGAGAGCCTATTGCTAGGGAATTATGAGAGCAGACCTTAAAATAAAGACAGTGTTTATAAGGTGCTGCTTGTCACGCCCCGAAACCGGGACCTGCAGCGAACCGATCTCGGGGTGCGAAATTTTGGAATAATTTGAAACTTTTTGTTATAATTCCCAAGATCCGCGTGAATGAGGATAATCGCATTCCAACACAATCAGAGTATATTTTTCGCGGAAGCTAAACATGGTGTTACGACCCGGAATCCGTGGCCATCGGGTTCCGTGTCGTACGCAACCAATATCACAAAGCCATCAATAAACGGACTGGCATAAATCATACATCAAACACACTGAGCTGGTAGTAACAAGGCTAATTAATTCCCACATGTTCAAATTACAATTAACAAATGTCTTAATTACAAACCCAAAAGAAAAAGGCTGATAAAGCCATACAAAAATATCCAACTAAACAGAAATACTACCCCAATATTTCAATACGAACTCTGGTGCCAAACTTGACATCTAGATGATATCAACGGGCAGCCTCTCACGTCAGACCGGCGGTCCCACCGCCTCTTCTGATCAAACACCTACAAACAGAAAAGAAGAAAACTGGCACCAAACAAAAAGGGTCAGACACGACGGTCTGGCAAGCAAATAAACAAATAATATGAAATAAAAGGACATGCATAAAACCAGACGAAATCATCGTAAAACCGAATAAGTAGTCTAAACAATAATGACAATAAAGCATGCTAAAATGATCGAAAGACCGAACATAAATATCGAGACAAATAAACGAACAGTGGAAACAATACGATAAAGATCGATATCGTAAACATTAAACGAATCAAAGCATAAAAAGTATAACCGACAAGAATCATAAACTAAAGTAATGTGCAGATAAAATACTGGCAACCACAATTAGCTAAATCCTCCTATTACCGAAGTGATAAGAGCAAACAGAGCGTAGCCACTGAACGTGGTACTACAAATGGGATCAGCACCGTAGCCATACAAATGGGACCGGCAGATCAGAAATCAGAACCGTAGCCATACAAATGGGACCGGCAGATAGTTACCGTTGCCATGGTCGGTACAGACAGAATCCAAGCTGCAGCTGGCGGACAGAGTAAAGATCCCAAGCCGGGTGATCAGCCCGACAAGGTGACCTAAGCCTAGTGGTGCCTTTAGTTTTCAAACTCAAACAGATACAAATCTAACATAATACTAATCCCTTTGGCTCAGGGGCTCACACCACATAGCTCTGGCCCCGTCTTGCCTCGGGGTTTTGTTTTCGGAATCATAGCCTCTTTGGCTCATGGGCTCGCACCACATAGCTCTGGCCCCGTCTTGCCTCGAGGTTTTTATTTTCAAATACTAGTGTTGTCAAAACAATAGTCTTATCGAAGAAATCCCGAATGTGACAAACATACTCCAAATCTCTTTTCAAATCGAATCGGAGAAAACATACGAATTTCGATGGTGAACCGTTCAAATACGCATCAAGGTGATTTGTATAAAATCATACGATCACCCTTTTGAACATGGGAAGACACATGATTTTATAACAAATCATCGATGCTATTTAAACTAGTTCACCAAAGAAAACAAATACAAATTCAGATACAAATACAATTACATTTTTCTGACTTGAAATGGAATGGATAGTGGAGAATGATTTAATGATTTACCAAGGAACCATCACAATGCACGTTTAACCTTTAAACATTGATTAATAAGAATGTGTTTGATGCCAAAGAAAATCCATAATGTTTAAATGATAAAGTGCGCATTGAGACCCGAAAGGTTCCCGGATAATCTCACATAAGCTCATTCTCACATCATTCCCATTTCACAAATTTCCAAGTATCAAAAGTAAATCCAAACTCTTTAAAGTAGGCCCATAGTTGGCCTTAACCCACGTCCAAAATAGTCCTCAATAATAATCCAAAACCAACCTTAATCAAGCCCACAAAACAAGTTTAAAAAAACAGTCCAAAACTAATCCTTAAATGGCCTTCAAAACAATTCTTAAAAACGGCCCAAACAAACTTCGAACAGGCCCACAAAAACTGATTTTTAAAGCGACCAAAACCAACCTGAACAGGCCCACAAAACTGAACCTAAGATGACCCAATATCAGGTTTTACACTGGCCCAAAAAACTGACTTTGAATGCCCACAAAACAGATTTTCAAATCAGCCCAAAACTAGACTTGAACCAGGCCCACAAACAGATTTTTAAACAACCCAAAACTGAACCTTAATCAAGCCCACGAAACAGGTTTTGAAACAGTCCAATGTCAGGCCCAAAGACGACCCAATATCAGATCTGAAATGGCCCAAAAACTGATTTGAATCAGGTCCAAGGAAGCCCAAAGAAACCCCAAAAGAACAGGCCCAAAAACTGATTCATAAACGGACCCAGGACAGATCTGGGCTCGCTCGAGCGACCCAGGGTCCGCTCGAGCGAAGCCCAGACAGAACCTGGTCCGCTCGAGCGGCCCACTGGGTCGCTCGAGCGGACTGGGCTCTGTCCCAGTCCGGCTGAGTGCAGAAATGCACTCCTTTGTGCAATTTTTCTGATTTTTCTTTCCTCCTTTTTCCATTTTTGAGATCCTTTTCATTCTCAATCTTTCACACAATTTTCCTAGATCATTTGGGCCCTTCCTTGACCTTCCAAACTCATCAAATCACTAAGAATTAGCCATCACTTAATCAAACACAATACTTTTTAAAGCAAAGTTTTCTTTGAACACCAACTCTTAACACAAGATAGTCCAATTTTTATAAATGACCAAGTGAAAGCAAACTTTCCATGCATTGTAAAACAATAACATATATTGAAATCAATGTACAATGGTTCATTAAATCAAAGTAAATCCATGATCAAAGAAGATTAGCACATAAGAAGAAAATCATGAAATGGTACTAAATGAGAGGAACCATCATATTAATTGGAAATCTACTTGCCTTGAGTCAAGAGAAGATGTAAAAACACTCCATGAAGTCCTCTAATGGCCTCAAGCTCCAAAATCATGAAACCCCCAAAATGGCTCAAAAGAAACCCTAGAAAACCAATCATTGCAAATCTCCATGACAACCCATTGCATGAGTGATGAAAACACTCTAAATGAAAAGGAGAACAAAGGTCTAAAGTTTAGAAAGCTATTGCAAACCTTGAGAAATCCAAACAAGGGAGAAGAGCTTAGATGAGAGCCTTGCTCTAGCCCAAAAATCTTGAAAATAAGGTCTTTGGAAAGCTTGAGAGATGAGGAAGAACTTGGGGGGATCAATCTTCCAAGAGGACTCCACCAAATGAGAGTTTCAGAAGAGAGAGAGAGTGAGGGAGGAGAGGGAAAAACCCTTGCTCAAAACCGTGCAAGAAGGAAATGAAGGAAGAGGAAGAGAGTTCCTCTTCTTAAGAGATGGGTTTTGTGTGGGTCCCATTCTACACAAGGCTGAAAATGGCATTTGCGGGCCCCGAACGAAAACGACGAAGAAGACAAAAACGATCGGCGAAATTTCTACTTTCCAAAAAGTATATTTTCCCCAATTTCTGAAATTTTCGAAATTCATGGACAGATTTAGTGAAAATGTCATTTTTGCCCATTTTCCTCGAAAAACGCATTTTCTGATCATCAAATCATAATGGTCAAAACATGAAAGTTGTTAAACTTCATAAAATAAGTCGAAATACACCAAATTCAGAATTTTTTGAAATCCGAAGTAATTTCCCATAAAAGTACAAATCATAAGGACCGGGTCAAACTAAAGTCAACGGTCTCAAAATCTCCAAGGTTATGGAAAAATCCGGTCAAACTCAAAAACACGGTCAAACTAAATCAAATCTTACTTAAAAGCTAAACCATGATTAAAACAATACTAAACAAAAGGACTGGGGTCGGGATCTTACATCCTCCCCCCCTTAGAATCCATTTGGTCCTCTAAATGGCTTAAACCAAATCAAAACTAAAACCCAAAAGACAAACGAAAACACTGACACCCTATGCTAGACCTCGGTGACTGAGAGACACTCTGACCAAACTGGATGTTGAGATGCACGGTCAACCACATTCTGATTCGGTTGAAGGCTTCGAACCATTCTACATATCTGCCCGAAAACAAACTTCTCTGACCAAACTGGTGCCCAACACTCCCAAGTATCCCTGGTGTCATCTGTCGTTCCTGCACTGAATCATTTCTTTTCCTTATCTCGTCAGCAACTGTCGGTCCAAAGAACCGTAAGTTCTGCCTCTTTCTAATACCTTGGAATCATGTGCCTTAAATCCTTCAAAGCTGTACACGGTGCTCTTGATGCTTGAACAAAGATGTGATCGTAGACACGTTTTCTCTGAAATATCTCCCTCTTCAAAAATTCCTGGAATTCCAAATACCTACTTACACTGTACCATTCAGACTCTGGCTTCTAAGAACATCATCATTCCTTCTTCATTCTGAAATCACAACTCCAAATTTAACCTTTCTGTGATGCACTCTGAAATCTTGCCCACATCTGATTCTATCTACTTGCTGCTCTTGATCTCTTACCTGATACTGTGTCATCAACAAAAACATATCTGCCAATCTGATGTCAATTCCCGAAGAACTGAAACTTCCAATCCCTGTCTTGAATGATGTTGATTCTCTCGTAGATCCAACTTTGTCTTCAACTGAACCAGTACACATCCGGACATTCATCATCCCTTCACTTCATACACCTCCAAACTTCAACCAAGGGCTATTACCACCCATTCCATCCGATGCAAAACAAATCTTAAAATCTTAAACATAGGGAATAAAACTATTACTTAGTTAAATCTCCTCATTTTAAAACATAGTAGGAGCTGAATTTCCAAATTATCAAATAGAGCTTAATAATTAAAGTTTATCAAAATATGAGTATGAAATAACATTATTCTTTTGAAATTCATATTTATAGTATGACCATACATCAAAACTTCATTGAAGTCCATTTCCAACCAAACATATATAAAATCTCAAAATCGTCAAGGTTTTGAAATGTAAGTGTCAATATTTAAGAAAATTAAAACAAGAGCGAGATTCTAAGGTCACTGTAAGATAATATCTTATGAAGATTAAATAAAAATCCGAAACACAAATCCTTATGAAAACAAAAATTATGCGACTCATGAAAAGAGTATAATGACATAATTTATTTCAAAATAAGCTTTAAAGAAGAAACATAAATCCATTGTTTGGACACTACATGGATAAATCATAGACATTAAGGAAAACATAGCAAAGATGAAAACATCCTGAAAAATCATTTTGAATAAGAAATGGACATCCAAACCACTGAGGTACTCCCTGCTAAACCAACTACACTGGCTACGCTACAAGTCACCAAAATTCTCAACCAAAACCATCCTTTTGCAGTCCTTCATCTCGGAAAGATAGTCTGAGTTCGCCCAAAATCCACATTCACTTACCTTGGTGCATTGCATGACGATCTCCGATTAGCTGAAAGGGGATCTTCAACTACTGCTCGAGTCCAACTCTGACGGGCAAACGCACAAGTCTTCTCTTATTAACCACAATGAAGATGCTGAAGGCTGAAAGTCCGCTGACGTTCTCCGAAAACAACATACTGAATCTAGAAGGTTCTCAGTCTCCGACACAAACACAGACAAAAGACACCGAACAAAGCATGGAGACTTTAAATTCTCCACCACTAAGGAGGAAATTTGGTCATCCAAATCTCCTAACAACACGAACTAAAAGAAAAGACAAGCAAAATCTCCCGAACTGAAAGAAAAGCCGACTCAAATCCAACGAAACAAAGACACGAGAAAACAAATCGACACAATCTAACGAATCCTCACCACACGTCTTAATGTCTCTAGAGTATTTTATTTCCTAGAAACTAACCAGCTCTGATACCAAACCTGTCACGCCCCGAAACCGGGACCTGCAGCGAACCGATCTCGGGGTGCGAAATTTTGGAATAATTTGAAACTTTTTGTTATAATTCCCAAGATCCGCGTGAATGAGGATAATCACATTCCAACACAATCAGAGTATATTTTCGCGGAAGCTAAACATGGTGTTACGACCCGGAATCCGTGGCCATCGGGTTCCGTGTCGTACGCAACCAATATCACAAAGCCATCAATAAACGGACTGGCATAAATCATACATCAAACACACTGAGCTGGTAGTAACAAGGCTAATTAATTCCCACATGTTCAAATTACAATTAACAAATGTCTTAATTACAAACCCAAAAGAAAAAGGCTGATAAAGCCATACAAAAATCTCCAACTAAACAGAAATACTACCCCAATATTTCAATACGAACTCTGGTGCCAAACTTGACATCTAGATGATATCAACGGGCAGCCTCTCACGTCAGACCGGCGGTCCCACCGCCTCCTCTGATCAAACACCTACAAACAGAAAAGAAGAAAACTGGCACCAAACAAAAAGGGTCAGACACGACGGTCTGGCAAGCAAATAAACAAATAATATGAAATAAAAGGACATGCATAAAACCAGACGAAATCATCGTAAAACCGAATAAGTAGTCTAAACAATAATGACAATAAAGCATGCTAAAATGATCGAAAGACCGAACATAAATATCGAGACAAATAAACGAACAGTGGAAACAATACGATAAAGATCGATATCGTAAACATTAAACGAATCAAAGCATAAAAGTATAACCGACAAGAATCATAAACTAAAGTAATGTGCAGATAAAATACTGGCAACCACAATTAGCTAAATCCTCCTATTACCGAAGTGATAAGAGCAAACAGAGCGTAGCCACTGAACGTGGTACTACAAATGGGATCAGCACCGTAGCCATACAAATGGGACCGGCAGATCAGAAATCAGAACCGTAGCCATACAAATGGGACCGGCAGATAGTTACCGTTGCCATGGTCGGTACAGACAGAATCCAAGCTGCAGCTGGCGGACAGAGTAAAGATCCCAAGCCGGGTGATCAGCCCGACAAGGTGACCTAAGCCTAGTGGTGCCTTTAGTTTTCAAACTCAAACAGATACAAATCTAACATAATACTAATCCCTTTGGCTCAGGGGCTCACACCACATAGCTCTGGCCCCGTCTTGCCTCGGGGTTTTGTTTTCGGAATCATAGCCTCTTTGGCTCATGGGCTCGCACCACATAGCTCTGGCCCCGTCTTGCCTCGAGGTTTTTATTTTCAAATACTAGTGTTGTCAAAACAATAGTCTTATCGAAGAAATCCCGAATGTGACAAACATACTCCAAATCTCTTTTCAAATCGAATCGGAGAAAACATACGAATTTCGATGGTGAACCGTTCAAATACGCATCAAGGTGATTTGTATAAAATCATACGATCACCCTTTCGAACATGGGAAGACACATGATTTTATAACAAATCATCGATGCTATTTAAACTAGTTCACCAAAGAAAACAAATACAAATTCAGATACAAATACAATTACATTTTTCTGACTTGAAATGGAATGGATAGTGGAGAATGATTTAATGATTTACCAAGGAACCATCACAATGCACGTTTAACCTTTAAACATTGATTAATAAGAATGTGTTTGATGCCAAAGAAAATCCATAATGTTTAAATGATAAAGTGCGCATTGAGACCCGAAAGGTTCCCGGATAATCTCACATAAGCTCATTCTCACATCATTCCCATTTCACAAATTTCCAAGTATCAAAAGTAAATCCAAACTCTTTAAAGTAGGCCCATAGTTGGCCTTAACCCACGTCCAAAATAGTCCTCAATAACAATCCAAAACCAACCTTAATCAAGCCCACAAAACAAGTTTAAAAAAACAGTCCAAAACTAATCCTTAAATGGCCTTCAAAACAATTCTTAAAAACGGCCCAAACAAACTTCGAACAGGCCCACAAAAACTGATTTTTAAAGCGACCAAAACCAACCTGAACAGGCCCACAAAACTGAACCTAAGATGACCCAATATCAGGTTTTACACTGGCCCAAAAACTGACTTTGAATGCCCACAAAACAGATTTTCAAATCAGCCCAAAACTAGACTTGAACCAGGCCCACAAACAGATTTTTAAACAACCCAAAACTGAACCTTAATCAAGCCCACGAAACAGGTTTTGAAACAGTCCAATGTCAGGCCCAAAGACGACCCAATATCAGATCTGAAATGGCCCAAAAACTGATTTGAATCAGGTCCAAGGAAGCCCAAAGAAACCCCAAAAGAACAGGCCCAAAAACTGATTCATAAACGGACCCAGGACAGATCTGGGCTCGCTCGAGCGACCCAGGGTCCGCTCGAGCGAAGCCCAGACAGAACCTGGTCCGCTCGAGCGGCCCACTGGGTCGCTCGAGCGGACTGGGCTCTGTCCCAGTCCGGCTGAGTGCAGAAACGCACTCCTTTGTGCAATTTTTCTGATTTTTCTTTCCTCCTTTTTCCATTTTTGAGATCCTTTTCATTCTCAATCTTTCACACAATTTTCCTAGATCATTTGGGCCCTTCCTTGACCTTCCAAACTCATCAAATCACTAAGAATTAGCCATCACTTAATCAAACACAATACTTTTTAAAGCAAAGTTTTCTTTGAACACCAACTCTTAACACAAGATAGTCCAATTTTTATAAATGACCAAGTGAAAGCAAACTTTCCATGCATTGTAAAACAATAACATATATTGAAATCAATGTACAATGGTTCATTAAATCAAAGTAAATCCATGATCAAAGAAGATTAGCACATAAGAAGAAAATCATGAAATGGTACTAA
The DNA here is from genome assembly GCA_012931725.1 of Litsea cubeba. Taxonomy (NCBI): domain Eukaryota; kingdom Viridiplantae; phylum Streptophyta; class Magnoliopsida; order Laurales; family Lauraceae; genus Litsea; species Litsea cubeba. The sequence continues at coordinate 69,530,998 of CM022946.1, forward strand.
ATGAGAGGAACCATCATATTAATTGGAAATCTACTTGCCTTGAGTCAAGAGAAGATGTAAAAACACTCCATGAAAGTCCTCTAATGGCCTCAAGCTCCAAAATCATAAAACCCCCAAAATGGCTCAAAAGAAACCCTAGAAAACCAATCATTGCAAATCTCCATGACAACCCATTGCATGAGTGATGAAAACACTCTAAATGAAAAGGAGAACAAAGGTCTAAAGTTTAGAAAGCTATTGCAAACCTTGAGAAATCCAAACAAGGGAGAAGAGCTTAGATGAGAGCCTTGCTCTAGCCCAAAAATCTTGAAAATAAGGTCTTTGGAAAGCTTGAGAGATGAGGAAGAACTTGGGGAGATCAATCTTCCAAGAGGACTCCACCAAATGAGAGTTTCAGAAGAGAGAGAGAGTGAGGGAGGAGAGGGAAAAACCCTTGCTCAAAACCGTGCAAGAAGGAAATGAAGGAAGAGGAAGAGAGTTCCTCTTCTTAAGAGATGGGTTTTGTGTGGGTCCCATTCTTCACAAGGCTGAAAATGGCATTTGCGGGCCCCGAACGAAAACGACGAAGAAGACAAAAACGATCGGCGAAATTTCTACTTTCCAAAAAGTATATTTTTCCCAATTTCTGAAATTTTCGAAATTCATGGACAGATTTAGTGAAAATGTCATTTTTGCCCATTTTCCTCGAAAAACGCATTTTTTGATCATCAAATCATAATGGTCAAAACATGAAAGTTGTTAAACTTCATAAAATAAGTCGAAATACACCAAATTCAGAATTTTTTGAAATCCGAAGTAATTTCCCATAAAAGTACAAATCATAAGGACCGGGTCAAACCAAAGTCAACGGTCTCAAAATCTCCAAGGCTATGGAAAAATCCGGTCAAACTCAAAAACGCAGTCAAACTAAATCAAATCTCACTTAACAAGCTAAACCACGATTAAAACAATGCTAAACAAAAGAACTGGGGTCGGGATCTTACACTGCTCATGGTCCTTCAATACATCCAATGTACCAGCATTATGATCCAGAATCTTCCATTCTGATGATCGAGACAAATCACACTAGTGATCAAAGTGCTGCAACCTTTTCAGTATGAGATGTCCAGTCTCATCACTGGTTGTGAAGAGATTTTAAGTATAAGATTTGCCACACACATGTCTCCCGCATGTGGATCTCATCCATACATGTGTTACATCTAATATACTTGTGGACTCCGGTTCATCTCATGAACCATCATGTCATTCGTATTAGTTATGTGCATGTATATAATAAATCACAATTCATCTCATGAAAGGAAAACACGAATATACTGATAAATAAAGAAATTAATCAATTTATTATATCATCTACTGGATTGAGTCCATAAAACTAACAATCTCCCACTTGGGCTCAATGCCAGTTAGAGTTGCATCTGATGCACATCCCATCTACTTATAGCTCAAAGACTTTAGCAGTCAAAGGCTTAGTAAAGGAATCTCCTAGATTGTCTGCAGAGTCTATCTTGGTGATCGTGCATCACCTCTCTGCACAATCTATCTGACCATGTATAACTTCCTCTGTACATGCTTTTTGGCTCTTGGGTTATTTGGACTTAGCGACTGCCATGCTGTTATCACAGTAAACTGTGAGCGGCTGTCCTGCCAAAAATACCACTCCAAGTTCCATAGGAATCTTTTTAGCCAATCTGCTTCCGTAATTGCTTCTCAAGCAGTTACAGCATAAACACATACCCAGAAATTGATTTCCTGGAATCCTGATCTGACTAGAAGTCAGTATCTATGTAACCGACTGGAATCAACTCATCACTGCTGTAACTCAACATGTGATCTCTAGTTCTTCTCAAGTATTTGAGAACACATCTTACAGCAGTCAATGATAAAGACCTGGGCTAGACTGATATTTGCTGACTAGGCCTACTGCGTGACAGATATCCGGTCTAGTACAAAGCATAGCTTACCGTACCAGAACCTAATCTATGTACACATCATTGGGATAAGCCTATCATCCTATTTTTCCGGTCTCAATGGAAATTTATCCTTAGAATGTACCTGGCTTCTCCAAAGTCCTTTATTATCAAAAGTCTTAGCCAACCAAAACTTTTACTGTTGACGATATCCCTATGTCACTCCATGGGAGAAGGATGTCGTCGACATATAATACCAGAAAAACTACCCTGCCTTCTAGACTTTTCATTTACACTCATGACTTATCCGGATTCTGACAAAAACAAATGACTTGATTTCCTTGTCAAAATGGATGTTCCTGTTTCGGGATACCTGCTTTAATCCATAAATGGACTTATGCAGCCTGCAAACTCTTTGCACTTGGTTATTAGCTATAAAACCGTCTGGCTACATCATATAGATGTCTTCCTCAAGATTGTCGTCGTGAGACGCTGTCTTGACATCCATTTGCCAAATCTCATCACCGAGATGAACCGCAATGGATAAGAGTATCAAGATGGAACTAAAAGTCCTTGGGATCCTAACCCTAGAGGGGGGTGAATAGGGTGAGCTACACTTAATGATTAATTATGACCAATTTTAATTTCTTTACAATTAACTAGTCACATGTGATGATTAACATACATAATGCGGAAGCTTAACAAATACAATCACCACAAATCAATCACCACTACACAATCATTTATAGTGGTTCGGCCTCAATGCCTACATCCACTACCGGCTTGTGTTCCTCACACCCCACCGGATTTCCACTATTATGCTTTTCAAAAGGCTAAGCAATAACCTCTACAAATATGCTTTCCAAGGATAAGCAATAACCTTACAATGTTGTTTTTCAAGGCTTAACAACAACCTATACAAGATGCTTTTCAATGGCTAAGCAATAACCTTACAACAATAGATTTTTCTCAAAGAAAGTGTCTTCACAAAACACTCTAAGAGATTACAATTTAAGCTCAATTTAATTGCCTCTTAAATAGGCGAATATGAAAGTATAAAGCAACTCACACAAACACACTAAGAATTACAAAGATGAATGCTTATGAGGTGTGTGTGTGAAAACTTCAATCAAGTTAAAATTAAGTCCAATGAATTTTATGCTTAAAGCATTTCAAAGTTTAAAGCACATAAAAAGATTTGATTGAAGTCAAATGCAAATCACTTGAACAATTACAAACTTGTGAATGATATGAAAATCTAAAGATCACAAGTTGTATGAAAATGATTAAGACTAATCAAGTGATGCATGTGCAATGTTGTTTTCAAAAACAAAGGTTTAACTAAAGTTCTAAAGAGATTGAAAACAACAATGAAGATTCAAACAAGTCAAAGAAACATGTTATAAAGGAAATCAAAGATTTTGACTAAACATGTTTAAGAAGTTTTCTAAAACAACCTTGATTTGAATCTAAGTGAAGAATCCAATAAAATCAAAGATTATAAGAAGAATGGATTCAACACATCATAGTTATCATGCTATTAAACATTTCCCAAAGATTTAAACAAAGCATATAACATATGATTAGTTTAAGCAAAGCTTACTTGGAGATTTAACTTCATTAATCCAAGCTTGAGCTTTACTAATGACCCTCTTGGTCTTTCTTAGTTCATCCCCTTTTTCCTTGACTCCAAACTCCTCAAAGATGGCTTGGAAGGTCTAAAATGTTCAACCCTTTTCTCATGGGAATGAACTCTTTTTATACACAGAAAACAGAGTTTCTGCGTGTCCCCGGTCGACCCCATGACAGGCCCGGTCGACCCCATCCAAACGGTCAGAAAAATGACCGTTGGAGAGCCAACGGCTCTCTGCCCAGTCGACCCGCAGTGTACGCGGTCGACCGGGATGTGTACCCGGTCGACCGAGTACACTGGGCCCTGGGTCACTTTTCCCATTTTGCATACTTTTGCAATTTTCAAAGATTTTTGATGTGGGACTTGTTGGGGCCATTAAATCAAGCTTGAAACATGTTTTAAATCATTCCAAGAGGTTTAAAATCATGAAATATAAAAAGCCAAAAATGATTAGAAAGTTTTAAAACCATAGGCTTGCTTGATTTATAAAACTCTTTTTCAAATTAAATTGCATCCAAGATGAAAACCAAAACATGCATGAAACGAAGGATTTACAAGATTTAAAACAATGCATGTGTAAATTAAGATTTCAAGAATTTCTAAATCAATGCAAGTGTGAGAAATCAAATGATGATTAAAATGATATGCATCCATCAAATTGCAATACACAAAATTCCTAACAATCTCCCCCTTTGCAATTTGATGGCAAACCTAAACTTAACACTAAACCTCACACTAAGTCTTCAGCTCCTTGGCTTGACACTGCTTGAAATCTTCGGATGCTCCTTCACTCAGCTTGGGCTTTAGCTCTTTTGATCTTCATTCTTCTTGTCCTTAGCTCCAAGCTTTCTTTCTTTTATCTTCTCTCCCCCTTAGACCAAGCACTCTCTCTCCTTGGTCTTTCTCTCCCTTTGCCATTGAATGCTCTCTCCCCTTTTGATCTTTCTCCCTTTTTGGGTAGCTAGAGCATTTTCTCCCCCTTAATCCTTTCTCCCCCTTTGCCATTAAATTGCAAAGGTAGCAATTGAAGAAAGGTACCTACACACATGAAACAAGGAAAATACCTTTAGTAGCACCTGTTAACAAATGAAATCGAAAATGAAATACTTAACAGGCTATTATGCATGTGAGTAAGTTATAAGGGAATAGCAATGGTGAATTTGATCATCTCTAATGCTTCCTTAGAAGGTTTACTCCCCCTCAATCCATAATCTTCTTTTGTCATACTTTTGACAAGAATATAACTATTAGATGCAAGAAGAAGATGGTTTAACCAATTGAGGGATAACTTCAAGGGAAGGATTAGATACCAATTGATAATGATTAACTATAAGGCTCAATGATCAAATTACCAAATTGGAGAGAAACCAATTGACCTATAAGCTTAAGGAAAGTTGAAGAGCAAGGTCAAAAGGTTAATCTATCATGGATACCAATTGAAATAAGAACCATATCAATTGAGATTTAAGAGTATGACTTATTAGCTCAATCACTCTAAAATGGACTTAAGGAATGTAACTAGAAGGATTAATCCAAGTTAGAGCTATCCATGATGATAAGGGGTTTACTAAACATAGCATCAAATAATATAACTATGAAAATCATATGCTATGTAAATCTTGAAATCATTTCACTCAATCATAAAATATGACTATCAAGTGTAAGATGAGTGAAATGAAATTCAAACCATGATGCCTACCTCAATCATTAACCAACCAAGATTATTAACACATAAACATGGTGGTCACGAGATTTAACCAAATAAGCAAGAGAGGTGGCAAACATGACCATTTATGAAGCTAATGGAATGTGACATGGAACAAAGACATATTACTATCAAGTTTAATCCAATGTGCACAAGGTTTATCACAAATATATAACATCAATTGGAAGTTATACTAATTGAAAATGATATCATTTGATTACCAATTGAATATGGAACATGTTTGAGAGCAAGCATGTGACAAACACAAGATTCCATCAAGCAACATAAATGAATATTCATCACTTTAATGATATAACTATTGAGCATAGTGATGAACATGAGAAATTGCATTTTGAAAATATATGACTTATAAGAATATGCAATTTCCAAAGTGTCAACCATATGAATACAACATCTAAGAAATCCATCATTCAAGAGATATAACTATGTAACTCAAGAAATGAATTTCAAAGAGGTTCATATGATCAAACACTACTATGAGGTTGAAACATGTATAAGTATGACAAATACACATGAATCAAACATCATACCCATCCATTTCACAAAAATGACTAGAAAGCATAAAGGATGGATTTGGGTTCTAGTATGGTTACAAAAAAAAAAAAAAATTAAAGAACACAACCATACATGGAACAAATAAAACATTTGCATAAAGAATGTAACTAAAAGAGCAAACATGCAAATAGTCTATCACAACATTCATTTCCATTAAAGGATGACATAAGCAAAAGCATAAGGAAATGAAAACATGGAACATGCTTTGATGAATACAACAAAAAGTTTTAAAGCATTTCCATTCATGCAATCTTCAAATCATAAACAAAATCTAACAATGGGCATAATGTATATGAAAATAAAGAAAGCACCTTATCAAACATCAAATTGTATTCTAAGCAATATCACTACCAAGAATCATACAATTTGATTTAAAAACCATTCAACTTGCATTTTAAAAGATATAACTTAATTGGAAAACATACAAGTTGATCTTTTTCAAAGTAATTTTCCATGTGAAAGTATAACTTAAAAATTCATGGAAAAATTAAATTGATTTAAGTCATTTGTTTTTCAAAATAATCTAACTAAGACATACAAACAAATGATATTGCAACATCAATTGATTATGAAAGATCTAGCTATGAAAGCTTTGAACCCATAATCAATTGAACATGTAGAAATGCAAACAAGATGTGACTATAAAAAGCAAATCTAACATGTGAGAAATACAATCAAATGATTTTGAAAACCATGATATGTGACTTAGGGAAGTACATGAAGACAAAATCAAATGATCATAAAGAAACAAATGCATTTTAAAAAATGTAACTAAGAAAGAAAATAAAATGCAAATGCAATCATGACCAACAAAAAGATTTAACTATTAAGGTTAGGTTGGTCAATGAGGTCCAAGGCCCTAAGGTTTGTCTATTTGTCTAACTTTGGGAATCCACCTAAGGTCTTGGGATGGATGAACTTTGAGGTCTAACTTAAAAGTCTTACCAACTATTGGAGATTTGACTTGATAAATTTTCAATTTAGACTTATCACCATGATATTTAGATTTAACTAAATTTGGCTTAGGATGGTGATTAGTCTTTTGAGGTTGGTGACTTTTCTTCTTAGGGGATTGATTTCTTTTCTTCTTATTTCCTCCATTTATTTGACTTTTGAATTTTAGATTTAACTTGGCAACTTTATTCAAAAGTTCTTTCATTTGTTGTGTTATGGGAGGAAGATTGAGAAGCTTTTTGTTAATAGATTCTTTTAGAGTTGGTTTAACTTGTTTAACCTTTTTAGAATCTATTTTAGGAGACTCCTTTTTAATTGATTTAACTTGATTAATTTTCTTGGAGTCTTCTTTGGTTTTTAGTGTCTTACCCTTCATAGATTTTGATTCTACCTTTTTTGGTTCAAAGTTGGGTTTAGACACATGGCTTCTTCTTTGTTTGCACTCAAACCTAAAATGTCCTTTAATGCCACAATAATTGCATTTAGTCATGGGCAAGGAGGAATGAGTACTAGAGAATGAGGACTCACCTTTCACAAAAGTGTTGGTGAATTTAGGGTCATATGTAATATTCCTATCAAAACCAAGACCCGTCCTATCTCTTTGAGATTTACCCAATTTAAATAACCTTTCAAATTTCTCTTCACTTTGGGTAAACTTGCACTCATACTTTTGTTTATAGGTTTCAAGTTGAGTGACTTGTTCTTTAAGGGTTGAATTTTCATTTTTAACTTTTGTAAGTTCATTTTCAATTCCCTTAAATTTGTTTAGCTCTTCATGGGCAAGTTTTAATTCAAATTTAACTTCATTGATAACATTAGATCCAAGTTCTAGAGTTTTTATCTTAATTTGTGCATTAGATAAATTTTCCATAGAAATGGTTAACTTGGATTCTAGGTTGTTAATGTTTTCATCTTGCCTTTTTAATTGATCTCTTAGTTTTGAATTTTCCTTATTAAGATTATCATAATCTATCTTTGATTCTCTTAGATCATCTTTAATATTAGATAGATTATGCAAAGAGATCATGAACTTAGATTCTGCACAATTTATTAATTCTTCTTTTTCTCTAAGTTCATCTTTTGAAGAGACTAATTCTTGATTTAGTCTTTTAGATTCTTCTTTTAATCTTCTATTCTTCTTAGAAAGCTCTAAGGATAATGTGCACAAATCCTCATAAGCTTTTTCAATGTCATTATCATTTTCATCATTTTCTTCCTCTTTTAATTCAAATTGAGATTCTTTAAATTCATTGTTTGAATCTCCAATAGTGGGAAGAAGGAGGGGTCTAGAAGAATCTACCAAAGAATCTACAAAGTCTAAACTAGTGGAATCCATTCTTATGATTTTCATGGAGGCACAACACTAGGGTTTTAACTCTAGGTTTTTACACCTAATCAAGAGTTCCAAACACTTGATCCTAATATAGAGCACGAGGCTCTGATACCAATTAAAAGTCCTTGGGATCCTAACCCTAGAGGGGGGGTGAATAGGGTGAGCTACAACTAGTGACCAATTATGACCAATTTTAATTTCTTTACAATTAACTAGTCACATGTGATGATTAACATACATAATGCGGAAGCTTAACAAATACAATCACCACAAATCAATCACCACTACACAATCATTTATAGTGGTTCGGCCTCAATGCCTACATCCACTACCGGCTTGTGTTCCTCACACCCCACCGGATTTCCACTATTATGCTTTTCAAAAGGCTAAGCAATAACCTCTACAAATATGCTTTCCAAGGATAAGCAATAACCTTACAATGTTGTTTTTCAAGGCTTAACAACAACCTATACAAGATGCTTTTCAATGGCTAAGCAATAACCTTACAACAATAGATTTTTCTCAAAGAAAGTGTCTTCACAAAACACTCTAAGAGATTACAATTTAAGCTCAATTTAATTGCCTCTTAAATAGGCGAATATGAAAGTATAAAGCAACTCACACAAACACACTAAGAATTACAAAGATGAATGCTTATGAGGTGTGTGTGTGAAAACTTCAATCAAGTTAAAATTAAGTCCAATGAATTTTATGCTTAAAGCATTTCAAAGTTTAAAGCACATAAAAAGATTTGATTGAAGTCAAATGCAAATCACTTGAACAATTACAAACTTGTGAATGATATGAAAATCTAAAGATCACAAGTTGTATGAAAATGATTAAGACTAATCAAGTGATGCATGTGCAATGTTGTTTTCAAAAACAAAGGTTTAACTAAAGTTCTAAAGAGATTGAAAACAACAATGAAGATTCAAACAAGTCAAAGAAACATGTTATAAAGGAAATCAAAGATTTTGACTAAACATGTTTAAGAAGTTTTCTAAAACAACCTTGATTTGAATCTAAGTGAAGAATCCAATAAAATCAAAGATTATAAGAAGAATGGATTCAACACATCATAGTTATCATGCTATTAAACATTTCCCAAAGATTTAAACAAAGCATATAACATATGATTAGTTTAAGCAAAGCTTACTTGGAGATTTAACTTCATTAATCCAAGCTTGAGCTTTACTAATGACCCTCTTGGTCTTTCTTAGTTCATCCCCTTTTTCCTTGACTCCAAACTCCTCAAAGATGGCTTGGAAGGTCTAAAATGTTCAACCCTTTTCTCATGGGAATGAACTCTTTTTATACACAGAAAACAGAGTTTCTGCGTGTCCCCGGTCGACCCCATGACAGGCCCGGTCGACCCCATCCAAACGGTCAGAAAAATGACCGTTGGAGAGCCAACGGCTCTCTGCCCAGTCGACCCGCAGTGTACGCGGTCGACCGGGATGTGTACCCGGTCGACCGAGTACACTGGGCCCTGGGTCACTTTTCCCATTTTGCATACTTTTGCAATTTTCAAAGATTTTGATGTGGGACTTGTTGGGGCCATTAAATCAAGCTTGAAACATGATTTTAAATCATTCTAAGAGGTTTAAAATCATGAATTATAAAAAGCCAAAAATGATTAGAAAGTTTTAAAACCATAGGCTTGCTTGATTTATAAAACTCTTTTTCAAATTAAATTGCATCCAAGATGAAAACCAAAACATGCATGAAACGAAGGATTTACAAGATTTAAAACAATGCATGTGTAAATTAAGATTTCAAGAATTTCTAAATCAATGCAAGTGTGAGAAATCAAATGATGATTAAAATGATATGCATCCATCAAATTGCAATACACAAAATTCCTAACAGGAACTCTTCCATCTGGTTCTCTTTTTCTCTTGTAGACTCACTTGCACCCAATAGGTTTGCTATTGGCAGGCAAGTCCACAAGTATCCAAACCTGATTAGAGTACAAAGACTCCACCTCAGCTTTCATAGCATCTAACCAACGTCCTGAAACTATGTCATTAATTGCTTTATCATAGTTACAGGGATCTTGTTCCAGTTACACCGGGATTGCCTTGTAAGACTTTCCCTAGACCGAGAACTTGTCAAGGGTCCTGACAATACTCCCACTACGACAAGGCATTGGTGTAACTACTGGGTCAAGTATGGGCGGATTTTCTTAAAGTTTGGTTATTCTTGGATTTGGAAATGATTTCTCTTGAATTTCTTCCAAGATAACCATTTCTAAAGATTTCCAGTTAATCTTATAATCTCCCTCCAGAAAACCGCATTGGTGCTGCCAAGCACTTTCTGCTCTCTGGGATTATAGAGCAACCAATCCTTTAGTTCCTTTTTGGGATAGAATACATACTTCCGACTTCGATTCCAACTAATCTGTCTTATCCTTCAGCACGTGTGCTGGACAACCCTGAAAACGTTGTAGACTAGGCTTTCGCCCTGTCCATAACTCCCTGGGAGTCTCAAGTATAGACTTTAGATGGAATGAGGTTTAGTATATATATTTCAGTTTCCATATCCCAAAATATAGGTAGTCTGTAGAAGCTCAATCATAGACTTGATCATATCTAAAGGAGTCTTGTACCTTCTTTCTACTACTCCGTTCTGTTGAGGCAAACCAGGAGCAGACTTCTGGGATCAAATCCCATTTTTTGATAAGTATCCCACAAAATTAGCGGAGAGATATTCGCCTCATCGATCTCATCGAAGAGTATTTATACTTTTACCTAATTGCTTTTCCGCTTCCGCTCGAAACTCTTTGAACTATTCAAAAAACTCGGACTTGCGGTGCATAAGGTATATGTATCCATATCTTGAGCAATCATCGGTGAAAGTGATGAAATACTCGTATCAATCTCTCGCTCTAATATTATGGGTCCATACACATCAGTATACACTAACTCCAATAAATCTTTGGCCCTTCTGCCCTTAGATGAATAAGGGTGTTTTGATCATTTTACCTTCCAGACAAAACTTGCAGACAGGTATTGGTTCTACCACCAATGAAGGCAAGATACCATCTTTCACTAGCCTGTCAATCCTGTTTAGGTTTATATGACCTAGCCTCTTGGGTGCCAAAAGTTTCTTGGATTAGATGAAAGTAACTACCTCTTTAATGACGGTCTATTATTAACATCAGTGTCATGCATCTCATACATTGTGGGAGTTAACAAATAAAATCCATTGATTACCATGTAAGAATATATAAGAGTACCGCTCCTCTTTAAGACAATTTAATTACCAAAAGTAACAGAATAACTCTTATTCACCATACTAGAAATTAAAATTCCATCTTAAAACGGTACATATAATGTATCTGACAAAATCAACTTAATATTTGAAAGCAACTAAGTTACTACTCCTACTGACACTGCTTCTGCCTTGGCTTCCGATCCCAAGTTAATACTGATTTCCCCGTCATTATTCCTCCTGGTTACCTGTAACTCCTATAACATATTACTGATGTAATTAGTTGCACCAAAGTCTACAAACCAAGATTCTGAAGTACTAGTTGAAAAACTATCTTCAGAAACAAATGACTCAATCATACCTGAGGTCTTTTCCTTTGACATAAATCGTGGACAATTCCTTTTCCAATGTCCTGGGATACCACAGTGGAAACACTTTCCCTTTGCTCCCTTATCCTTGACCTTGGCCACACCACTAGTGGAACCATACTCTACCTTAGGACCTTTGATGACTGATTTCTTCTTGCTATCCTAGTCTTTGCCTTTCGACTTAGACTTAGCAAATGACTTTTCTGTCATGAGGGCAGTTGGTCTTTCCTTCATGATTTCCTAAAACACTACCAGCTGGCGAGACAACTCAGCTATGGTCATTTCCAATTTATTATAATTGATCTCGAAATGTTTGAATGAGTCTGGTAGTGATTGAATGATCATGTCGATCTGCGATTCTGTATCAATCATAGTCCCCGGTACATCTAACTCAATGCCAACTTCATTTTTAACAAATGTTTTTGTACTGGGGTTCCCTCAGCCATCTTTGTTTCCATCAGCACTTTTATAGCAGCCTGCCTAGCAGGCCTGACCTATTCTGAAAACATCTCCTCTAAGTTCGATATAATATCGTATGCTGACTTATAGGATTGATGTTGTTCTTGCAAAACAGTAGACATGGATGCCTGAATAAAACATCTGGCCATCTCATTGCCTTTGGTCCACTTGGTGTAAAAGTTTTTTGCAATCTGTGGTGCATCAGGCTCAGGCTCAGGAAGGGAGGGTATAATAAGGACATATTTACAACTTGAAGCTGTCAAGATAATATCCAGGTTCCTTTTCCAGTCTACATAGTTGGATCCCATCAACTTGTTCTGGTTGAGGATGGTCGCAAGTGGATTGAAAGTATTCGAATTCATGCTGTATAAATTAAAGCACATAACCATACATTCAATGAAAGAATATAAATGACATTAGGGTTTAGTATTCTACCAAATTCATATGGGAATCCTCATAAGCACTGAATTTAGAATACATCGGAATCCCAATCCCCTAGGGCATGCCTCCTTGGGGAGTGCAAATGCCCCATAGATTGGTGCGGATCAAAGTTGTCAAAATTAAGATTAAGACTAACTATCCTTGATCCCCCAATCATTCATTATCATCTAGGTATCTCATACCAAATAATGTATGACTCCCGATTAGCTTTGATTTCTAAAATACATGAGGCAAATCCTTGGGGATACTACATCATTATTTTAGTTAAGTGTGACCCACCAACTAATATTGCATGACAACCGCGATGGGCAGCTCCTCCTTGGGGAGTGAACCCCCACCACGTCTCATCAATACTATCCATAGGAGATCCATATCTAGTAACCAGACAAATAAAAGCCCTCCGTGGGGAACGGCCACTCTCTTGGTGGCGCGAGGCTAATACTTTCCTTACAATGGACCTATGGTGGAAAACCATGGGGATTTATCAATTTAAATGCCCCGCTCCCACTTAATATTTTGAATTAAGGATTTCCTTTTAAGGTATTAGGGCCCACATATATAAATATATGAATCATCAAATCATCTTATGATATGATCTAAAATTGGTTCCAAGTCAAGTTATTTTAAGGAAAGTCTAGTTTCTTAAATTAGTGTTACCAATGTTGTCCATCTCATGGGTTATCAACACTAATTAGATCTCTTTCCAGAAATTAATTTGATTTAACCAATATTAGTAACTTGCTATGTTTGGATCAGATTTGGAAACATTCTAAATAAAGCATTCAACTATAAATAGAAAACGCTAAAATTAGAAACTAATCCTCTCCTCCACATGGCCCAAGCGGAATAGACTTCTTGGACTTCTAGACTTTCCAAAAATTTAGAATTTCTCAAACTCTTTGGGAAGCTCCAAAACACCTTTGGTAATATTCAAACTCTTTGATTAGGAGTCCAACTTCACTTTCTTTCTTCGTCTCAGACATCGCCAGAATTTACAAATTTAGAAATTACATAAATTCCTATGTCTCTACGATGAGACTTACATGATAATCTATTAATGGAAATAAAAGGCTCATAGGGAATTTCACCATGCCTTGCCCTAAACTGGGAAACCAAGGAAACCATGATGCCCTTTACAATTTGCCAAAAATAAATATTCATCCATAAAAAAAGTAAAAGACTTGTGGGCCATATGGAGAGAACATGATAACCTGCATGTTAGTATCTCATACTAGCAAAGCAATTCACAAAACTAGGTCACCAAACAACAATGGAAAGACAGGATGCCAAATATTGCCACTACTATGATTCATGCCCTACGCAGAGGGGGTCCGGGGTTGTCCCTCGGCGGGGGCTCAGGGGCAGCGCCCCCGAAACAAAAACAAAAACTGCGATCTGCTGTGTCAGTGTCTTCGGTTGACCGACCAAAGGGTTCGGTCGACCGACCTTAGTGTCTTCGGTCAACCGACTAGAGGGATAGCCCGACCGACCTGACGGGAATCTGTAGGTTGGTTTTTTCTATTTCGTGTCCAAACATCTCCAGAACTCTTCTGAAGACTCCCAATGGTTTCCTACCATCATTCCATCATTGTTAAACACTTTTGTGACTATCCAAACATGGATTTACTAATTATCCAAGCAAAACCATCAAAACTGATCCGTACATAGCCCTTGATTTATCCTCTTCGCATCTCATGTAAAAATTAGATCAAGCTTACTGATCTAACATGATAAGAGATGAGGTAAGGCTCTGATACCAATTGTTGGAAATAGGATGGGCCTCTAGGATAGGTTTCAAAAAACTTTTGACCCACTTGACGCAGGGATCAACTATCCAGAAGGCTATAAAACCCAATCCAAGATCTATGTCCTCAATCTCAGCCATCATGATCAGTAAATACAATCTATCTAGAAGATAAAAACAACAACTAATAAGCATCCATAATAATCTACAACATGCAAGGAAGTGGATTATACCTTTGGAGCTCGGTTGTGCTTTAATGGAGAAGTTGCGTCTTTCTTTGATGATGAAACGCTTTCACTAATCAAATAGGGATCTCCAAGACCTCTTGATTTTCCACGATATGACCCGCATGTGGATCTCATCCATACACATGTGTTACATCTAATATACTTGTGGACTCCGGTTCATCTCATGAACCATCATGTCATTCGTATTGGTTATGTGCAAGTATATAATAAATCACAATTCATCTCATGAAAGGAAAACATGAATATACTGATAAATAAAGAAATTAATCAATTTATTATATCATCTACTGGATTGAGTCCATAAAACTAACAAGAGCAAGACGGACAGCAGAGAGAGTGAGACAGAGAGCAGGAGAAAGAGAAAAGAAAAGAGGGAAAAGAGGGCTCTGGGCGGGAGGGAGAAAAAACGTGAAAATTTAATGCCACTAATTTTCGTCGCAAAAGAAATAAAATTTTCATCTGCAAAAATTATTTTATTTTTATTATTTCAAAACATGAAGTCTACCAACCTTTAAATGTTGGTAATAAATATTTCGATGCTAATTTTCGTCGATAAAAAAAATATCGATAAAGGACTCTGATTTTTAATTTTCCTAAAAATAGAGTTAAACATTACCGATGTTTTACAAAAAACGCCGCTAAACATTCATTTTATCGACGTCATATTATTCGTCGATAATAGTCTCTGATAGTTTTACCGGCGTAAAATAAAAAATAAAAAAAATTTTCCAACACTTAGGCTCGAAAACGGCCTGCCGGGGGTCCTGAACGAGTAACGGGGTGAAGGGTGCAAGGACAGTGGGGTGCCTTGTGGTGCACAGTGAATGTGGAATAGGCTCAGGCGCAGTGGGGAGGAGAGAGAAGGTGGGTAGCAGCAGGGAGAGTGGTGGGAAGGAGAAGGTGAAAGGAGAGGATAAGGAAGAAAGAAAGGAGCGGAGGGGAGAGGAATAGGGAAGGAAGAAGATAAGAGAGGAAGAGAGAGAGAGAACCAAGGGAGAGAGGGAGTGGTGTGCAGGTGGGCGCAGGGCGGAACAGAGGAGGAAGCAGGGGAGAGGGAGAGGAATAGGGAAATAAGAAGAGAAGAGAAGAGAGATAGAGAACCGAGGGAGAGAGGGAGTGACGTTCATTTCGTCGCAAAAAATAGATTTTTCGTCAATAAAAATTATTTTAATTTTTTTTAATTGAAAACAAGTAAAAAAGACTACCAACCTTTACTGATGTTTTATATTAGAAATCGGTGATAAATTTTCCGACGCTAATTTTCGTCTCCTTCTCCATTCTTTTCTTTCCCTTCTCTTTCTCCTACTCTTTTACTCTCCCTCACAACCACCCACTGCACTGCCATCACCACCTGGCTTGCATAGCCACTGCACTCACCTTGCACCACCTTCGGAGAAAGAATTGTAATGGTAGAATTTAAGTTCATCATACGACTTCAACTTCGGAGATAGAAATATAATGGTAGAATTTAAGTTCATCATATGACTTCAAATTCGATGTTTATTTAAAATAATAGAAGTAGGGCAAGTGTACAACCTTGACAGTCACGTGTGGACCAAAAGTCTGTCCTATGACCAAATTCAGATTGAATTGTTTCTTTCCTTTCATATATTTCATTTAGAATTTAAAAACAGATGACATGGGAGGTACACCTAATAACTGAGGAGATGATGCATCTTCTGGAGTTACCTGCTTATATTTCTTGTAGATTTGCTTGGTTACTATGTTCTTGGATTCATCATTAATCGACATGGCATTGCACATCTCAGCCCGGTACTCATCATAATGAGGCTCCCATTTCTTCAAACAAGCGGCTGAAACTATTGGGCCAAAATTCATATTCCAACAACTACTAGCACCGGTTTTTTTCTTTTTCTTTCTAAGAGAAGAAGGCCATAAACCTGATCTAGATCTCAATCACATTCACACCACATCCTTCAAGGCCTCACTCTATCATCCATGTCAGCGATAGTTTTACCGAAGTAAAATAAAAATCAAAAAGGATTTTCTAACACTTAAGATCGAAAAACGGCCCGCCGGGGGTCCGGAACAGGAAACGGCCACCGAGAAATTTGGAAACCGGCGCGAGCACTTCGCTCGAGGATAAAGTAAATTGACGGAACTGACGGTTCACAAATAGGACTCTCGGTTAGAGAATTAGTAGCAAAACATAGGATTTTCCAACACTTAGGTTCGAAACGGCCCGCATGGCGTACGGAATGGGAAAAGGCTCCGAAAAAATTGGAAACCGACACGAGCACCACGCTCGAGGCGGAATTAACTTGCAGGAACTGACGGCTCGTAAATCAGACTCCTTGATAATTTATTAACCCCTTAAAACATTGGATTTTTAACACTTAGGTTCAGTTTGCCATCTCTACTTTTCTCTTCTTATTGGCTTAAAACTGATGGAATCCGGTTTTAGCATATTTGGATGAAGCTTCTACTGTGTCCATTTCAAATGGCACTAAGACAAACATTTGTGATCCAAACCGTTGATCATGTTAGGGGGGCTAAAAACGGCTATGATACCAAAAGTCAACCATTGGATCATTATAGATTGTGATGTATGAGAACGTACAGACCATTAGATCATCATTTATGGAATTTTGTACGCCCTATTTTCGCAATCCAAATTTTTAGTCCTCTTCAAAAGGTCACCAAATTTTGATTCAATATGGATCATGAAATATATTTGAAATAAATATCAATCGTTGGATTCATGCAAGGTTACTACAGTGCATTCACGAGTTAAGACATGCAGTCCGTTTATTCTACATTTCCGAACAATCGGGAACTCTAATGCAAGATATGGACCATAGACCCCCTTTATATGGCAAGTGACATTTACTGGATCAAGTTCCTGTTGCGATTGGTGTATGCCCTAAAGCCCACTAGCTGCACTCTCCTCTTTTGTTACTGGATATTTACTGGTTATTTAATGGAATGACTCTTTTTCTCTTTAAACATGTATATATGCATGGTTGTGTAAGGCCCATTGTTTCTAGTAAATGAATTAGGTGTGTAGTGCCTACATACAGATAGGTCTGATTCATGGAAA
The DNA here is from genome assembly GCA_012931725.1 of Litsea cubeba. NCBI lineage: Eukaryota > Viridiplantae > Streptophyta > Magnoliopsida > Laurales > Lauraceae > Litsea > Litsea cubeba. Next base: position 69,548,640 of record CM022946.1, read on the forward strand.
TTGGAAACAACATATTTGTTCATAACTGAAAGATGGAGTTGGGCACTTCATCTTGATATAAGTTATAGTGAGAGACTCTCCTATATTCAGGGTGACTTACCTAAGTCATGGGAGGACATTCTCGAATTTATCTCATTAGTGCATATGCAATGCATTGAACAGGACCATTGTAGGTGTGATCTCTAAACTAGTACTATCACTGAGAGAGATCAAGTCACCTCATGCTACTGAGTGACCAGTGCTCTTAATCTTGAGCATTTGTGGATGAACTGACGAAGTCAAGTCCTTGTGCTTTAATTCACTATGGGTGAGATTCTTTTTATAGGTCAACAACTCTGTGTTTTGGGTACTCAGACTTGATCAATTGGGACGTGCAGATGCAATAAAGAATCTATGCCATCTAATGATGGAATGATCGTCCTCTTAGAATTATCCGATTAATCATCAAAATCTAAGATCTTAGTATATGGATGTTCCATATGGATATTGAACTTGTGGGTCGCTCCCTGGACCAAGAGAATGATATCTGGATGATGATTAAGTGAAGGATATGAAGTTCTAAGGCTTAGATGTAATCGAGAAGGTTGATAGTACATTGGATAACCTGACTTGATTATGGATGTTACATAGAGGGGCATTCAGGTCATTACACTTAGTAGGTCGAAGACAACTGTCATTTTATGACGAGCTTATTATATTAAATATTTATCCCTGGAATTCAACCATAACTCTTTAGTGGAATGAGTTAAGGTTAAAATGGTCTTAATGTTGCTATGGGTTTAGCATGGACATTTTGGTCATTTTGGGAGCCAAGGGCAAATATGTCTTTTGGTCCCTTCTCTAGTCACTTTCCTAGATTGGCATGGTTTCCTAAATTGTTTAGATGACATTTGGTTGAATTATTTTAGTGGAAAAATAATTTTGAATTTAAATTCAAATAGGCCTTTGATGGCATACATGAATTTAATTCTAGATAAATTATTAGTGGGTCATGGTGTGCATTATTATGTGGGACGTCCATAATGGGAACTCCATAAGGTAAGGTTTCCAACTTTGAGTAGGTCTCTCTACTTGGAAGGTTGGACTCCTCTTTGGAATAGTATTCCTATAATAAAGTTTCCTTTTTGAATTAGAAAATTAAATTAGTAAGTGTTGCGCAACTAGGATTACTAATTGCTAAAGTTTGTAGGATGTTCCTTTAGTTTCCTTTTCTAATTGGAGTGTTTCTAAAAGGAAATAAATCTTTAGATTATACTTTCCTTTTAGGACATCTATGAGAATTAGAAAAGATAACTTTTTAGGAAAGCAATCCAAAAGTTTCTATAAAAGAGGAAACCCACCCCCTTGGACGTCCATCCCTATGAAAAGTGTCCCACACGTCCAGCCCCTTTTCTTCTTCATTGAAGAGAGTTTGAGGTTTGAGAATTTTCCATAGATAGAAGTTCTCAAAAACCCATCTAGAAATCTAGATTAAGATCCCACCATCTTAGCCAATCAGATTTGGAAGTGAAATAGAGAAGAAGATCGAAAGCAATTCTACTGCAGAAAATTCCAGCAAGTTGTTTGCTAATTGCAAGTCTGAGTTCAGCCCTTTGGATCTTTTATTTCAGAGATTTGAAGTCTACAAATCATCAAGGTAATAGTCTTCTTGAATCTCCCTTAATTATACACTTGTTGATCATGAATTCATGGAGTTATTATGCGATCAATGTGGCTGATTGGCGCTGCCCAGATCAGATTTTAAAAATCTGTCATGTTACAAATCAGCCATGGAAGTCCTTCCTTAGTGATGTCCAGATTTGAATCGCAGTTTCTTTCAGTGGTATCAGAGCCACTCCATGTGAAATCGTGATCCCATGTTGTGTTTAATTAATCCTAGATTGATTATGGGCATGGTGGCACCCTTCCAAAGTTATATCAAGATTTCTTTATGTGAGGCATGTGTGTGCAAGTTTCATTAACACTGCTGGAATTTATTTTTCAGATTTGTTTAATGATGGACATAGTGTTTTGCATGCACTAACCTCTTTGTTTGCAGCCATATATTGCATCCTTGATGGTTCGCATGATTGTTATGTGGATTGGATGTTTTTTCATTAGTTGGAAAGTGTACGATTGCGCGTTTAGCAATCATAGGAAGTTGTAATTCTTTCTTTACTTTTATTCCAACTAGTCTTGATGTAAGCTTTCTTAAAATGCATAGGTGTCTCCGATGTAATTTGGGGTTTTATTTTTTATGGGTTTGCTTGTATAAACTTAATTTATTGGAACAAGCAAGAAGAAGAAAGTTTCAACCAAGATAGGTTGCAAGTAACCGGATTCCTTAGTGGTGGAGGAGACAAGGCTTCTTGGTGTAAGATGAGATCTATTTTTTGATGTCCTAGTTCGATAAGGATTTGAAGTCCGAAGAGCAGGGAGTCATCAAGGATTGCATACTTTTATTTGCTCTTATATATGGAATGCATGGATGAATGCTTTATATAATTGCTATAATTGTCACCTAGAAACATGGCCACCATTAGGTTCTAAAATTGGCATCTTGGATTGTTTCAGGTTTGGCTAATTGCTTTAAACGGAACTTAGACCAGCACCTTCTATTTTGTCTAAGGTTTAAAATTGGATAGGGTTTAGTTTATCTTGGTACACTTGGTTTCCAAAAGAGGCTAAACTAAAATCTAATTAGATGCTACCTATGGGTTCCCATAACCCAAGTTAGGTTTTTGATTCTTTAAAGGGATTTGCTCAAATATTTTAAAGCAAAGGTTATTTATTTTTAAGATGACTTAAATCATTGAGTCATAAATTTAATTAACTAAGTTTGCTAGATTTAAAAGAGTTTTTGAGTAAACAATGTAAAGGTCAAAAAGTATAAACCCTAGTGATAAATAATCAAGTGGGAGAGGGTTTTTGGAAAGACCCCACGGCCTTCCATTTCCGGTTCATGTTATCTCATTAAAGTGTTAGTAGGAGCGGCCACCCCTTCGGTGGAGTTCTTTACTAAAAACCGCTTTGATGGGTTAATGGGTGAAACTAATGTGAATATTCGTAATGAGGTGTTAGTAGGAGCGGCCATCCCTTCGGTGGAGTTCTTTACTAAAGATCACTTCTATAGAATGTCAATGAAGTGTTGGTGGGAGCGGCCATCCCTTCGGTGGAGCTCTTTACTAAAGGTCACTTCTAGAATGGATAAAGTCTCTTCCCTTCGGAGGACTTGAATCATAGACATTCTGGGAAATTTCATAAGAGATGGTAAAACACTTGACATAAGACGGTAATGACTTCTCCTAACGAGTTAGAGTTATTTGTCATATGAGGCCAAACCAATCAGTGATTGGACTACCACTGGATATGTGTATCTAGATAGTGATAATCCAAATAAGCATACCTTAATTCAATGTGACTGTAGGCTCGGCCATCCCTTCGATGGAGGGTCTATGAGGAGGTTGAAACACTGATACATTATGATTAGGGTTAAATAATGTAAAAAGTTTTGTGCTTTGTTTTTCCTTTTATAATAAGCACCATATGCATATTACATATATACTGCCTGTCTAATTATAAACCGTTTCATATCCAGAGAGAGATGGGTAAAGATTCTTTTAGTCTGTTGATGTGCATTCTTCGTGAGAACAAACTGACTGGATCTAATTACGTAGATTGGAAGAGAAATCTTGACATAGTACTCACTGCTGAGGAGTACAAGTATGTCTTGATGGAAACCTGTCCTGATATTGATGCTAATTCTACTGATGACCAGTTAGAGGCTGAGAAGAAAATGGAAGAAAGCGAATAGCATGGCTAAATGCTACATGCTTGCTTCCATGTCCAACGTGTTGCAAAACACAGCACGAGCATATGGACACAGCCTATGAAATCATGATGTCCTTATCTGAGATGTTCGCAGACAAAAGCAGGCCAGCTAGGCAAGCTGCTATAAGGACTATCATGAATACTAGGATGGCTGAGGGAACACCTGTCAGAGAGCTTATGCTCAAGCTGATGGATTGTTTCAATGTAGCTGAGATTCTAGGGGCTGAGATTGATGCAGAGAGTCAAACTGATATGATTCTCGAAACTCTGCAGGACTCTTTCAATCAGTTCAAGCTCAATTTCAATATGAGCAAGATGGACATGACTCTATCTGAGTTAATGAAAGAACTCCAGGCGGCGGAGGCTATCATGAAGCCCAAAGCCCAAGCTCATTTTTTTCAGTCTTCCTCTAAACTAAACCCGAAAGGGAAGATGTTCGAGAAGAAGCAGAATAAGGGAAAATAACAGAAAAAGGACAATACTGGTAAAAGAAGGACAAGCGTTACAGATGGAAAGCCCAAAGGGAAATGCTTCAAATGTGGCCTCAAAGGTCATTGGAAGAAATATTGTCCCAAGTTGCTAGCCTCAGTTAAGAAAGGTACATCTTTTTCATACTACATTGAAACTTGTCTGGTGGTTGATTCTACTGATTCATGGATAGTAGACTCAGGAGCCACTAATCATATCTGCAATTTATTGCAGGGGTTTCAGATAATGCAGAAGATTGAGAAAGGAGAGTTTGCCTTTAGAGTTGGAACTGGAGCCAAAGTTTGGGCAGTTGCAATAGGAGTTGTTTCCTTACATTTTCCATGTGATAGGATATTAGTTTTAAATAATGTTTTCTATGTTCCAGACATGAGGAAGAATTTAATTTCAGTTTCCAGACTTATTAAATTTAATTATTCAGTTTCTTTCCATTCTGGTGTTGATATCAGTTAGAGATGGAAATATTATATGTTCCGGTTAGAATGCATGACAACTTATTTTATATATATCCTATTGCTCCCACACTGCATAATGTACAATAAGAAAACTCAACTTCCCTTAAAAGGAAGGTATCTTCAATCAGTGACACATATCTTTGGCACTTACGTTTGGGTCACATTAACCTAAAACGGATTCAAAGGTTGGTAGAAGATGGGCCTTTGAGCTCATTAGATTTCGAACCTTTTCCTCAGTGCGAATCTTGTCTCAAGGGAAAGATGACCAAAAGGTCATTCTCTGGAAAGGGACTAAGGTCAAAGGAGTTGTTAGAATTGATTCACACTGATGTTTGTGGTCCTATGAACAAACGGGCTCGAGGAGGGTATGAGTATTACATTACCCTTCACTGATGATTACTCTAGGTATGGATATGTGTACTTAATGCGACGCAAGTCTGAGGCGTTTGATAAATTCAAGCAATTCAAGGCTAAGGCGGAGTTACAACTCGGGAAACATATCAAAGCCCTTCGATCTGATCGAGGGTGGCGAGTACCTCCTGGGTGAGTTCAAAGAGTACCTCACACAACATGGGATTATGTCTCAGTTGTCTGCACCGGGTACACCCCAGCAAAATGGTGTGTAGCGGAGAGAAGAAACCGTACCCTTCTTGATATGGTAAGGTCCATGATGAGTCATGCAACCCTACCTATATCTTTTGGGGATATGCCCTAGAAACAGCAGCATACATTTTAAATCTGGTACCTTCTAAATCAGTACCTAGGACACCCCAAGAAATGTGGACAAGTCGAAAACCTAGTTTAAGACATATCCACATTTGGGGTTGTCCGGCCTATGTACTGAATGATAAAGCCACCAAGATGGAACCCAGATCGGAAATGTGCTACTTCATCGGGTATCCTAAGGGAACGAGAGGTGGCATCTTTTATCATCCAAAGGAGCAAAAAGTGCTTATCAGCACTCATGCAAAGTACTTGGAGGATGATTGTATGATGCACCAGGAGCTTAGTTGTAAAGAAACCCTTGAGGAGATTCATCCGGGATCTCCTATAACATCTGTACCAGGTCCTGAGACAGTAGATGAACAAGATATTCCTTTTAACACTCTAGAGCCTCGTCGTAGTGGGAGAATTTCTAAAGAGCCAGAAAGATATATAGGATTGTCTTTTAAGACAAACTCTGAAGATCTGGTTGACGATCCTACTAGTTATGATGAAGCAAGTAACGGATATAGATGCTGACATGTGGCAGCAAGCGATGAAATCTGAAATGGATTCTTTGTATTCCAATCAAGTCTGGGAACTTAAAGATGCACCTGAAGGGATTAAACCCATAGGGTGCAAGTGGATCTACAAGAGGAAGAGAGGAGTGGATGGGAAGGTGGAAACCTTCAAAGCAAGACTGGTGGCGAAAGGATATACTTAGAAAGAGGGTATCGATTATGAGGAAACCTTTTCACCAGTGGCTATGCTTAAGTCCATAAGGATTCTCTTGGCCATCGCATGTCATTATGACTACGAGATATGGCAGATGGATGTCAAGACAGCTTTTCTTAATGGAAGTCTTGACGAATGCATCTATATGATGCAACCAGAGGGTTTCATTGCTAGTGGCCAAGATAACACGGTTTGTAAACTTAAGAAGTCCATTTATGGACTTAAGGAAGCATCTAGAGCATGGAACATCAAGTTTAATCAGGCAGTCAAATCTTTTGGCTTTGATCAAAACATTGATGAACCATGTGTGTATAAGAAAGGAAGTGGAAAAGCAGTTGCATTTTTAGTTCTGTATGTAGATGACATATTGCTCATTGGAAATGATGTAGGTATATTGTCATCCACAAAGGCTTAGTTATCCTCTCAATTTCAGATGAAGGATTTGGGTGAGGCCAGCTATATCTTAGGGATCAAGCTTTTGCGTGATCGTAAGAATAAGATGTTAGCCCTATCCCAATCTTCATACATTGAGAAGATATTGGTCAAGTTTAACATGCATGACCCCAAGAAGGGCTTGCTACCTTCTAGACATGGAGTACCACTGTCTCGAGATCAATGTCCAAAGACATCTGAAGAGATAGAGAGCATGAGGAGAATTCCATATGCATCCGCTGTTGGAAGCCTCATCTATGCTATGTACTAGACCAGATATTTTCTTTGCCGTTGGCATGGTTAGCAGATATCAGTCAAACCTTGGACCCATGCATTGGACAGCTGTTAAGCATATATTCAAGTATCTTCGGAGAACGAAAGATTATATGCTAACCTTTCGAGCAGATGATCTAACGCCTTTGGCGTATACAGACTTTGATTTTCAATCTGATAGAGATGCCAGAAAGTCTACTTCAGGATACGTCTTTACTTTGTCAGGAGGGGCTATATCATGGAGAAGTGTCAAGCAATCATGTATTGCTGATTCTACCATGGAAGCAGAGTATGTGGCAGCATCGGAAGCTGCGAACGAAGCAGTATGGCTCAGAAAATTCCTATTGGAATTAGGAGTTGTTCCTGCAGTGCAGAAACCGATTGTCATGTACTGCGATAACACTGGTGCTGTAGCACAGTGCAAAGAGCCTAGGAATCACAAGAAAGGCAAGCACATTCAGAAAAAGTACCACTTGATCCGGGAATTCATTCAGGATGGAGAAATAGTGGTGGAGCAAATTGCCTCAGCAAATAACTTAGCTGACCCATTCACTAAGACTCTTACTGAGAAAGTCTTTACTTCTCATGTTGAGTCTATGGGTGTTAGGTTAGGAAGTAGTGATCTTTAGTGCAAGTGGGAGTTTGTTGGGATTGGTGTATGCCCTAAAGCCCACTAGCTGCACTCTCATCTTTTGTTACTGGATATTTACTGGTTATTTAATGGAATGACTCTTTTCTCTTTAAACATGTATATATGTATGGTTGTGTAAGGCCCATTGTTTCTAGTAAATGAATTAGGTGTGTAGTGCCTACACACAGATAGGTCTGATTCATGGACACTGGAAACAACATATTTGTTCATAACTGAAAGATGGAGTTGGGCACTTCATCTTGGTATAAGTTATAGTGAGAGACTCTCCTGTATTCAGGGTGACTTACCTAAGTCATGGGAGGACATTCCTGGATTTATCTCATTAGTGCATATGCAATGCATTGAACAGGACCATTGTAGGTGTGATCTCTAAAATAGTACTATCACTGAGAGAGATCAAGTCACCTCATGCTACTGAGTGACCAGTGCTCTTAATCTTGAGCATTTGTGGATGAACTGACGAAGTCAAGTCCTTATGCTTTAATTCACTATGGGTGAGATTCTTTTTATAGGTCAACAACTCTGTGTTTTGGGTACTCAGACTTGATCAGTTGGGACGTGCAGTTGCAATAAAGAATCTATGCCATCTAATGATGGAATGATCGTCCTCTTAGAATTATCCGATTAATCATCAAAATCTAAGATCTTAGTATATGGTGTTAGACCCTAAGTTGTTTGCAATTTGATGTCTTGCACTTGCATAATAGTCATCTCATTAGGTTCATTTTCATTTCACATGTTTCTTCTTGAAAATCATCTTTTAACTCAACCTACTCATGTTTTGATTTAAACTCTTCTTTGGTAGATTTGAACCTTGATTTTAATCATGTTTTTCTTGATGAAACAATGCATAAAGACACCCTTCAAATCTGAGTTTTTAAATGATTTCAAAAGGTTCATTTTTCAAAACTTCAGATGTTCAGAAAATTAACCTGACCATTCTGTCGGTCAAGTCATCGGTCCCTATCGGTCAACCCACAAGTGAACCAAGGTTAACCGATGACTCCATCGGTTCCCATCGGTCAGCCTATCGGTTCCTATCGGTCCACCGATAGTACATGAAATCCCAGACCGAGACTCGTCGGTTCCAAAAACAGACGGCACCTTTTTCCATGATTGTTGTGCTATCGGCTCGGCTATCGGTTCCGCATCGGTCAACCGATGAAGGACGGTCAACCGACGAATGCAAAAGGGTCAGGAGAACTGTAAAAAAAATATGACCGTTGCATATGACCGTTGAGCCATCGGTCAACCGACGGCTAGTTATCGGTTGACCGACAGGCATCCGTTGGACCACTTTTTCTATAAAAAGAAACTCATTCCTTAGCCATTGGTGATGATTTTTGAAGCGCTTCTTGAGGCATTTTGAAGCAAAAGAAAGGGGATCAAGCTAAGGAAGGCTAATGGTCATTAAGGAAAGCTAAAGCTTGGATTAATGAAGTTAAACCACCAAGTAAGCTTTGCTTTTTATTAATCATTGTTTTATGCTTTGTTAAACTATTGGTAAATGATTTTAGCATATAAACTATGATGTGTTGAATCCTCTACTTCCTTAATCTTTGATTTAAGTCATAGGATTCTTCACCTTGATTTCAAAACAAGTTTGTTTTATAAACTTTGTTAATCATGCATTGCCAAAATCTTTGATTTCTTTTATGTCATGAGTCATTAACTTGTTTTGAATCTTTCCTTGTTGTTTTCATTCATTTAAACCTTTGTTGAATTAGTTTGGTTTTGAAAACAACATTGCACATGCATCACATGTTTAGACTAAATTAATTTCATACAACTTGTGAACCCTTGTTTTTCATATCTTCTGCAAGTTTGTATTTGGTACATGTGATTTGCATATTACTTCAATCATACCTTTTTATGTGCATTAAACTTTTAAATGCTTTTAGCATAAATTGATTGAGCTTTCATTTTCAACTTGATTGAAGTATTCACACACACACTTCATGAGCATTCATCTTTGCATTACTTAGAGTGTTGTGTGAGTTAGCTTTTCATATTCATATTCGCCTATTTAGAGGCAATTTTATTTGAGCTTAATTGTAATCTCTTAGAGTGTTTTGTGAAAACACTTTCTTTAGAGAAATCATTTGATTGTAAGGTTATTGCTTAGCCATATAAAAGCATTGTGTATAGGTTGTTGTTTAGCCTAGAAAAACAACATTGTAAGGTTATTGCTTATCCTTGGAAAGCATATTGTAGAGGTTATTGCTTAGCCTTTTGAAAAGCATATTAGTGGAAATCCGGTGGGGTGTTGAGTCACAAACCGGTAGTGGATGTAGGCATTGAGGCCGAACCACTATAAATCCTTGTGTAGTGGTGATTGTTTTGTGGTGATTGTTTTGTTTAAGCTTCCGCATACTGTATGTTAATCATCACATGTGACTAGTTTATTTTAAAGAAATTAAAATTGGCCATAATTAGTCATTAAGTGTAGATCACCCTATTCAACCCCCCCGCCCCCCCCCCCCCCCCCCCCTCTAGGGTTAGGATCCAGGACTTTCATATGGATGTTCCATATGGATATTGAACTTGTGGGTCGCTCCCTGGACCAAGAGAATGATATCTGGATGATGATTAAGTTAAGGATATGAAGTTGTAAGGTTTAGATGTAATCGAGAAGGTTGATAGTACATTGGATAACCTGACTTGATTATGGATGTTACATAGAGGGGCATTCAGGTCATTACACTTAGTAGGTCGAAGACAACTGTCATTTTATGACGAGCTTATTATATTAAATATTTGTCCCTGGAATTCAACCATAACTCTTTAGTGGAATGAGTTAAGGTTAAAATGGTCTTAATGTTGCTATGGGTTTAGCATGGACATTTTGGTCATTTTGGGAGCCAAGGGCAAATATGTCTTTTGGTCCCTTCTCTAGTCACTTTCCTAGATTGGCATGGTTTCCTAAATTGTTTAGATGACATTTGGTTGAATTATTTTAGTGGAAAAATAATTTTGAATTTAAATTCAAATAGGCCTTTGATGGCATACATGAATTTAATTCTAGATAAATTATTAGTGGGCCATGGTGTGCATTATTATGTGGGACGTCCATAATGGGAACTCCATAAGGTAAGGTTTCCAACTTTGAGTAGGTCTCTCTACTTGGAAGGTTGGACTCCTCTTTGGAATAGTATTCCTATAATAAAGTTTCCTTTTGAATTAGAAAATTAAATTAGTAAGTGTTGCGCAACTAGGATTACTAATTGCTAAAGTTTGTAGGATGTTCCTTTAGTTTCCTTTTCTACTTAGAGTGTTTCTAAAAGGAAATAAATCTTTAGATTATACTTTCCTTTTAGGACATCTATGAGAATTAGAAGAGATAATTTTTTAGGAAAGCAATCCAAAAGTTTCTATAAAAAAGGAAACTTACCCCCTTGGACGTCCATCCCTATGAAAAAGTGTCCCACACGTCCAGCCCCTTTTCTTCTTCATTGAAGAGAGTTTGAGGTTTGAGATTTTTCCATAGATAGAAGTTCTCAAAAACCTATCTAGAAATCTAGATTAAGATCCCACCATCTTAGCCAATTAGATTTGGAAGTGAAATAGAGAAGAAGATCGAAAGCAATTCTACTGCAGAAAATTCCAGCAAGTTGTTTGCTAATTGCAAGTCTGAGTTCAGCCCTTTGGATCTTTTATTTCAGAGATTTGAAGTCTACAAATCATCAAGGTAATAGTCTTCTTGAGTCTCCCTTAATTATACACTTGTTGATCATGAATTCATGGAGTTATTATGCGATCAATGTGGCTGATTGGCGCTGCCCGGATCAGCTTTTAAAAAAATCTGTCATGTTACAAATCAGCCATGGAAGTCCTTCCTTAGTGATGTCCAGATCTGAATCGTAGTTTCTTTCAATTCCAACGATTTATCCTTCATGTATTGTGAGATATTGACAAAAAGGACCAAAGGGTTAATGGTTCAATTTTAATTTTCGTGGGCCATTTTTTCCCGATCTACTAAAATCCTCTTTAGGAGGTCAACAATGATTATCTGGTCAAATCTTATCGCTTGATTCATCATGGATATAATTATTTCATCATGGAATGAGTTTCCGGAGATGGAATGACAAGAACCCATCTCGCAGTATTGAGATCGGAATCGAAGTAGGACCACCCTTGGTAGATCAGGACCCTACGTCTATGTGAGGGGGCCTGTGCGACCATGGGGTGCTACTTGATCTGGATTTTGATCAGAGGTGGACCACCATTCCTGTGCTTAATGAAGAGAAGTTGTGTCCTGTCGCAGAACTGGGTTCTGTAACAGAACACAACACTGATAGGAGAGATGGACAGAGTCCAGCGATGGCCGAGCTCAGCACTTGCAGAGCCCAGCGGTTGCGGAGCTCAGCATTAGTGCAGCTCAGCAACTGCCAAACTCAGCACTTCAGAGCCCAGCGGTGCCGAGCGTTAGCGCAGCTCAGCAACTGCCGAGCTCAGCGCTGACCGACTCAACGATTGCTGGATTCAACACTAGCCGAACTCAGAGTTCTGCCAAAAAGCATAATGGTTAAGCAGAAGACCGCGTTTAGCCGAGCTAAGTGTCTAGGCCGAGCTCTATGTTACGGCGGAACTCAGTGTTATGGCCGAACTCAGTGTTTTACTGAGCTCAGCGCCAGACCGGGTTCCGTGCCGGACCGAGCTGAGGTAAAACCAATGCTCTGCCAAGCCCAATGCATTTTCCCGAACTCAGCCGGTTGCCGAACTGAGTAGGCCCTTGCCGAACTGAGCTGGGTGGCCGAACTGAGTATTCAATTGAGCTCCATTGCTTAGCCGAACTCCGAGATGGATTTCCAAAAAGGCGGGATTTCAACAAAGGAGACTGGAACCTGGGACATTTCCTTCAGCCAGAATTCCTAGTGCGCACGGCCAACCACCCAGGCCAGGGGGTTAGCCGGACTCAAAGGATGTCCTGGACGAGCTTGCCTGCAGGATGTTTCACCTTCTCTGATCACAGTGTGCCGAGCTGATAGAAACTCCATTAAATCATGATCAACATGTGTTTAATTAATAGAGATGATAGAAGACTATTACCTCGAAGATTTGCAGACTTCAAATCTCTGAAAAAATAGATCCAAAGGCCCGAACTCAGACTTGCAATTTGCAAACAAGTTGCTGGAATTTTCTGCACTAGTATTGCCTTTGATCTTCTCCTCTATCTCACTTCCAAATCTGATTGGCTAAGATGGTGGGATCTTAATCTAGGAAACAAGAACTATTTCTCCAAGGAAAAAAACTCAGACCTTAAGCTCTCATCTATCAAGAAGAGAAGCAACCAAGGCTGGACGTGTAGGAGACTTGTGGCTCTCTTCTAGTGTTGGACGTCCAAAGGGGAAGTGGTTTCTTTTATAGAAACTTTTGTGGAAACCTTTCCCATAAAGTTATCTCTCTTTATTCTAATTGATGTCCAAAAAGGAAAGACTTATTTCCTTTAAGAAACACTCCAATTAGAAAAGGAAACTAAAAGGAACTTTCCATACAATTAGTAATCCTAGTTGTAGAACACTTACTAATTTTAAGATCCTAATCCAAAAAGGAAACTAACTCATAGGAATACTAATCCAAAGAGGAGTCCAACTTTCCAAGTAGAGAGTCCTACTCAAAGTTGGAAACCTTACCCATAGAAAACCTATTATGGACGTCCCACATATCAATGCACACCATGGCCCACATACAATTTATCTAGAGTTAAATTCATGTATGCCATCAAAGGCCTATTTGAATTTAAACTCAAAATTATTTTTCCACTAAAATAATTCATCCTTATGTTATCTAAACATCTTAGGAAACCATGCCAATCTTGGTAAGTGACTAGAGAAGGGACCAAAAGACATATTTGCCATTGGCTCCCAAAATGACCAAAATGTCCATGCTAAACCCATAGCAACATTAAGACCATTTTAACCTTAACTCATTCCACTAGAGAGTTATGGTTGAACTCCAAGGACAAATATATATTATAATAAGCTTGTCATAAAATGACAGTTGTCTTCGACCTACTAAGTGTAATGACCTGAATGCCCCTCTATGTAACATTTATAATCGAGTCAGGTTATCATATGTACTATCAACCTTCCCGATTACATCTAAACCTTAGAACTTCATATCCTTAACATAATCATCATTCGAATATCATTCTCTTGATCCAGGGAGCGACCCACAAGTTCAATATCCATATGGAACATCCATATACTAAGATCTTAGATTTTGATGATTAATCGGATAATTCTAAGGGGAGATTATTCCATCATCAGATGGCATAGATTCTATATTGCATCTGCACGTCCCAACTGATCAAGACCGAGTACCCAAAACACAGAGCTGTTGACCCATGAAAAGAATCTCACCCATAGTGAATTAAAGCACAAGAACTTGACTTCGTCAGTTCATCCACAAATGCTCAAGATTAAGAGCACCGGTTACTCAGTAGCATGAGGTGACTTGATCTCTTTTCTGTGATAGTACTATTTTAGAGATCACACCTACCATGGTCCTGTTCAATGCATTGCATATGCACTAATGAGATGAATCCGGGAAATCCCTCCCATGACTTAGGTAAGTCACCCTGAATACAGGAGAGTCTCTCATTATAACTTATACCAAGATGAAGTGCCCGGCTCCATCTCTCAGTTATGAACAAATATGATGTTTCCAGTTGTCCATGAATTAGACCTATCTGTGCGTAGACACTACACACCTAATTCATTTACTAGAAACAATGGGCCTTACACAACCGTACATATATACTGATATACATGTTTAAGCATAAAAGAGTCTTTCCATTAAATAACCAGTAAATATCCTGTAACAAAAGATGAGAGTGCAGCTAGTGGGCTTTAGGGCATACACCAATCCCAACAAACTCCCACTTGCACTAAAGATCACTACTTCCTAACCTAACACCCATAGACTCAACATGAGAAGTGAAGACTTTCTCTGTAAGAGTCTTAGTGAATGGGTCAGCTAAGTTATTTGCTGAAGCAATATGCTCCACCACTATCTCTCCATCCTGAATGAATTCCCGGATCAAGTGGTACTTTCTCTGAATGTGCTTGCCTTTCTTGTGATTCCTGGGCTCTTTGCACTGTGCTACAGCACCAGTGTTATCGCAGCACATGACAATCGGTTTTTGTACTGCAGGTTCAACTCCCAATTCCATCAGGAATTTTCTGAGCCATACCGCTTCCTTCACAGCTTCCGATGCCGCCACATACTCTGCTTCCATGGTAGAATCAGCTATACAGGATTGCTTGACACTACTCCATGATATAGCCCCTCCTGACATAGTAAAGACGTACCCTGAGGTAGACTTTCTGGCATCACTATCAGATTGGAAATCAGAGTCTGTATACGCCAATGGCGTTAGATCATCTGCTCGAAAGGTTAGCATATAATCTTTCGTTCTCCGAAGATACTTGAATATATGCTTAACAGCTGTCCAATGCATAGGTCCAGGGTTTGACTGATATCTGCTAACCATGCCAACGGCAAAGCAAATATCTGGTCTAGTACATAACATAGCATACATGAGGCTTCCAACAGCGGATGCATATGGAACTCTCCTCATGCTCTCTATCTCTTCAGATGTCTTTGGACATTGATCTCAAGACAGTGGTACTCCATGTCTAGAAGGTAGGAGGCCCTTCTTGGAGTCTTGCATATTAAACTTGACCAATATCTTCTCAATGTAAGAAGATTGGGATAGGGCTAACATCTTATTCTTGCGATCACGCAAAAGCTTGATCCCTAAGATATAGCCGGCCTCACCCAAATCCTTCATCTGAAATTGAGAGGATAACCAAACTTTTGTGGATGACAATAAACCTACATCATTTCCTATGAGTAATATGTCATCTACATACAGAACCAAAAATGCAACTGCTTTCCCATTTCCTTTCTTATACACACACGGTTCATCAATGTTTTGATCAAAGCCAAAAGATTTGACTGCCTGATTAAACTTGATGTTCCATGCTCTAGATGCTTGCTTAAGTCCATAAATGGACTTCTTAAGTTTACAAACCATGTTATCTTGGCCACTAGCAATGAAACCCTCTGGTTGCATCATATAGATGCATTCGTCAAGACTTCCATTAAGAAAAGCTGTCTTGACATCCATTTGCCATATCTCGTAGTCATAAGGACATGCGATGGCCAAGAGAATTCTTATGAACTTAAGCATAGCCACTGGTGAAAAGGTTTCCTCATAATCGATACCCTCTTTCTGAGTATATCCTTTCGCCACCAGTCTTGCTTTGAAGGTTTCCACCTTCCCATCCACTCCTCTCTTTCTCTTGTAGATCCATTTGCACCCTATGGGTTTAATCCCTTCAGGTGCATCTACAAGTTCTCAGACTTGATTGGAATACAAAGAATCCATTTCAGATTTCATCGCTTGCTGCCACATGTCAGCATCTATATCCGTTACTACTTCATCATAACTAGTAGGATCCTCAACCAGATCTTCAGAGTTTGTCTTAAAAGACACTCCTAGATATCTTTCTGGTTGTCTAGAAATTCTCCCACTACGACGAGGCTCCGGAGTGTTCAAAGGAATATCTTGTTCATCTACTGCCTCAGGATTTGGTACAGATGTTATAGGAGATCCCGGAAGAATCTCCTCAAGGGTTTCTTTACAACTAAGCTCTTGGTGCATCATACAATCATCCTCCAAGTACCTAGCATGAGTGCTGATGAGCACCTTTTGCTCCTTTGGATGATAAAAGATGCCACCTCTCGTTCCTTTAGGATACCCAATGAAGTAGCACATTTTCGATCTGGGTTCCAGCTTGGTAGCTTTATCATTCAGTACATAGGCTGGACAACCCCAAATGTGAATATGTCTTAAACTAGGTTTTCGACTTGTCCACATTTCTTGGGGTGTCCTAGGTACTGATTTAGAAGGTACCAGATTTAAAATGTATGTTGCTGCTTCTAGGGCATATCCCCAAAAAGATATAGGTAAGGTTGCATGACTCATCATGGACCTTACCATATCAAGAAGGGTACGGTTTCTTCTCTCCGCTACACCATTTTGCTGGGGTGTACCCGGTGCAGATAACTGAGACACAATCCCATGTTGTGTGAGGTACTCCTTGAACTCACCCAGGAGGTACTCGCAACCTCGATCAGATCGAAGGGCTTTGATATGTTTCCCTAGTTGTAGCTCCGTCTCAGCCTTGAATTGCTTGAACTTATCAAACGCCTCAGACTTGCGTCGCATTAAGTATACATATCCATACCTAGAGTAATCATCGGTGAAGGTGATGTAATACTCATACCCTCCTCGAGCCGGTTTGTTCATAGGACCACACACATCAGTGTGAATCAATTCTAACAACTCCTTTGACCTTAGTCCCTTTCCAGAGAATGACCGTTTGGTCATCTTTCCCTTGAGACAAGATTCGCACTGAGGAAAAGGTTCGAAATCTAATGAGCTCAAGGGCCCATCTTCTACCAACCTCTGAATCCATTTTGGGTTAATGTGACCCAAACGTAAGTGCCAAAGATATGTGTCATTGATTGAAGATACCTTTCTCTTAAGGGAAGTTGAGCTTTCTTGTTGTACATTATGCAGTGTGGGAGCAATAGGATATATATAAAATAAGTTGTCATGTATTCTACCGGAACATATAATATTTCCATCTCTACTGATATCAATACCAGAATGGAAAGAAACTGAATAATTAAATTCAATTAATCTGGAAACTGAAATTAAATTCTTCCTCATGTCTAGAACATAGAAAACATTATTTAAAACTAATATCCTATTACATGGAAAATGTAAGGTAACTATTCCTACTGCAACTGCCCAAACTTTAGCTCCAGTTCCAACTCTGAAAGCAAACTCTCCTTTCTCAATTCTCTGCATTATCTGAAACCCCTGCAATGAATTGCAGATGTGATTAGTGGCTCCTGAGTCTACTATCCATGAGTCAGTAGAATCAACCACTAGACAAGTTTCAATGTAGTATGAAAAAGATGTACCTTTCTTAACTGAGGCCAGGAACTTGGGGCAATCTTTCTTCCAATGACCTTTGAGGCCACACTTGAAGCATTTTCCTTTGGGCTTTCCATCTGTACCCTTGTCCTTCTTATTACCAGCATTGTCCTTTTTCTGCCCTTTTCCCTTATTCTGCTTCTTCTTGGTCTTCTTCCCTTTCGGGTTCAGTTTTAGAGGAAGACTGGAAAAAATGAGCTTGGGCTTTGGGCTTCATGATAGCCTCTGCCGCCTGGAGTTCTTTCATTAACTCAGGTAGAGTCATGTCCATCTTGCTCATATTGAAATTGAGCTTGAACTGATTGAAAGATTCCGGCAGAGTTTCGAGAATCATGTCAGTCTGACTCCCTGCATCAATCTCAGCCCCTAGAATCTCAGCTTCATTGAAACAATCTATCAGCTTGAGCATATGCTCTCTGACAGGTGTTCCCTCAGCCATCCTAGCATTCATGATGGTCCTTATAGCAGCTTGCCTAGCTGGCCTGCTCTTGTCTGCGAACATGTCAGACAAGGACATCATGATTTCATAGGCTGTGTCCATTTGCTCGTGCTGTGTTTGCAACACGTTGGACATGGAAGCGAGCATGTAGCATTTAGCCATGCTATTCGCTTTCTTCCATTTCCTTTCAGCCTCCCGCTGGTCATCAGTAGAATTAGCATCAATATCGGGACAGTTTTCCAGCAAGACATACTTGTACTCCTCAGCAGTGAGTACTATGTCAAGATTTCTCTTCCAATCTACGTAGTTCGGGCCAGTCAGTTTATTCTCACAAAGAATGCACATCAACGGACTAAAAGAGTCTTTACCCATCTCATCCTGGATATAAAACGGTTTATAATTAGACATGCAATATATATATAATATGCATATGGTGCTTGTTATAAAAGGAAAAACAAAGCACGAAACTTTTTACATTATTCAACCCCAATCAAAATGTATCAGTGTTTCAACCTCCTCATAGACCCTCCATCGAAGGGATGGCCGAGCCTACAGTCACGTTGAATTAAGGCAGACTTATTTGGATTATCACTATCTGGATACACATCCAGTAGTAGTCCAATCACTGATTGGTTTGGCCTCATATGACAAATAACCCTTAACTCCTAAGGAGAGGTCATCACCATCTTATGTCAAGTGTATAACCATCTCTTATGAAATTCCCAGAATGTCTATGATTAAGTCTTCCGAAGGGAAGAGACTTTTATCCTTCCTAGAAGTGAACTTTAGTAAAGAGCTCCACCGAAGGGATGGCCGCTCCCACCAACACTTCATTGACATTCTATAGAAGTGATCTTTAGTAAAGAACTCCACCGAAGGGATGGCCGCTCCTACTAACACCTCATTATGAATATTCACATTAGTTCACCCATTAACCCATCAAAGCGGTCTTTAGTTAAAGAACTCCACCGAAGGGATGGCCGTTCCTACTAACACTTTAATGAGATAACATGAACCGAAAATGGAAGGCCGTGGGGTCTTTCCTAAAACCCCTCTCCCACTTGATTATTTATCGCTAGGGTTTATACTTTTTGACCTTTACATTGTTTTACTCAAAAGCTCTTTTTAAATCTAGCAAACTTGGTTAATTAAATTTATGACTTAAGTCATCTTAAAATCAAATAACCTTTGCTTTAAAACATTTGAGCAAATCCCTTCAAAGAGTCAAAAACCTATCTTGGGTTATGAAAACCCATAGGTAGCATCTAATTAGATTTTAGTTTAGCCTTCTTTGGAAACCAAGGGTACCAAGATAAACTAAACCCTATCCAATTTTAAACTATAGACAAATAGAAGGTGCTGGTCTAAGTTCCGTTTAAAACAATTTGCCAAACTAAAAACAATCTAATACAATAAAGATGCCAATTTTAGAGCCTAATGGTGGCCATGTTTCTAGGTGACAATTATAGCAATTATATAAAGCATTCATCCATGCATTCCATATATAAAAGCAAATAAAAGTATGCAATCCTTGATGGCTCCTTGCTCTTAGGATTTCAAATCCTAATCGAATTAGGACTCCTCATGCATCTAGAAGTCTTGACTCCTTGATCTCCAAGGACTCCAATTTCTTGCAACCTTCTTGTCTTGAAACTTTCCTTTTCTTGCTCGTTTCCATAAATAGATTTATACAAGCAAACCCATGAAAAACAAAACCAAAATTACATTGGAGATTCCTATGCTTTTCAAGAAAGCTTACATCAAGACTAGTTGGAATAAGATTAAGGAAACTTTACAACTTCCTATGATTGCTAACCGCGCAATCGTACACTTTCCAACTAATTAAAAAAACATCCAAATCCACACAACATACATGCAAATCATCAAGGATGCTAATTATGGCTGCAACCAAATAGGTTAGTGCATAATGTACAACATGATTCAGATCCGGAAAAATTAATTCCAGCAATCCGAACGTAACCATCATACAAGATTACAGCACTAATACAAATCTGAAATAAATTTCAGCAGGGTGCCACCATGCCCCATCTAATCTAGGATTAATTAATCACATCATGGGATCATGATTTCGCATGGAGTGGCTCTGATACCACTGAAGAAAACCGTGATTCAGATCTGAAACTTCTCAATAAGAGACTACTATGGCTGATGCAAAGCATGACAGATTTTTCAAAATCTGATTTCTGCACTATGCAGCGGAAATCAGCCATAAAGAATCGCATAGAAACTCCATTAAATCATGATCAACATGTGTTTAATTAATAGAGATGATAGAAGACTATTACCTCGAAGATTTGTAGACTTCAAATCTCTGAAAAAATAGATCCAAAGGCCCGAACTCAGACTTGCAATTTGCAAATAAGTTGCTGGAATTTTCTGCACTAGTATTGCCTTTGATCTTCTCCTCTATCTCACTTCCAAATCTGATTGGCTAAGATGGTGGGATCTTAATCTAGGAAACAAGAACTATTTCTCCAAGGAAAAAAACTCAGACCTTAAGCTCTCATCTATCAAGAAGAGAAGCAACCAAGGCTGGACGTGTGGGAGACTTGTGGCTCTCTTCTAGTGTTGGACGTCCAAAGGGGAAGTGGTTTCTTTTATAGAAACTTTTGTGGAAACCTTTCCCATAAAGTTATCTCTCCTTATTCTAATTGATGTCCAAAAAGGAAAGACTTATTTCCTTTAAGAAACACTCCAATTAGAAAAGGAAACTAAAAGGAACTTTCCATACAATTAGTAATCCTAGTTGTAGAACACTTACTAATTTTAAGTTCCTAATCCAAAAAGGAAACTAACTCATAGGAATACTAATCCAAAGAGGAGTCCAACTTTCCAAGTAGAGAGTCCTACTCAAAGTTGGAAACCTTACCCATAGAAAACCTATTATGGACGTCCCACATATCAATGCACACCATGGCCCACATACAATTTATCTAGAGTTAAATTCATGTATGCCATCAAAGGCCTATTTGAATTTAAACTCAAAATTATTTTTCCACTAAAATAATTCATCCTTATGTTATCTAAACATCTTAGGAAACCATGCCAATCTTGGTAAGTGACTAGAGAAGGGACCAAAAGACATATTTGCCATTGGCTCCCAAAATGACCAAAATGTCCATGCTAAACCCATAGCAACATTAAGACCATTTTAACCTTAACTCATTCCACTAGAGAGTTATGGTTGAACTCCAAGGACAAATATATATTATAATAAGCTTGTCATAAAATGACAGTTGTCTTCGACCTACTAAGTGTAATGACCTGAATGCCCCTCTATGTAACATCCATAATCGAGTCAGGTTATCATATGTACTATCAACCTTCCCGATTACATCTAAACCTTAGAACTTCATATCCTTAACATAATCATCATTCGAATATCATTCTCTTGATCCAGGGAGCGACCCACAAGTTCAATATCCATATGGAACATCCATATACTAAGATCTTAGATTTTGATGATTAATCGGATAATTCTAAGGGGACGATTATTCCATCATCAGATGACATAGATTCTATATTGCATCTGCACGTCCCAACTGATCAAGACCGAGTACCCAAAACACAGAGCTGTTGACCCATGAAAAGAATCTCACCCATAGTGAATTAAAGCACAAGAACTTGACTTCGTCAGTTCATCCACAAATGCTCAAGATTAAGAGCACCGGTTACTCAGTAGCATGAGGTGACTTGATCTCTTTTCTGTGATAGTACTATTTTAGAGATCACACCTACCATGGTCCTGTTCAATGCATTGCATATGCACTAATGAGATGAATCCGGGAAATCCCTCCCATGACTTAGGTAAGTCACCCTGAATACAGGAGAGTCTCTCATTATAACTTATACCAAGATGAAGTGCCCAGCTCCATCTCTCAGTTATGAACAAATATGATGTTTCCAGTTGTCCATGAATTAGACCTATCTGTGCGTAGACACTACACACCTAATTCATTTACTAGAAACAATGGGCCTTACACAACCATACATATATACATGTTTAAGCATAAAAGAGTCTTTCCATTAAATAACCAGTAAATATCCAGTAACAAAAGATGAGAGTGCAGCTAGTGGGCTTTAGGGCATACACCAATCCCAACATCAAGGTCTATCAAATTGAGGGGGAGAAGCTTTGTCTAGTTGCTCTCGCGAGGAAAATCCAAAGGTCCAAAATATCCAAAATCCCAAAGCATCCAAAGCTCCTTAAATGTCCAAAGAAGTTGGTGTTTTAGTTCGTGGTGTATGAGAGAGTGTCAAGCTTAGAGTTGCCATCAAATTGCAAAGGGGGAGATTGTTAGAGTGTTTATTTTGTTGCAATTTGATTGGATGCATTCATTGTCTCATCTTGATCTCTCTCTCATTCGTGTTCTCTTTCTTAGGATCCTCTTACATATCTTTCTATCATAAGCTTTGTTTTTACTTGGAAAATCTTCAGATCTTTGCGTTTTCTGCTTGCTCATTTTGTCGGTCCATCTGTCGGCTCTCATCGGTCAGCCGACACAAGAACCGAGCCCAGCCGATAGATCGTCGGTTCCAGTTCCAGAGAGCTTCAACTTTCAGATCTTCTCTGTCGGTCAGATCTTCGGCTCCTATCGGTCAACCGATAGTGCTTAAATCTCTAGACCGAGAGTTCATCGGTCCCAATATCAGAAAGCTTCATTTTTAGCCTTTTTACTCTATCGGTTCCTAGGTCGGTCGACCGATGCTATCGGTCAAACCGATAGGTGTTTCTTACTCAGCAACTTTTCAAAATTATAGCCGTTGCGTATGACCGTTAAGCTATCGGTTGACCGACACCAAGTTGTCGGCTAGCCGATAACTATCCGTTGGGAACACTTTTTCTATAAAAAGTGACTTTCTCTTTGGGGAAAGTTGCTGAATTTTTGAGAACTTTTGAGCCAAAAGGAGAGGAGCTTTTCAAGAACTTTTCAAAAGGGGTTATGGAAGCATGTCATCTTTCCAATCTTTGATCTTTAAAATGGGTGTGCTTTCTAAATCTCTATCTCTATTTCATGCTTAGACTTTTAATCTTTGTTTTCTTTTAAGCATGATCAAAGTGTTAGTCCTCTTCTAAAGATGTTGTTTCTTTTCATAACATGCCTTGATCTTTGAAAAGTTTTTTGCATCATGAAATCAACATATGTCTTCTCATTCACATGTGTTCTTGAATATTAACTTTCAAATCTAATGTTTTAAGTTTGATCTTTTGACAAAACATGTGTTGAGTAATACAACTCCTTCTCTTACTTTTGATTATTATCCTTCGCATTATTTGAAGCTTCATCTTTTTAAAGAGAGAGTGCGTTTTCTAGTCCATGCATTAGCCATAATCATTATCATTCTTATGCATGTTTCTAGTAATATGTTATCATTGTCTTTTCAGCCTATCTAGAGGCAAAACACTGTGTTTAATTTGTTCTCTTATCAATGCATAAATAGGCATTTCACTTAAGAGAAAAATCAAGTTGTAAAGGTTGGTGCTTAGCCTTGAAAAAGCACATATTGTGTTGTAAAGGTTCATGCTTAGCCTTGAAAAGCATAGTGATGAGGTTGTAAGGTTTGAGGTGATCCTAAACCTTGAATTGATTAGTGAAATCCGGTAAGGTTACCGGGAGTGGATGTAGGCAACATGGCCGAACCACTATATTTGATTGTGTTATGGTGATTTGTGCTTACCTTCCTTTTTATGATTGTTGACCTTGATTGGGTATGAGCTTGATTAAAGGTTGTATTGGTCTTTTAAATTTGTATGAGTAACTTAGAAATTCTCTCTCTTATCAAGCTAGCTTACTATCATCAAAGGATAAGACACCTAAAAATCAAAATGTTCAGAAGTGGCCTAAATTTTGAATAGCATCCTATTCACCCCCCCCTCTAGGATTCGATCTTGGTCTTTCACAATGATCCCCTGCTCCTGACGATGAAGCTGCGAGACTTCACAGTGAAGCGGATCCTCATCGACTCCGGCAGCTCATCCGAAATCCTCTACTATGGATGCTTCAAGAAGATGGGGCTCTCGGAAGCTGATTTGAAGGAAGCTCGCACGCCTCTGATTGGTTTCAACGCCAAGCCGGTCTACCCTAAGGGGAGAATCACTCTAGAGACCAGAGTAGGCGGAGCCTCGGTGATGACTGACTTCCTAGTGGTGGACGCCCCCTCCCCCTACAATGCCATTATGGGCAGGGCGTGGCTCCACAAGATGGAAGCAGTTCCCTCCACTCTCCATCAGAAGCTGAAGTTCGTGCTTGAAGACAAGGAAGGCAAGATGGAGGTGGTTACAGTCGAAGGGGATCAGCAGCTGGCCAGGCAGTGCATGTTGGCCATGGTCCCTGGGGAGAAAGTGCCAGAGCGAGTGAATCTGGCAGAGTTCGAGAGGGGGGTGGACGAGATCGGCCGAGATCCTGACAAGAAGAGTATTGAAGATCTAGCCGAAGTCAGGCTCGACCCACAAGATCCTGACAGATTCTTCCTGATCGGCACCCAGCTGCCCGATCCTGAGAGAGCTGAGCTCTCAAGATTTCTGATGCATAACGTAGATGTCTTCGCTTGGACCCCGAGCGAAATGCCTGGGGTCGACCCCGAGGTCATGTGCCACAGGCTGAACATGGATTCCAACCACAAGCCAGTGGTACAGAGGGCCCACAGGACGGGGTTGCAGCAGACTGAAGTGGTGGTCGAAGAAGTCGACAAGTTGCTAGAGGCAGGCGCAATCCGGGAGGTCCAGTACCCGGTCTGGCTGGCCAATACGGTGGTGGTCAAGAAGAAGACTGGCAAGTGGAGGGTATGCGTGGATTTCACAGATCTCAACAGAGCTTGCCCGAAGGACAGCTTCCCTCTTCCAAAGATTGATCAGATGATCGACGCCACTGCTGGCCATGACATAATGAGCTTCCTCGATGCCTACAGAGGCTATCACCAGATTCCGATGTATGAGCCAGACGAGGAGAAAACTACATTCATAACCCCCCGCGGCACTTACTGTTACAGGTGATGCCCTTTGGGCTGAAGAACGCGGGGATAACCTATCAGCGCCTCGTCACAAAATTGTTCCAGGCGCAGCTCGGCAAGACAGTTGAAGTCTACATTGACGACATGGTCATCAAGTCCAAGCAATCTAGCGACCATCTGGCAGATCAAGCCCAAGTCTTCAGCATCCAACGTGAATTCAATCTCAAACTGAATGCTTCCAAGTGCGCTTTCGGCGTAGCTTCTGGCAAGTTCCTCGGAAGCCTGGTAACGCGGAGGGGGATAGAGGCCAACCCGGACCAGATTACAGCAATCCTGGGAATCCAAAGCCCATCTAACACCAAGGAGGTCCAGAAGCAATCCTGGCATGGCTGCAGCACTCAATCGCTTCATCAGCAGATAAGTGCCGGCCTTTCTTTCAGCTTCTAAAAAAGAATTTAAAGTTTCAATGGACCCCTGAGTGCGACCAATCATTGGAAGCACTCAAAACTTATCTGTCTTCACCACCTTTACTCTCTACCCCAACTCAGGGGGAGATATTGTATTTGTATCTTGCGGTCTCGGATCATGCAGTGAGCTCCGTCCTCGTCAGAGAGGACGATGGAGTCCAAAAACCAATCTACTATACGAGCAAGATCCTGCTTGATGCCGAGACCAGATACCTTTTGCTGGAGAAGCTTGCGCTGGCACTCGTCAGTGCCTCCCGCAAGCTCTCCCATTATTTTCAATCCCACACCATTGTGGTTATCACGGAGCATCCACTCAGATCTATATTCAAGAAAGCTGACTTTTCAGGGCGAATCTCAAAATGGGCAGTTAAACTAGGGCAGTATGACATCCAGTATCGTCCCAGGACTGCGATCAAAGCCCAAATTCTGGCAGACTTCATTGTAGAATTCGTCTCTCCGAGCTCGGCTTCGACCCAGCCCGGCACCGAACTAGGGGGCATAGGGCATGAGCGTGAAGTCACCGAGGTCGAACAATTTTCTCAGAGCCAAGTTCCTGTCTCGGCATGGAGGGTCTTCGTCGATGGCTCGTCCACCTCCAAGAGAGCTGGCGCCGGCATAGTTCTCCAATCGCCAGAAGGACTGGTCATAGAGCAAGCCTTCACCTTGGACTTCAAAGCGACGAACAATGAAGCGGAGTACGAAGCTCTGATAGCAGGGCTGAATAGCGCCCGAATCCTCGGAGCCCAGCAATTGGTGGTCTTCAGCGATTCACAACTGGTAACTAGCCAGCTCACTGGAGACTACCAAGCCAGGGACGACAGGATGGCGGCCTATTTAGCCCTCGCGAAAAAACTACTCTATCATTTCCAGACAGCCGAGGTCAGGCAGATCTCCAGAGATACCAACACGCATGCTGATGCACTTGCAAACTTGGCCTCCGCTGTCGAAGCAGGGAAGAAAAGGGCCGTTGAGGTCGGATCTATACCAAGATCAAGCCTAGAGCTCCATTCATCTTGGCAAGTCCTGTGCGTTGATCTCGGCCCGAGCTGGATGGACCCAATCATCTCTTACCTGAAGGACGACCAATTCCCCGAAGACAAGAATGAAGCCCACCGAATCAGACTCAATGCAGCTCGATTCTGGCTATCCCCTGAAGGCAAACTCTACAAAAAAATCCTTCACAGGTCCATACCTCCAATGCGTCCATCCAAGCAAGGTGGACGACTTTCTGTATGAGATCCATGAGGGAATCTGCGGCAGTCACATCAGAGGGCGATCACTGACCTACGGAGCTATAAGCCAAGGTTACTGGTGGCCATATATGCAGAAGGATGCGCAGGTATACGCCAGGAAATGCGAAAAATGCCAGAAGTTCTCCCATTCTCTTCATCAGCCAGCACAAGACCTGAGTCCCCTCTCTAGTCCATGGCCCTTCGCTCAATGGGGGCTGGACATTGTGGGACCTCTCCATCGAGCTCCAGGGAACAAGAGATGGCTGATAGTTGCTACAGATTACTTCACGAAGTGGGTAGAAGCTAAGCCGCTGTCCTCCATCACCGAAAGGGACTCCAAGAATTTCATATGGAAGAACATCATAACAAGGTTCGGCATCCCGAGGATCTTGATTTCGGACAACAGAACTCAATTTGACTCCAACTTCTTTAGAGACTTCTGTCAAAAGCATGGCATCAGGAACCACTACTCCACTCCGGCATACCCGCAGAGCAATGGTCAGGCCGAAATTTCTAACAAAGTACTGCTTGACGGCCTGAAGAAGCGATTGGACAAAGCGAAAGGGAGATGGGTAGAGGAGTTTCCCAGCGTGTTGTGGGCATACAGGACGACTCCGAGACGATCCACCTCGGCGACACCTTTCTCTCTAGCCTATGGGATGGAGGCGGTCATTCCCTTAGAAATTGGCCTCCCTACCCTGAGAACAGAGCTTGTCGACCAAGGCCGAAACGAGATGAACCTGGCAATGGAGCTGGACCTAGCCGACGAGCGCCGAGATGCAGCGGCCATACGACTGGCCGACTATCAGCAACGGCTAGCCAGAGGATACAATGAAAAGGTCAGGGAAAGAAGTTTCTCAGTAGGAGAATTGGTTCTGAAGAAGACCCTGCCAGCTGACAGAGACCCAAATGAAGGAAAACTGGCCCCAAACTGGCATGGCCCGTTCAGGGTGGTTTCAATGGCAGGTCGATCTTCTTATAAACTTGAAGACTTGGAGGGCAGGCAGTTGCCGAGACCAATGAATGCATCTCACTTGAAGAAGTTCTATTTCTAAGATGTAATGAAAGTCTCGTGATCAATAAAAGCAGCATTTGCCCTGTCATCAATCTGTGTCATCTTATCTGACTTCGGATTCATACATCCAGTCTTCCCTAAACTTTGGGTTCAAGTGCCCATGGACTAACTTAGGATTTATACATCCAGTCGCTCCTAAAACCCTGGGTTCATACACCTTGGGACTGACTTCGGATTCATACATCCAGTCTTCCCTAAATTTTGGGTTCACGTGCCCATGGACTAACTTAGGATTTATACATCCAGTCGCTCCTAAAACCCTGGGTTCATACACCTTGGGACTGACTTCGGATTCATACATCCAGTCTTCCCTAAATTTTGGGTTCACGTGCCCATGGACTCCCTTAGGATTTATACATCCAGTCACTCCTAAAATCCTTGGGTTCATATACCCTGGGACTGACTTCGGATATATACATCCAGTCTTCCCTAAATTCTGGGTTCCTACACCCCCCGAGATCGATCCCGGACTCAGCCTCGTGCAGCCGAGATCCCCGAGACTCTGGGTTCATCTCGGCTAATAGCAGTCTTTGAAAGACAAAGCGGTGCAAGCACAAAAGTGCAGAAAAATAGCACAGAAAAGAAGAAAAGAGCAGTGCAAGCACAGAAGTGCAGAAAAGCAGCACAAAAATACAGAAAAAAGCAATTCAAGCACAGAAGTGCAGAAAAGCAGTACATAAAAGCAAAAAAGAATGCAAAGATGCAGAATACACATTTCATCTGATCAAAAACTTTCTTTCTTTTATTGAATGTAATTTCTTCATTACAAGGATTACAGAAAAGAGAAAATACAACAAGGAGGCTCGCAGTCCTCTAAAAACAGAAAGAGAAAGGAAGCTTCGAGGCTGATCTTCGCTGATCCACTGCTTGGAGGTTCTGGGAGACTCTGATCTTCATTGACTCTTCAGTCCGGTCTTCAGTGCCAGGAGCTCTACAATACCCTATGGTTGGTCAGACCAAAGTTTGCAAACAAGTTCGAGCTCCTGGTCCACCGATTGATCTTCAGCCCGCAGGCTTCTAAATCTAGTCCTCAATGCCACACAAGACCCTGCAGGATCAAGTGCGCAACCAACTCCCGACCAGAGAATAATCACCTCCCAGCCGCATAGGCAGGAGCTGATCTCTTCCCAGCCGCATCGGCGGGAGTTGGCCGTGGACCCGCGTTCAGAGAATGCGTAGTC
Source organism: Litsea cubeba (assembly GCA_012931725.1). Taxonomy (NCBI): domain Eukaryota; kingdom Viridiplantae; phylum Streptophyta; class Magnoliopsida; order Laurales; family Lauraceae; genus Litsea; species Litsea cubeba. The sequence continues at coordinate 69,577,566 of CM022946.1, forward strand.
CACGAGGACCGTCTTCAGAGAACGCGCAGACCACGACTTCCGGCGACAGCCCCTCCCAAAGGAAGCTGTCTTCAGTCGCAGAAGGCTTGGTCAGAATGAATGTTCCTAAACGAGTTCTACAAGGCGAAACTGCCAGAACGTCTGGCAGACGCAGACAGATCCTCATCAATAGGAGGAATAAAAAATAAGAAGGGTTTCTGGTTCGAGTTCTTTTTTCTCTCCCATGGCAGGCATGCTGCCTCTATTTATAGAAGCAGGAAGGGCTCAGTAATCGAAGACCCATCAATGGGGCGAGGTCTCCCATACCTCGCATGGAGTGCACGTCTCCTACAAGTTGACTAGCGGCTCCGATGGTGACACGTGGAGCCATCTGCTCGTTTTCCGCAACGACCGTACCACTGCACTTATTGCTATTTACGGGCCTCAGAATGTGGGATATCGATGCAGATAACCACGAAGACCGTTCGACACTCTCTCCAACTCAAGACTCTCACGTTTCCGCAACGACCGTACCACTGCACTTATTGCTATTTACGGGCCTCAGAATGTGGGATATCGATGCAGATAACCACGAAGACCGTTCGGCACTCTCTCCAACTCAAGACTCTCACGTCACGTCACTCTCTCCAACTCAAGACTCTCACGTCACTCTCTCCAACTCAAGACTTCGGATTCATACATCCAGCTGTGCAGTCGCCTCGGCGCCGCTCCTCTTCAGCTCTCCCAGCTCCTCCTTCAATTTTCCCTCTCAGACTCCAGTTGGGTGATCTTGGAGACGTTCTTGTCGCTCCTCTCTATTACCAACTGGAGCCTCTGCACATTCTACAAAAGAAGACAAGTCAGATGGAAGCAGCCGAAATGAAATACATCAAAAGAACATCAAGGGTACTTACCAGGAGAGCGGCCTGGATCGCCGAGCCCAGTAGACTCTCGTTGTCATACTTCGCGTGCAACTCCATGTCACGCGGCAGGGCACAGGCCTTGGCGAGGGTCCCGATGACGAGAGAATTCCCCTGCACCCGGTCCTCCACGTTCAAAGGTTTCCCGGGCTGAGTCTCCAATCTAGGCCTCCATGCTGCCGGGGCAACGCGAGGTCCGGAGGCCGATCCGGACCCTTGCCCCGCAAGAATGACGAGGTCACGGGCCATCTCAGCAGTAGCCCTGCTCGCTGGCGCACTTTTTCCAGGGGTGCCTTGCCTCCAGAGGTGCGCGCAGGCGCCTTGTCTTTAGGGGCCTGCTCAGCCCCCGATTCTTTCTCCCCCGCCTTAGATCTCTTCCTCAGCGGAGACCCGTCCCTCGGGCGATCCGGCGAGCGCCTCCGCACTCCTTTGATCGGTGCAATAGCCAGGGCAGAGGAAATAGCAGCTCTCCCCTAGCCCAAAGCCATGCAGGCACTGGTAGAAGAAGGCGTTACAGAAGACGAATATCCGCGCCTAAACTTGGCCACCAGGTCCTTGGTTCCCGGCACTCTTGAGCTGCCCTCCATCCTCTCTTCCGGGTCAAATGTGTAAGCGTCCACTACCTCCCTTAAACTCGGAGACCCCGAACTGGAAGAAATAGAAGCCTCAGCGCCAGACGCAGCTCGGCTCGCAGCAGGATCGATCAGGGGAACGCCCGCAGGCACGGCCACAGTAACAGGAGGAAGATCAGGCTGCAGCTCATCCTTTGACACCACCTCAGTCCTCCTGTAATGGCCACGGTACCTCGGCGTGTACCCTAGCAGTTTCCAGGCCGATCTGTTCTCGTGCCCGGCGTACTTTTCGACCTTCCTGTGGTTAGCGACGTTCTTTTTCCAACCGTCACTCGCAGCCCGGCGCTGCCTCGCTCGGAGTTCTGGACAGTGAACAACACAAGCATCAGTTCGGTAATACAAAAGTTAAGCAAAAGGAGCAGAATGAAGAGTCAGTGTTTACTTGGGACGGCCCCGAGATGGCGAGGGACCCTGAGCGTCCTGTCCTCACCAGCGCCGAACTCCCATTCCCCTGAAACACAGAAAAGATCTTCCTCAGCGTATTTACTAGAATCCTCCAAGGCCAGGACGAAGCCTTTTCGGATGCTTCACCCGAAGATAATAGTTGTCTCTCCCAGCCTTGCAGATGTCATACACATCCTCGATATCGTGGATGCCCAAGTTGATCCCTAAGATCTCGTTCAATCTCGACGTGCCCATGATGACTTTGAAGCCATTGGGCATCAGCTGGCAAGGGGTGATGGACCAGGCGCTAAGGCAGGCTCTAAGCAGGGGATGCAGAGGAAATATGACCCCACCTTCGATCACAGAGATCAAAGGGAACGACATCCAGCCGCAGGACTAGCAGCGTAGGGCGTGGTCGCATGGAGTCGCCGGCCTGAGGCGGACCCACTTCGGGATATTGAACGTAGCCCTAAACCTAGCCATGCCCTCAACCGTATCTAACTGAAACCTAGGGGTGGCCATCTCTACAAGAAGAAGAAGGCGAAAAGAAACCCTAAAGGCAGAAACCCTAAAAAGACAGGAGCACGAAGGTACTTACTGAAGCAGAAGGGCGAATCAGGAATCAGTCTGGGTACGCCTTACGGTCATCCTCGTTAGAGCACTATGGAAAGATCTTGAGAAGACAGATGAAGATCAGAGCAGGAATCAAAGGCAAGGGCAAAGAAAATCAGAAGAGAAGATAAAGAAAGGAGAACGGAGGAAGACAACCCTATTTATAGGGAAAGGAGGCCCTCTTTGGGCCCCATTTACGAATTCGAAAAGACAAGTTTCGTGATCCGCGCCTGTCTCATCAAATTGACGGCACGATCAGTGAAGAAGTGACACGTGTAGCCACCAGTTCGTTTCCCGGGGCGAACAGGACGCGACATTTATTGCCTCGGAAAAGTTGAAGCGGCGCCAAGCAATGATCGCAGTATCTCCAGACGGATTCTCTAGCTTCTGACCCCTAAAGGCTAGGGCACTTAAGAAGTCACAAGCTAGGGGCAATTGTATGGGGAGATTTTCAAGACACCAGGATTGTGCTAATCTCGGCTATAAGATGTCAATTAGCACTCTTACATGTAATCCACGTGCCATCCAGATACACCTCGGCTGTCGGGACAGAGGCCTCAGCCGAAACCAGACAGACTTTGGCTGCTAGCGCTGAGCTCGGCTACCAAGGGTCCACTTCAGCTAAAGAGCTTGACCCCGGCCAAAGGAGCCGGGACGGAAGCCGAAATGAAGAAGAATCCCCTCTCGCGCCCCATGCCCGCCACGTCATCAGACACGTGGCAGAATAGGGGCGCGAGCCAGTGGGACAGATGCGACATCCAGCCGTCCACAATCTTCGCCAGATCGCTGACAGGGCGGCATCCAGCGGCTGTAGCCAAATTAGGGCAATGCCCGATGATGGGTACGATGGGACCTCTACCGCCAAAGGTGTCCAACATGATCTGGCCCAACATGACATGCATTAAATGCAATGTGGGCTGATCGGACTGGCATTAAATGCAATGTGGGCTGAGATGAACCGACATTTATTACTTTGTGGGCTGATAAGGACTTCCCTAACAAATCAAGGGACCCACTTCAAAATATAATCCAAAATATCATCAAGAGTCCTCTATAAATAGGACCACATTCCATAAACAAGGTACGCAACCTACACACTTGAGAGCTGTTACTCTGCCTCTCTTCTTCCTCTCCTTCCTTAGTTCAGTTCAAACACTAACTTAGGCATCGGAGAGCCTTACGCCGCCCAGGCTAGGGTCCTCTGACCTGCTAATCTTCTTTCTTTTCTCAGGCTTCAGGTGCAGGCATTGGTGTTCCTAGTCTCTTTGGATAAGTCCTATCAGGCACTCCCTAATCTTGTGAGCCACATTTTTTGCACTTATAGTTACGTAATACTAAATGGTGCTATCTTTTGTTCTGTTAAGTAACCTTATCATGCCCACGAACTGCCACACTCCTCCCTTCCTCCTCTCTACACACACTCTATATATATATTTATATTTTTATAGGGAGATGCTCCTATTAGAGATATTTCTCACCTTATATGAGAGATAGGGGTGGGGGCCCTCATATTTAAGTTGTTGGCATTGGATATGGATGTGAGGACCCTCACCCAATCTCTCATATAAGGTGACTGCTCTATCTAGTAGCCAATGATTTGTTAGTATTTTAAGATATCCACCTTTGTAGGAGAATATTTAGGGGAGAGAATCGGATATGTGTATCACTGATGACACGTGTCACACTTTTATCGGCTTAAAAAAATCCCGGGGAGTTTTGTAGCATAACTCATATATATATTTATATATATAGGAGGGCTACAAAACGCCCCCGTTTATTCCAACGAATTAGAAATGTATTAGGTTGCTGAGGTGGAGATGGTTATCCTAATGATATTTGTTTCCTATATTTTCTCCTTATTTAAATGTGTTAGATCTCCTTCCCTATTTTCCTCTTTAGGCATGCTTCTTATCTTAAGATAGACAAATTCGTTTTTATTCCTATTTTTTAGCAAATGAGGAGATCATGCAAATCAATCATTTAACTTACACATGGGTGATTTGGCAGCCATCATTGGAGGGGCCTATTTACAAATAATCCAAACCAGTCACCTCCACCTTTTTTAGGTTGTCAAGAAATTTAATTCAAATATGAGTTGGTCCCACTGTTTGATCAACACTGTTTAAAATATATGGTTTTCCTCTCTCATTTGACTTACACAAGTGGCAGTAATAACCTTTTTTAGGAGCATATCTTATGTTATATGCTCAATTGGATGGTGGGACCACTCATATTGAATTGAAATTTGAGAATAGATTCCTGGTGGGGATGGGATTCAAGATGAATGGTTCGGATTATCATCATGTGAGCCCCACGATAGAGTTTCAGGCATGTGTTATTTTTATAGAAAGAAGAAAATATATGTGAAGATGTGGGCAGAACGAGGATATATATTTCCTAAATGCCTCATGCTTAATTGGCATGCACCATGTGAGGTGGCGTTATTTCATTGGATAAGTCAATAGGGGCAAAAACTCCCCTTTTTAAATGGGGAGTTTTTGAGAATTCCTATATATATATCTATATCTATGAGAATTTTCAAAAGAGAGTTGGTTCCTTATTTTTGAAAATAAGAACTTTAATGGGGCCCTCCCTTAAAAGTTTTCCTTTTAGGGACTTATTCCTTGTTGAAAGATCTCAATGAGGGAGAATGTTTTCCTATGAGCAGACTCATGGGGCCCTTAGATGCATTTTTATCCATAGGAGGGTAGCGGATGGAAAGGTCTCCTTATGGACAGGGGGTAGCCTAAAAATCTGCCCCACCAGCTTATTTTAGCCCTTAATTTAATTGCCTTAAAATTTAATGGCATCTTAATCATAGATCTGTTTGAGATTCAATATCCAAAGGTGAGTGAAGGTTCAATGATTGTGAAACTGGTCTTGATTCCAGATCATGGGATGATTGAAGGGGCTGCATTGATCAAAGGTGGGCCCCATTGGGCTGGACTTCACATGCAATCTGCTCGTAGGAGAAAATTTTCCTTCAATGAGACATAGGGTTGTGCAATTATCAACTCCATCAGATCATCTTAGCCACCCACCACACAAGGGCCCTCAAGTTCGATGGTTTTAAAAGGCATATATAGAAAAACACATATTCCTTAAATCAGATGGTAAGTAATGGTTGCACACACACATTCCTTACATCAGATGGTAAGTAATGGTTGGATGAGTGTCAAATTTGGGCATGTGGAAATTCTCACATGGGTTAGGTAATATTTGAGAAACTTATGAGATGCAACTGTGGTGTCTACTGGGGTGATTTGGATTTAAAGGGAGCCACATACATAGGTTTTGTATCAAGTTTCAACCCAATTCAAGACCTTTAGCCTTATGATCTATGCCGAATTTACTTTATCCATTTAAAGGTATGAGGTTGGATGAAAACCCTTGGGGGATCTAGAAGGGACTGGATAAGGGTTGGGTAAAGTTTTATCCCTTTCGGATCCTCATAGGGTTGTCATCCAACTACAAACCTTTAAATGGCAATACTAAATTCTGCCTAGAGCACAATGCTAAATGTCTTGAACTGGGTTGGAACTTTTATTTATTTATTTATATTTTTTGAATGGTAAATTAATTTGAACTTGATACGCTTGAGTATGTACATGGTTCCCTTCAAATCCAAATCACATAAGTAGGTCCCACAGTTGTTGCATCTTATATGTATCTCATATAAGGTTGGATCTTGTTAAATTTTCATAAAAACATGAAAATCTTTGATGCATGCACATGGATGTGTAGAGGAATACTGAGCATAGTTCTAGAACTCAGAACTTGTGGTGAGATCTTGTATCAGCTGCGTCTGATGACTCTGATCGATATGACTGGGGTTGAGGCATACTCGAAACCCAAATAAGATTTTTTATTTTTTTTAAATACAAACTATTCCTAAAAATTGAGAACTGCCGGTGAGTGTTAGATTGAAGGACTTATCGTGGTTTTAATTGTTTTACTGATTTTAATTAGTTATAGGCAAGTCATATGGTCATATGGATGATAGGACTAATGAGTCTAAGCCTTGTGCAACAAAATATATTTTGATCTCCAAAAGCTTTTCCAATACCTTCATAGAGTGAGGACCTTGTGTGCAAAGTTATGATAAGATGCAGCTGAATATGTACTGGGAGAGGGGCAACATTTGTTGTGGCTCAAGTCTGACGCAGCTGAATATACCAAGAGCTGCTTTTTATGTGTATGTATATATTCACTGCGATCTCTAAATTCTGCATATGTTACTCGTGAGATGAGGACTCATGGGTCCAGTATTGTTGCCTACCTACACCTTGCACATAGGATCCATGCTTGAATGTTTCAGATTGTTGATGTTGTGGCTTCTGTAATGGATAATGCCCAAAGGTATCTGACTAGAAGATCCTATCCATTTTTTTTAGAAATTTAAAAAGTAGTTTATTTTTAACCATTTTTATTTTTCGCCCTTGATTGAAGGGACATTTTTCTTCCCTCGAGTTTCTTGAGATTTTCTGTCCGTGGTGGGGTCAATTTCATCAATGGTCTAGGTAATTGAACCATGGGTGCTGCATGTACATAATAGGGAGCGCACAAAATAATTTGTTATGACGTAGGACCTTGATATTGTATCAATATTTCATTTATTTCTGAGACTATTCATATACTAGAGGGTATTTTGCAGGTAACTCTGAGTCAAGGACTTTTGTTGTCTCAAATCATAAAATCTATTGCAATATGTCAACCAACCTGGAGTCTCTCTGTTGGAAATATGGTGGGCCTCTAGGATAGGTTTCAAAAACTTTTGACCCACTTGATGCAGAGATCAACTATCCAGAAGGCTATAAAACCCAATCCAAGATCCATGTCCTCAATCTCAGTCATCATGATCAGTAAATACAATCTATCTAGAAGATAGAAACAGTAACTAATAAATCTACAACATGCAAGGAAGTAGATTATACCTTTGGAGCTCGGTTGTGCTCTAATGGAGGAGTTGCGTCTTTCTTTGATGATGAAACGCTTTCACTAATCAAATAGGAATCTCCAAGACCTCTTGATCTTCCACGCTATGACCCGTATCAGAATCTCCTTTTCTCAAGAAGATGGTGGGATCTCCAAGAGAAAACTACTAGGAACTCTAGGGAGGAACTAGAAAGAGAACTAGAAGAGGGAAGAGGAGAAGAGCTCGTGCAACACTTGCACTAGAGGGCCTTGGGCGTGAATCCCTAGATGGATTTTATGCATGGACGTCCAAGGCCTTGCCCTCCTCTATTTAGAGCTTTTGCAAGTTGCCTCCTATTTACTAATTACAATAGAAGTCTTACTTCCATTAATTAGTAACTTACCATATCATAATTAGAAGTCTCACTTCAAATATGATTAGTAACTTTCCAATTCCTTTCTAATTAAAATAGAAGTCTCACTTCTACTAAAATTAGTAAGTCTACTATTACCACTATTAGAAGTCCTACTTCAAATAGAAATAGTAACTTTCCTTTTTAGAGTTCAACTAGAATTAGATACTTTCTAATAATTGGGCTAGCGTGGGGACCACTAGGGATTCCTTAGAAAGCTGGCTCCAACTGGGACTCGTGACCCCACATCTCATGTGTAATCCGGGCCCACAGTTAATTGCAAATAACTCCACTATATAAATGCAATTGAACTCCAGTCTTAGGAATATTACATAGAAGACCCTAAACTTCCACATTACCACATGTAGACCCCTCTATCAATATCCATGGATCAATTGGACCTGTCTTCCAAACTAGATCCATATCTTATTATCCTTGAGCCCCAATTAATTATAATGATTAATAGGTACCTTTCCAATTAACTCTTAATCGGAATGGGTGCGCACTTACCAATGATAAATCCATTAATTGGCACAAGGGGATATTAGAGATAGATTCCATCTTGACCATTGAATGTTCCCACAGCTCTACTACCACGTACCCAAATCACCGAGGTGTTGACCTACAATTGGCCTCACTCATTGGTGACTCAAAGCAAATGAATAGATAGAAACTTGAGTTCATTAATGTCTCAGGATTGAGAGCCTATTGCTAGGGAATTATGAGAGCAGACCTTAAAATAAAGACAGTGTTTATAAGGTGCTTCTCATGATCCTTCAATACATCCAATGTACCAGCACTATAATCCAGAATCTTCCATTCTGATGATCGAGACAAATCACACTATCTCATAGTGATCAAAGTGCCGCAACCTTGTCAGTATGAGATGTCCAGACTCATCACTGGTTGTGAAGATATTTAAGTATAAGATTTGTCACACATGTCTCCCGTATGTGGATCTCATCCATACACATGTGTTACATCTAATATACTTGTGGACTCCGGTTCATCTCATGAACCATCATGTCATTCGTATTGGTTATGTGCATATATATAATAAATCACAATTCATCTCATGAAAGGAAAGCATGAATATACTGATAAATAAAGAAATTAATCAATTTATTATATCATCTACTGGATTGAGTCCATAAAACTAACAATCTCCCACTTGGGCTCAATGCCAGTTAGAGTTGCATCTCATGCACATCCCTTCTACTTATAGCTCAAAGACTTTGGTAGTCAAAGGCTTAGCAAAGGGATCTCCTAGATTGTCTGCAGAGGCTGTCTTGGTGATCGTACATCACCTCTCTGCACAATCTATCTGACCATGTATAACTTCCTCTGTACATGCTTTTTGGCTCTTGGGTTATTTGGACTTAGTGACTGCCTTGCTGTTATCACAGTAAACTGTGATTGGCTGTCCTGCCAAAAATTACCACTCCAAATTCCTTAAGGAATCTTTTGAATCAATCTGCTACCTTAGCTACTTCTCAAGCTGCTACAACATAAGCACATACCCAGAAGTTAATTTCCTGGAATCCTGATCTGACTAGAAGTCAGTATCTATGTAACCGACTGGAATCAACTCATCACTGCTATAACTCAACATGTGATCTCTAGTCCTTCTCAAGTATTCGAGAACACATCTTACAACAGTCAATGATAAAGACCTGGGCTAGACTGATATTTGCTGACTAGGCCTACTGCGTGACAGATATCCGGTCTAGTACAAAGCATAGCTTACCGTACCAGAACCTTATCTATGTACACATCATTGGGATAAGCCTATCATCCTATTTTTCCAGTCTCAATGGAAATTTATCCTTAGGATGTACCTGGCTTCTCCAAAGTCCTTTATTATCAAAAGTCTTAGCCAACCAAAACTTTTACTGTTGACGATATCCCTATGTCACTCCATGGGAGAAGAATGTCATCGACATATAATACCAAAAAACTACCCTACTTTCTTGACTTTTCATTTACACATGACTCATCCGGATACTGACAAAAATCAAGTGACTTGATTTCCTTGTCAAAATGGATGTTCCTATTTCGGGATACCTGCTTTAATCCATAAATGGACTTATGCAGCCTGCAAACTCTTTGCACTTGGTTATTAGCTATAGAACCATCTGGCTACATCATATAGATGTCTTCCTCAAGATTGCCGTCATGAGACGCTGTCTTGACATCCATTTGCCAAATCTCGTCACCGAGATGAACTGCAATGGATAAGAGTACTAGGATGGAACTCTTCCATCTGGCTCTCATTTTCTCTTGTAGACTCACTTGCACCCAATAGGTTTGCTATTGGCAGGCAAGTCCACAAGTATCCAGACCTGATTAGAGTACAAAGACTCCACCTCAGCTTTCATAGCATCTAACCAACGTCCCAAAACTACGTCATTAACTACTTTATCATAGTTACAGGGATCTTGTTCTGGTTACACCGGGATTGCCTTGTAAGACTTTCCCTAGACCGAGAACTTGTCAAGGGTCCTGACAATACTCCCACTACGATAAGGCATTGGTGTAACTACTGGGTCAAGTATGGGCGGATTTTCTTAAAGTTTGGTTATTCTTGGATTTGGAATTGATTTCTCTTGAATTTCTTCCAAGATAATCATTTCTAAAGATTTATAGTTAGTCTTATAATCTCCCTCCAGAAAACCGCATTGGTGCTGCGAAGCACTTTTTGCTCTCTAGGATTATAGAGCAACCAACCTTTAGTTCCTTTTGGGATAGAATATAAACATATATACTTCCGACTTCGATTCCAACTAATCCGTCTTATCATTCAGCACGTGTGCTAGACAATCCTGAAAATGTTGTAGACTAGGCTTTCGCCCTGTCCATAACACCCTGGGAGTCTCAAGTATAGACTTTAGATGGAATGAGGTTTAGTATATATATTTCAGTTTTCATATCCCAAAAAATAGGTAATCTGTAGAAACTCAATCATAGACTTGATCATTTCTAAAAGAGTCTTGTTCCTTCTTTCTACTACCCCGTTCTGTTGAGGCAAACTAGGAGCAGACTACTGGGATCAAATCTCATTTTCTGAAAAGTATCCCATAAAATTAGCGGAGAGATATTCGCCTCATCGATCTCATCGAAGAGTATTTATACTTTTACCTAATTGCTTTTCCGCTTCCGCTCGAAACTCTTTGAACTATTCAAAAATCTCGGACTTGCGGTGCATAAGGTATATGTATCCATATCTCGAGTAATCATCGGTGAAAGTGATGAAATACCCGTATCAATCTCTCATTCTAATATTATGGGTCCATACACATCAGTATATACTAATTCCAATAAATCTTTGGCCCTACTGCCCTTAGATGAATAAGGGTCTTTTGGTCATTTTGCCTTCCAAACAAGACTTGCAGACAGGCATTGGTTCTACCACCAATGAAGACAAGATACCATCTTTCACTAGCCGTCAATCATGTTTAGGTTTGTATGACCTATCCTCTTAGGTGCCAAAGTTTGTTGGATTAGATGAAGGTGACTACTTCTTTAATGACGGTCTATTATTGACATCAGTATCATGTATCTTATACATTGTGGGAGTTAAACAAATAAATGCGATTGATTACCTTGTCAGAATATATAAGAGTACCGCTCAACTTTAAGACAATTTAATTACCAAAAGTAATAGAATAACTCTTATTCATCATACTAGAAATTAAAATTCCGTCTTAAAACGGTACATATAATGTATCTGACAAAATCAATTTAATATTTGAAAGCAACTAAGTTACTGCTCCTACTGACATTGCTTCTGCATTGGCTTCCGATCCTAGGTTAATACTGATTTCTCCGTCATTAATCCTCCTGATTACCTATAACTCCTACAACATATTACTAATGTAATTAGTTACACCGAAGTCTACAAACCAAGATTCTGAAGTACTAATTACAAAAACTAACTTCAGAAACAAGTGACTCAATCATACCTGAGGTCTTTTCCTTTGACAGAAATCGTGGACAATTCCTCTTCCAATGTCCTGTCATACCACAGTGGAAACACTTTCGCTTTGCTCCCTTATCCTTGACCTTGGCCACACCACTAGTGGAACCATACTCCACCTTAGGACCTTTAATGACTGATTTCTTCTTGCTATCCCGGCCTTTGCCTTTCGGTTTAGACTTAGCAAATGACTTTTCTGTCATGAGGGCAGTTGGTCTTTTCTTTATGATTTCCTTAAACACTACCAGCTGGTGAGACAGCTCAGCTATGGTCATTTCCAATTTATTATAATTGATCTTGAAATGTTTGAATGAGTCTGGTAGTGATTGAATGATCATGTCGATCTGCTTTTCTGTATCAAACGTAGTCCCCAGTACATCTAACTCATTCAACGCCAACTTCATTTGTAACAAATATTTTTGTACTGGGGTTCCCTCGGCCATCTTTGTCTCCATCAGCACTTTTATAGCAGCCTGCCTAGCATGCCTAACCTGTTCTACAAACATCTCCATTAAGTTCGATATAATATCGTATGCTGACTTATAAGATTGATGTTGTTCTTGCAAAACAGTAGACATGGATGCCTGAATATGACATCTGGCCATCTCATTGTCTTTGGTCCATTTGGTGTAAAAGTTTTTCACAATCTGTGGTGCATTAGGCTCAGGCTCAGGAAGGGAGGGTATTCTTAGGACATATTTGCATTTTGATGCTGTCAAGATAATATCCAGGTTCCTTTTCCAGTCTACATAGTTGGATCCCATCAACTTGTTCCGGTTGAGGATGGTCGCAAGTGGATTGGAAGTATTCGAATTCATGCTGTATAAATTAAAGCACATAACCATACATTCAATGAAAGAATATAAATGACATTAGGGTTTAGTATTCTACCAAATTCACGTGGGAGTCCTCATGAGCACTGAATTTAGAATACATCAGAATCCCAATCCCTTAGGGCATGCCTCCTAGGGGAGTGCGAATGTTCTTGGATTGGTGCGGATCAAAGTTCGTCAAAATTAGAATTAAGACTAACTATCCATGATCCCCATCATTCATTATCATCTAGGTATCTCATACCATATAATGTATGACTCCCGATTTGCTTTGGTTTCTAAAATACATGAGGCAAATCCTAGGGGATACTACATCATTATTTTAGTTAAGTGTGACCCACCAACTAGCATTGCATGACAACCGTTGTGAGCAGCTCCTAGGGGAGTAAGCCCCCACCCCGTCTCACCAACACTATCCATAGGAGATCCATATCTAGTAACCAGACAAGTAAAAGCCCTCCGAAGGAACGGCCACACTCTTGGTGGCGCGAGGCTAATACTTTCCTTACAATGAACCTATGGTGGAAAACCATGGGGATTTATCAATTTAAATGCCCCGCTCCCACTTAATATTTTGAATTGAGGATTTCCTTTTAAGGTATTAGGGCCCACATATATAAATATATGAATCATCAAATCATCTCATGATATGATCTAAGATTGGTTCCAAGTCAAGTTATTTTAAGGAAAGTCTAGTTTCTTAGATTAGTGTTACCAATGTGTCCATCTCATGAGACATCAACACTAATTAGAACTCTTTCCAAAAATTAATTTGATTTGACCAATATTAGTAACTTGCTATGTTTGGATCAGATTTGGAAACATTCTAAATCAAGCATTCAACTATAAATGGATAACGCTAAAATTAGAAACTAGTCCTCTCCTCCACATGGCCCAAGCGGAATAGACTTCTTAGACTTCTAGACTTTCAAAAATTTGGAATTTCTCAAACTCTTTGGAAAGCTCCAAAACACCTTTGGTAATACTCAAACTCTTTGATTAGGAGTCCAACTTCACTTTCCTTCTTTGTCTCTGACATCGCCAGAATTTACAAATTTAGAAATTTACATAAATTCCTATGTCTCTACGATGAGACTTACATGATAATCTATTAATGGAAATAAAAGGCTCATAGGGAATTTCACCATGCCTTGCCCTAAACCGGGAAACCAAGGAAACCATGATGCCCTTTACAACTTGCCAAAAAATAAACATTCATCCATAAAGAAAGTAAAAGACTTGTGGGCCATATGGAGAGAACATGATAACCTGCATGTTAGTATCTCATACTAGAAAAGCAACTCACAAAACTAGGTTACCAAACAACAATGGAAAGACAGGATGCCAAATATTGCCACTACTATGATTATTGCCCTACGCAGAGGGGGTCCGGGGGTGTCCCCCGGCGGGGTTCGAGCTATGTCAGTCTGTTCGGTCGACCGACCTCAGTGTCTTCGGTCGACCGACCAGAGGGCTCGGTCGACCTGCCTGACGGAAATCTGCAAGTTGGGTTTTTCTATTTCGTGTCCAACCATCTCCAAAACTCTTCTGAAGATTCCCAATGGCTTCCTACCATCATTCCATCATTGTTAAACCCCTTTGTGACTATCCAAACATGGATTCACTAATTATCTAAGCAAAACCATCAAAACTGATCCGTACATAGCCCTTGATCTATCCTCTTCGCATCTCATGCAAAGATCAGATCAAGTTTACTGATCTAACATGATAAGAGATGAGGTAAGGCTCTGATACCAATTGTTGGAAATAGGGTGGGCCTTTAGGATAGGTTTCAAAAACTTTTGACCCACTTGATGCAGAGATCAACTATCCAGAAGGCTATAAAACCCAATCCAAGATCCATGTCCTCAATCTCAGTCATCATGATCAGTAAATACAATCTATCTAGAAGATAGAAACAGTAACTAATAAATCTACAACATGCAAGGAAGTAGATTATACCTTTGGAGCTCGGTTGTGCTCTAATGGAGGAGTTGCGTCTTTCTTTGATGATGAAACGCTTTCACTAATCAAATAGGAATCTCCAAGACCTCTTGATCTTCCACGCTATGACCCGTATCAGAATCTCCTTTTCTCAAGAAGATGGTGGGATCTCCAAGAGAAAACTACTAGGAACTCTAGGGAGGAACTAGAAAGAGAACTAGAAGAGGGAAGAGGAGAAGAGCTCGTGCAACACTTGCACTGATGGACCGCGCTCCTGCTCGGTTCCTACCGAGGTCGGCGGACGTGGGAGTCCGTTTGGTTCCGACCCTTTCGTAACCGGGGGGCAGGGGCGTGCATCAACATTTCTTTTTTTGTGGGTGTGCCAGATTTTCTATTTTACTTGGAATTGCAAGTGGTGATCCGGGGATCAACCTTCGCAAGTAAAAAGGAAATCAACTTCTTTCGAGTTTTTCATTGCACATATATTTAAGAAAAGAGACATTTTCTTGATTTGCCGTGAAAGGCGATTTTTTTGGCATTTATAGCCGATTTTGGCGTTTATAGCCGATTTTTGGCGTTTATAGCCGATTTTGGCGTTTATAGCCGATTTACAATCCTTATCAATAATGAAAGACAAGAATTGTGATTTTTGTCTCTTTTAAAAAAATACAAACTACAATGAAAAGCAAGAAAAGGAGGATCTAACTTCTCAGGAGATTGTGGGGGACTCGTTTAGATTGACGGTCGCAAGCCATATGTGGGCTTCGCCATCATCCATGCAGATGAGAACAGAGGATGCTATTGATTCGCTTGGCTTGGCTATAACCTCAGGTTTTTAGAAGACAAAGACCAAAGGAAGGTCCTATGTCCAATAAAAAACCGAGTAGACGGGCTGAAAAGCCATATCTAAGCCATTGGAGGCAGGAGGAGAAGGCAAGGACCTTGGGGGGAGGGTACCCCCCAAGGGACTTTTGTCACCTTGTTGCGGTGGCCGGTGTAGAACTTCCGCAGAGTTTTCTCTCTTTTTTCTTTTCTCTGGATTTCTGACTGCTTCTCTCTGTCTGTGTGTCTGTCTCTCTTTTCCGATCTTTCTGATTGTCTGGATTCCTTTGGAGTGCTCTCCTATTTATAGGCTCTTGGTAGCCATTTAGGAGAGCTTATGGGCTTTTAATGTCATTAAGCCACATAATGGGAGGAGTTACAAAATTGAATTGTTTATTTTGTAACTCTTTTTTCTTGGCTTCTGATTGGCCGGAGGAGATTGAGGGCATTTAATCGCCTTTAATCGCCATGATGGGAGGAGTTTCATGGGTTAAATGCCATGAATCTCTTGACTTGTAACTCCCAAATGCTTGCTTCTGATTGGGCCGTCCAAGGAAATGGATTAATGACTGTAATAAAGCTAGTCAATTAATCGCATTAAGTGGTCGCCGAGCAGCTGAAGAGTCGCGGGCCGTGCCACGTCTTTTGGAATTCTTCTGTCGATGATCATCGATGGATCTTCATGTAGATCGACATCAGATGACCATGTAATTTCAGGTGCTTGTTGCCAACAGCGGGTCGGTGCCATCTGTCCTGTCGATTTCTCGATCGGTCGGGTGGAAAGCACACTTTTTTTGGTTGACCGGGTGGCGATCAATACTGTCTTTGATACTCTTGATGATTTACCCGTGTTTTGGACGGATATCAGAGGACTTGGTGTCTCAAAAGCATGAATTTTGGAAAGTACCAGAGGCTGGGCTCCTCGAATCGCGAAAAAAACGGCGAAAACCGGGGTTTCCGGGGCTTTCCCGGCGACCCCGGGGTCCATGGTCGCCGGCGACCCTGGCCCAGGGTCGCAGGGGTCTGCGACCCTGGGGGGTTTTCCCCCGTTTTGGTCCCGTTTTGCGTCCGTTTTTGCTCTTTTTTGATTCTTTTTTCTTCTGTACTTTTCTTTGACATTTTGATCATTTATTGGCCTGATTTCTTTGTAGGAAACCTGATGAGAATCCTTGCATTTTATTTTGCAAAGTTTCCAATTTCCTGAGAAAGCCGAAGACTTTGTCGCGCAGAGCTGCCGATTTTCCGTCAGAAGCTGAAACTGGGTCAAACGATGTCGGAATGACCTGAAATTTGGTGTGAAGCCTCCTGAGCAATAAATAAGACCAACCATAGGCTTTTGTTTGAGTTTTGAAGCCGTTTGGGGTCCTATCACCTGCAGACTTGCTTTTTGTCGCGATGAAGATGTCGCGGTTTGATGTGCGGTCAACCGATGTCCGATTGACTTGAAATTTGACAGGGAACCTATTGGAGTCATTTTAAGATGATCCATAGGTTCTGTCTTGGAAATCATGGTCCCGGAGAGCTTTACCGCCGAGAGGCTTGATTTGGCTGTCGGAGAAGCGAAGTTAGGCCAAATGATCTTGAAATGGCTTGAAACTTCTTGTGTACTCCTCTTTTGGCTGTCTGGAAGAATCTTGCAGTTTTTGTTTGATTCTGACAAGATTTTATTTTTGGAAGCAGCATTGCCTATTTATGGCAGGTTGCGACTTCATGTAGCTCTTTGGATCTTGAAAAGGCAAAGTGACATTTTTGGTGTCAACAAATGCCCCCTCGAGGTACAGCGGCGAGTTGCTTAACTTTTGTAGTCGATGTGCCTCGAAGAGATTTTTTGAAGGAGAGCCTGTGACTTGACCAAGAGTCTTTGAGCAATCTTTCTTTTTGGTATTTGTAGCCTTTTGAGCTTCCAGGGGAATTTTATGGTAGTGAAAGGGATCACGTACTATCTCGAGGCAAAGTTTTGAAGATGACATCAGGGATGTGGATTTGGGTTTTGACCTTGTGACCTAACAGGCTATATATGGCAGGTTAGGGGGTCGGGTTTGGTTTTGATCGTGTGACCCAACAAGCTGTATGTGGAATGTTGGGGGATCAATTTTGGTCTTGATCTTGTGACCTAACAGGCTGTATGTGGCAAGTTAGGGGATCAGGTTTTGGTTTTTGGTTTTGGTCTTGTGACCTAACAGGCTGTATGTGGCAGGTTAGGGGACCAGGTTTTGGTTTGATTTTTGTGAAATGTCAATTTCAAGATTTTGGCTCAATTTGGTAGATGAGGCTGGATGGTTTGATTTTTGGAAGCTCATGGGGCTTGGAATTTTCTTTTGTATGGTCCAATCAACTCAAAAGAGGCATGGAACCATTTTTGTATGCTCTTGGTAAGAGGGATTTCTCTTTGACTAAAAGCCCAAAATTTTTCTTTTTTTTTTTTTTTTTTTTTTTTTTTTTGTGTGCCTAGGTGGTCAAACCTGGCTCATATGGGCTAACCCATGGGACCTTAAGCTTTTGAAATGGCTTAGATCTCATATGGTGTCATTTTTGTAAAGAATATCCAAAAATATCTCATTTGGATAGAGAATATCTAAGGATATCTTTACTTGGAGAGAATCTCTCATGATCCCTTTATTTTTGGGATAGAATATCTCAAGATATCTTTCTTTTGGGAAAGAATCCGTCATAGATTGATTTTAGGAGAAAATCTCTCAATATCCCTTTATTTTGGGATAGGATATCTCAAGATATCTTTCTTTTGGGAAAGAATCCGTCATAGATTGATTTTAGGAGAAAATCTCTCAAGATATCTTTCTTTTGGAAAGAATCTTTCTAATTTCTTTCTTTTGGTAAGGTTACTAATTAGTAACACTTACCTCTTTCTTCTTTCCTTCTTTGGTTTGCTCTCCTCTATAAAAGCAAGGAGAAGGTTGGATCTCTTGCTCTTACTACTTTCTTTTGCAATAATCTCAAGAGGGCTTCAAGACCAAGAGCTTTTCTTCTTCAAGATCTTCAAGAGTTTTCTTCTTCTTCTCCATCAATGGCTTCAAGTAAGTTCTTCTTTTTCAAGAAAATTCCATTGTAGGAAAAAAAAAGTTCTTCTCTTTTTTTTTGTTTCTTTCTTTTCTTCTTTTTTTTTTTGTTCACGTGTTTGCCCCTTTTTTTTTTTTCACACGTTTTTTTTTTGCTCTCTTTTTTTTTGTTTGTGACTTGGCTTGCTAACACATTTTTTTGTCAGCTGACTTGCCACAGGGTTCTGATGACTTTGAACCATCGATGGACGCAAATGTTGATGATGCTTTCGATGAGTTCATGGAGGAAGAAAGTGTTCCGCCAGTCGTCGAAGAAGGTATTTTGTAGTTATAACTCTGATAATGATTTTCAAACAGGGTCATATTCATACCTTTTTGTGTTTCCTTTGCAGGTTTTGAAGTGGCAGAGGAGGATCCGTCGCTTCCAGAGCAAGAGATGCCAGAGGTTGATCCAGAGGTAGAGATTCCTGGGACCAGCTCTGACAATATTGAGGAGATTCCTCGCGCTGAGATTCCTTCCCGAGCAGGAGCAGCTTCAGCTGGAAAGAGTTCTTTTGTTACTCTTTCAACAGATGATGACATGAGTAGCCGACCAACAGAGTTGGGCGAATCCTCAGCTGGGCCATCTCTTCTTTTTGCGAAGAAGGTGGTGGTGCGAGTCGTGAGCTCTTGGATTGAGACTCTCCTTTCTGGGCACTTGGAAGTCGGATTTGGCATGATCCAGCATGTGCAGGAGATTCTCAGTGATGCTGAAGAAGCTGGTACAGATGTCACAGGTGCCAGGGCGATCGTTGATAGAATCATTGCACTGGGTGACAAGTGGTTTGAGACCGTGAGTTTGGCTGATGACCAGTTCTTCAAGGAGATGTTCCTGGACCCTGCTGATAAGGCTAAGTCTGACCTAGATGAGGCTACAGAAAGCAGGAAAGTGGCAGTCCGAAGGAGGAATAGAGAAGAGGTAACCATCATCGAGCTGACACATGACCTTAACATCCTTGATAGGGAGGTCGATGAGGCCAGGAAACGTCTTGAGCTTCTGCAGGCACAAGTCGCTGCCAAGTGGACTGCCATAATAGAAGCTCGCGACAGGGAGAGTGTCCTGATTCACCAGGTTGCAGATGCCGAACGGGTTCTCAAAAGGAAGTCTGATGAGGATAAACAATGGCAAGCTGCTCGAGGTAAGCTTCCTGGTGTGAGAGAAGGGGTACAGCCCACTCCAGCATCTCATGGCAGGTTCCTGAAGAAGCGTGCCTTGGAATCTTTGACGGCTGAGGCTAAAAGCCTGCTTGGGGAGCTGAACTCTTGGTTGGAGACCATTTTTGATTGAGCTCCTGTATACAGAAACCATCCTTCTCTCTTTTTTTTTTTTTGGTACCACTTGTATTTTTTTTTGGTACTTATTTTTTTGTAGTGCTTGTGAACACTCTTTTTTTTTTGGTACCACATGTATTTTTTGGTACTCTTTTTTTTGTAGTGCTTGTGAACACTCTCTTTTTTTTTTGGTACCACATGTATTTTTTGGTACTCTTTTTTTGTAGTGCTTGTGAACACTCTTTTCTTTCTTTTTTTTTGGTACCACATGTATTTTTTTGGTACTCTTTTTTTTTGTAGTGCTTGTGAGCACTTTCTTTTTTTTTTGGTACCACATGTATTTTTTGGTACTCTTTTCTTTTTTTTGTTATGTAGTGCTTATGAACACTTTTTTTTTTTTGTTATCCCTACGCTCACTTTAATCTTTTTGTGATAAAAGTAATTGCTAAATGGGATGCTCTTTTTTTTTTGTTATCCCTACGCTCACTTGAATCTTTTTGTGATAAAAGTAATTGCTAAATGGGATTTGATCAAAAGGTTGTCATTTTGTGAAAATCTTTTGTCAAATGATTGTTTTGGCATGAAAGCCAGGTTTTTGTTTGTGGCATGGAAGCCAATTTTGGCATGAGAGCCAGCTTTTCTTGTGGCATTGATAGCCGAGTTTTTTTTTTTTTTTGTTTGTGGCATCTATAGCCAATTTTGGTGGCATTGATAGCCGGTTTGTTTTGTGGCATCTATAGCCGGTTTTTGGTGGCATTGATAGCCTGTTTTGTTTTGGTGGCATTGATAGCCTTTTTTGAAATCCAAGTTTTTTTTTTTGTTTGTGGCATTGATAGCCGGTTTTGTTTTGGTGGCATTGATAGCCGGTTTGTGGCATTTATAGCCTGTTTTGATGGCATTTATAGCCGGTTTGGTTTTCAAAAAAAAAATGCAAGTATCGACTAAAAGTCGCCTCCCTGCTGAATGTTCTTGCAAGTATCGATGGAATGTCGCATCCTTGCTCATTCGATTGCGAGTATCGATGGAATGTCGCATCCTCGCGGATTTGGGTGCAAGTATCGATGGAATGTCGCATCCTTGCTTTTCAAAAATTTTGGTTTTGCGGGTACTGACTTGATGTCGTTTCCCCATGATTTTTGAAATTTGTGGTTTTCTCGAACCTTTGGGTCATGGATATCAACTGAAATGTTGCGTCTCCACAGTTTTTTAGGTTTTTTCGAACCTTTGAAATTTGGGTTGTGGATATCAACTGAAATGTTGCGTCTCCACAGTTTTTTTAGGTTTCTTTTTTTTTGAACCTTTGAAATTTGGGTTGTGGATATCAACTGAAATGTTGCATCTCCACAGTTTTGGATTTTGCAAGTATCGACGAAATGTCGATTCCCTGCGATTTTGGAAGTGTCGAACGTGGTTCGCTTGCTTCCGATTTGTGCGAGTATCGACTAAGTGTCGCTTCCTCGCGGGTTTTTGAAAAACCATTTTTTTTTTGTTTAAAGACACGAGGGTCATAAGTTTTGACCTAAAACCATTTTGGCGGTAAAAGGCAGGGTGGACTAGGGTGGAAATCCCTGAATCCGGATTTTGTTTCAAACTATGAATTTTAGGTTCAAGGGTTGAAAATTTTGGTCAAGTTAGGGAAAGGTTCCTAAACTTGGATTTTTGTTGAACAATGAAACGATGAAAGTAAGCATTGTTTTAGATTTCTAGAAATTTCAACATTTGATACGAAAATTCTAAAAAAAAAAAGGGTGGGTTTGGCGAGCGTGTACCTGGAAACCGGTTTTGGCCATACAGGCATTGCTCTTACCCAGTTGGGTAAGTCTTCAAGGGTAGTACCGCTTTAAGAACTTGCCATTGATGGGCAGCATACATCTGTCACCTTCCATGTTTAGGAGTGCGTATGCGCCATTGGAGAAAACTTTGTCGATGACGTAGGGTCCCTCCCATTTTGGCTCAAATTTGCCTTTGGACTTGTGAGCGAAGACCATTGGTCTTTTTACCGCAAGAACCAAGTCATTCTTTTTGTAGGCGCGTTGCCTGACCTTTTTATCGAAAGATCCCGCCATACGTGCTTGGTAAAGTTCAATGCTTTGTTGAGCTTCGAGCCGTCTCTCATCGAGATTGTCCAGCTCATGGAGTCGCAATTTGACATTGCTTTCTTGAGTCATGTCATTTTGCAAGGATACCCTCAAGGAAGGAATTTGTACTTCCAAGGGCACGACAGCTTCGCATCCATAGACCAAGGAGAATGGTGTGCTATGGGTTGGTCCTCGAACGGTGGTTCGATAGGCCCACAAAGCTTCAGACATTTTGTCGCTCCAGTCTCTTTTGTTATTAGAGACCATTTTTTTGAGGATTTTGCAGAGTGTCTTGTTGAAAGCTTCTGCTAACCCGTTTGCTGCCGGATTGTATGGAGTCGAAGGACAGCTTTGGATTTTGTATTTGTCGCAGAACCTGTAGAATCGATGATCCCGGAACTGTGGTCCGTTATCATGGACGAATCTTTTGGGTATGCCGAAACGACAAATGATGTTGGTGCGCAGGAACTGAAGGACTGATGAGGTCTTCATTTCGTTAAACGCAAATGCTTCTGACCACTTGGAGAAATAATCCGTAGCGGCGAAGATGAAGCGATGACCTTTGCTTGAAGGGGGAGAAATAGGACCTATGATGTCCATACCCCAGGCTTCGAAAGGCCATGAGATCGCTGTAGGATGCAGCCATTCTGGAGGCATGTGAATGTAATCTCCATGAACTTGGCATTGTTGGCAGCGCTTAGCAAATTGCATTGCGTCAGCTACCATGGTAGGCCAGTAATATCCTAACCTTTTTATCTGATCATAGAGCTTAGGTCCAGCCTGATGAGCTCCACAAAGACCAGCATGAACTTCTTTGAGTGTTTCTTCAGCCTCTTGTTGTGACAAGCAGCGTAGAAGTACTCCGTTGAAGGATTTCCTGTAAAGGATTTTTGAAGGAATATCCAAATGGAAGCTTGGGGTTCGCCTTTGGATGCTTACCCGTTCTTTTGGATCTTCAGGTAGGATTCCGAACATAATGTAATCAATGAACGGATCCCTCCAGTCGCCAATTGAAGTTTGAAAGATTGAAATCCGACTTCCGACCACTTGGTGGCATTCAGCAACTGCTTGGTGTGTGTTAAGAGGAGGAAGGATTCTTCTTTCGCACACTGTGACTTGCATGTTTTCCCCTTCCTGGATTGCCATGGATGCGGCAAGTCCGGCTAGGGCATCTGCACGTATGTTTTCACCTCTACGAATGTGGGAGATGTGACAGATGTTAAACTTTTGCAGAAGTGACTGTGCCTTGTTGTAGTAGGGCAGCAAATCTGGCTTCCTGACTTCAAATTTCTGATTCATCTGGTTGACGATCAGTTGAGAGTCTCCAAAGACTTCCAGCATGGTGATACCGGATTCGATGGCGAGTTCCAATCCTAAGATCAGAGCTTGATATTCAGCTGCATTGTTTGTGCATGGTTCCAGTAGCGAGAAAGCGTGTGGAATCATGTATTTGTCGGGGCTAACAAAGAGGATGCCAACTCCCGAGATCAGCTGTCTTTTTTCATTTGTCCTGGTTGCACCGTCAAAGTACATGTCCCAGGAGGCACTTTGTGAGAAAGTCTCCACATTGTAGACTGGTTCGTCTGGGAGATCATCTCTGAGTGGAGAATCTTTAGGCAATGGATGCTCTGCGAGGAAGTCCGCTAGAGCTTGCCCTTTGATTGCTTTTTGTGGTACATACCTAATATCAAATTGTGACAGAAGGATGGACCATTTTGCCAGTCGAGCATTGAGAGAACCTGCCTTTGTGACAAGGACCTTCAAGAGGTTGACCCTCGAGACCAGGTAGACTGTGTTGGAAAGCAAGTAGTGACGCAGCTTTTGTACGGCGAACATCACTGCAAGGCATTCTTTTTCGACTGGAGAGTAGCGATGCTCTGCACCTACTAGCATGCGGCTGAGGTAATATAGAGCAGCTTCTTTTCTTTGATCATTTTCTTGCGCAAGCAGAGCTCCCAGAGAGTGATCAAGGGCTCTTGTGTACAAGATGAATGGTTTTCCAGTGGTAGGAGCAGCTAACACTGGAGGTTTTGTCAGGTATGACTTGATGTCTTGGAAAGCAGCTTCACAGTCAGCATCCCAGACAAAGTTTACACCTTTTTTCATCAACCGGGAGAATGGACGGCATTTCCCCGAAAGATTGGAGATGAACCGTCTGATGTAGGCTAATCTCCCTTGAAGCCCTTTGAGTTCTCTCAAGGTTCTTGGAGAGGGCATTTCTAGAATGGCTTTGACTTTTATGGGGTCAAGCTCTATTCCAGCTTTCCGAACTAAGAATCCGAGGAACTTACCCGACGAGACGCCGAAGAAGCATTTCAATGGATTCATTCGCAGTTTGTGTTTGCGAAGCCGGAGGAAGACTTCTCGGAGGTTTTCGAGATGATCTTCTTTTCTTTTGCTTTTGACGGCGAGGTCATCAACGTAACATTCAACCGTCTTGTGCTGCATATCTTGGAATATTTTCATCATAGCCCTCTGATATGTGGCACCAGCATTCTTCAAACCGAATGGCATGACAGTGTAGCAGTACACGCCAAATGGGGTTCGAAAGGATGTATGTTTTTCATCCTCAGGATGCATCTTTATCTGATTGTAGCCAGAGAAACCATCCATGAATGTCATTCGCTCGAATCCACAGGTATTATCCATCATTACCTCTGGTATGGGGAGCGGAAATTCATCTTTTGGGCATGCGCCATTCAGGTCTCTATAGTCAATACAGACCCTGATCTGCCCATTTTTCTTTGTCACGGGGACAATGTTGGCCAACCATTCAGGATGTTGTTCCTCACGGATGAAGCCGACGCTTTTGAGTTTTTGAACTTCTTGTTCAATTTTATCCATCACTTCTGGACGGAATCTTCTTTGGCCTTGCTTGACAGGCTTGATGTCTTCTTGAAGATTGAGTTTGTGAACTGCTATTTTGGGGTCTAAGCCTGGCATTTCAGCATAAGACCATGCAAAGCAATCAACGAACTCACGAAGAAAAGCGATATACTCGGGTAACTCATCATCCTTTATATTCTTGCTTATGAATACAGGACGTGGGTTATCTGGTGTTCCCAAGTCTATCTTTTGAACAGGATCTTCTGTTGGAAGGTTCGAAGGTGGTTCCTCCACAATATTTTCGGAGGCTTCCAGCTCAACGAAACCTTCTGGGGTTTCAAGGGCATTTCCAGACCAAGGTTTTGTTCCTTTCCACGGGTCTTCTTGATCGGTAATTTTCCCAAGGCTTGCTATGAGATGATCCCAATCGCCTGTTGAAACCGAGTCGAAGTAGGCTACTTCTTTTGGAGATGAGGGTTCTTCTGGGTCAGAAGTCCACACGTCTGTGCCATCGGACAACTCCTCTTCATTTTCGGAGAAATCGTGCCAATTGGATGAGCTTCCTGGATCTTTGTCAGGTGACTCATCAAAGAGATATCCAGGGAGATCGATGTCTTCATGGATTTGAGATGTTGAGGCTTGGTCAGTATATTGACTTTTAAGCCTTTGTGTCAACTCTCTCAAGGGAGTGTCAGGATCATACCCTAACCCGTGTGAAGACTTTTCTACATAGCCGTAGAGTCTCCAATCTTCCAGCTGGCTTTTGGTCAAGACGGGCCCCAATGGTGTGAGAATACCGCGTCCTTCTCCCAAACCGACTGGGTTTTGAGCGTCATAGCCCATTTTCTTCATAATAGCTTGTGCCACAGAACTGTATAAGGATAGTTGAGGCGTACCTTTATTTTGGAAAGGTTCAAGCATAGAGTTTGATGAAGAAGCATCCGATCTATGGAAGAAGATCGGCTTTTCCTTTGTTGAAGTTGCTGGAACAACGAAGGAAGCTGACGTAGGATCTTCTATGTCAGAAGTTGTCTCCATTGGAGTAAGAGCAGGCTGAACTTGCTGAGTGTCAGCTTGGCTTGACGATGTGTCGTCTTCTGGCTCTGAATCCGAGTCCGTGTCTTGCATGATAGACACGAAAGAGACAACAAATTTGCCCCCAGGCTCTTGTTTTGCCTTCTTCACTTTAGTTGTGATGACCAAAGGCTTTGAAGATTTGAGGGAGATGATGAAGGGAGTTTGCATGCTCTCTTCAGATTTACCGGATGGTTTGTTTTCTTCCGGTGATTGTTGAGGAGCTTTGCCTTTATCTTTCTGGAGATTTTCGGCAAAGGATGCTGTATGCTTCTCCTCTTCTTCTTTTTCACCTTCATACATCTGTGAGTCTGCGAAGTGGATTTCTTTACCTTTGAAGGGTTTTCTATCCGCAAAGACTCGATGTATCATGCCGTCGTCGCCAACAAACTTGATGCATTGATGTAGAGTTGAAGGGACAACACCATTCTCATGGATCCAAGGGCGTCCGAGAAGGATGTTGTAGCATGAAGGGGTCTTTATTGCATACACTGTGACCTCAGAGATAAGATCACCGATCTGCAATTTGAACCTGATTTTGCCGATAGGCCTTTGAGTACTCCCATCGTATCCAAAGATAGATACAGATGTGTGGCTCAGTTTGCTGGGTGGGATGCCCAACTCTTCAAGAGCCGATGTGGAGATAAGGTTGAGTGCAGAACCTGGGTCGATCTGAACTCTATGCATAGGCATTTCCTTGATATACCCTGTGAAGTACAGGGGTCGGTTATGCCTGGTTTCGCCAAGTAGGAGGTCGTCCTTTGTGAAGGCGATGGTTGCACTGGCTGCTTTTTTAACCGAGAGGCATTCAATGCATGATCCCTCAGTTTTCTTCTTTTCTCCCTTTGAGGAGGCTTCTGAGTTTTTGACCCGGTAATCCATTTCAATTTGGAGGACTTGCGGGGCATGTTTGTCGACATCCTCATTCAGTTTTTGTAATTCTGAGATGAGATTATCACGAGTGTGCGGAGACATTCGCAACAAATCTAGGATGTGCAGACGTGCAGGTATGTGCTTGAAGTGTTCAATCAAGTCATACTTGAAAGCCTCCTTAGGGCCTGCATGTTCATCATTGTTGCCACTAGGGGCGCTTACAACATCTTTTCCCGAAGGATTTACATATGTAAAGGAAGATTGGTTGTAATTTTTGTGGTAGTCCCGGCCAGAGCGGGTGCCTCTACCAACTTCGAGAGCTTCTTGAGAAGGGTCTTCGTTTGGAAGATTGTCTTCAGGATCAAGAGGCTGTCGTTTTTCATTTGCTGAGGATGCATCAGCAGCAGAGTTACCATCCTCAGTGATTGTGTTGCATGGAGCATTTTCCGGGAACAAGTCCTGAACAGCATCCAGCAATCTTTCTTCTTCGTTGACTAATTCATCGTCCCAAGCATCAATAGCTGGGAATTCTTCAGTCAGGAAGGGTGTGAACTTTGAAGTCACAGTCTCAGGAGAAGAAACCTGAGAGGGTGTCATCTCAGTGAAAGTCACGTGAGACGAGGTGGCTTCAGAAGATACATTGCTAGGCGTCGCCGGAGTGTAAGTGCTCTCATCAGACGATGCTTCGGAAGAGCTATAATCCCGAATTATCACATTACAGGAAGCTCTGACGGGAGACGTTGCCTGATCGGAGTCAGACTCATCCTCGGATGTGAGAGGATCGTCTACCCAGCAATTTTCTCCATTTTCAGGAGTTAAGGGAGGATGTACCTGGTGGTCTTTAGGGACTTCAGGCTCTGGATTGCGAGGAGGCTCGTTGACGCGTTCTTGCTCTTGTTGTAGAGCGAGTCGCTGCAAGATCCTTGCATAATCTTCAAGATCAGGCATGGGAGCCGGATCTTCTTCTTCATCATCTCTTTGTGGCTCAACATGGTTGATTTCCACTGGAGTGATGAGAGGTGCTGGGTCAGCAGCATTTTCTTGTACAGCCTCTTGGTCTTCTTCATCATCAGACCAGGATCCTTGTGGCTGTAGGGGGTTATACCAGATTACTGGCATAAGATGAGATTCAGGAACCCATTCTTCATCGGAGAGATATTCTCCTGTTTCAAAGGACTCCTCCCACTCATCTGTGTAGTTGGATTCGAATCCATCATCGGTGTCGCTGGACTCGTATCCATCAATGGAGAATCCAACTACCGAATTGCAAGAGTATGATGTCTCCTGCATGGCTTCTCTGAATTGAGGTGGCATGAAATCACTGAGAGTGAATTTCCTTACCCCCTTTGAAGTCTCTGGAAGGGATGTTTTTGTTACCTCCAGTGAAGCGGTAGAGGAAGCCTCTGCCTTTTCTTTGACCTCTAGTTTTGGCTGGGTCTTCTCTTGCCGTTTGAGCTTGAGGAGATGTTTCCTAGCCTGCCTTCGCTGTCGAGCTGTAGGCTTTATTTTCACGACCTCCCAATTTTCATCTTCCAGGAGATCGGGATGTACCCATATCGGTTGTCCGTCTGGTGTCGGGTAAGGAACCAGTTCCTCGGACGCTTCGATTGAGTTTATCACCTTGAAGGAAGTAGTAATCTTCTTCTTTGGTGATCTTGATGTTTGTCCACATGTCACCATGTTGACGGAGGCAGACCCATAGTTTTTGTCAAAGGTGATGACTCCGTTTTTCCACATCTCATTTATTTTCTCTCTCACAACGAAGCATTGATTGAGAGGATGCGAGATCATCTGGTGGTATGGACAGTACCGAGGATCGTTGGTTTTGCCAACATCACCCGGTCTTTTTGGTTCAGGCAAGGTGAGCTTGCCATTTGCCACAAGAGCCCCGAAGATTTCATCAACATCTTCATCAAACGGGTATTTCTTCTCTACTCGTTCTTTGAAGGCATCAGAGAGTTCAGGTCTCTTACCAGCAGCTTTGTTTTCAGCTTTCTTTGGTGGCTGAGGAGCTGGCTTGGTCTGCACATTGAGGACCTCTTTCTTCTTTGGTTTAGAGGTTGCAATGGCGGTTGGCTCTTTTCTTGATGATTTCTGACTGTTGAGGTCTTTAATCACCGTTTCAGCTTCCATGGAAGCTTCTAGGAGTTCTCCCAGGTTTTTTGATTTGTTGCCGATGATCATGGAGCGGATTCTGGCTCTCATGTTGTTTCGGCAGATGTCGACTAGCGACGCTTGTGGCAATACATCAGAGCATTTGTATGCCATTGCTTTCCACTTGTGAATGAAGTCATATGTTGATTCATTCTCCCCCTGTTTTAGGCTGCACAGCTGAGCCATAGTAGCGGGATGATCTTCACCTTTGAAGTGAGTCAGGAAGCGTGTCTCTAGCATGGCCCAATTTTGGATTGAGTCCTCCGGCAGAGTGGAGTACCAATCGAAGGCCGTACCTTTTAGGGTACTTGCAAAGAGGCGGATCTTGAGTGCATCTTGATCCGCGATAGCTCCCGTCAAGATCTTGAAGTGGATGACGTGCTGTCTGGCTGATCCTTTCCCCGTATATGTTTGGAGAGTAGGATGCTTGAATTTGGTGGGGAACGGGACCGAGTCCATCCATAAGGGATATGGTGGCTTGATCCCATGCTCTTTGAGTATATCCTCTTCTTTTGCTTTGGCGAGGATACCGTCTACGTCCTTTTTGGTAAGGGCGCGTGACTCATTTTCTTCTCTATTTACCTCGTCGTCTTGATGATTCGGAGGAGGTTCATTGTTCGCCTGATTTTGGAAGGCGAGGAGAAGGTTTTCCATCAGAGTTTCAATCCTCTGCTGGCCCTGTTCCAACTGCTGGATGCGGGTGATCGCATCTTCTGGAGGTGGATTGTGGGGTGGTGGCTCAGAATTTGTAGCCAAGACATTCATCCTTCGTGATTCGAACGAAGAAACTGTCCTGGTGACTGAGCTGGGGCTCATTCTTTTTGAAGAGGAGCTTGAGGAAGGATCACTCTGCTGTCCTTTGCTTGAAGGAGCAGGGGATTCTTCTGAATGTCTTCTTGTCCTTGAGACGCTGCGGGTCATTGGACGTCGGACATGGATTTTTGTTGCTGATTTTTGGCGCCTTCTGGTTTTTCCAACCATATGGACGGCAGCAACTTGGTTGGGTCTTTCTTTTTCGACCCATTTAGGAGAGACTTGAAGTGTGGGAGGCTGAGTCCTTTGCTTCTGTAGTCTCTTTTGTCGGTACGACGCGCGGCGGCGTATACGACGAGCAATTTGAGCTTCGGTCAGCTCTGACTGGGCTTTGACAATGAAGGATGTGCTCCCTCGGGCGCAGCAGCCGAGTCTGTCTTCTCTGTAGCTGGGCAAGGACAGGATGCGAACCCTATCCTTCGCCTGTTGCAGCGAAGCTTTGAATTTGTGAAGTTCGGCCCCTGTAGAGATGAAGGGTCGAACTGCAGATTTGTAGGCCTTAGCAGATGCTTGTGGAGGCCTTGTGATGCATGACTTGATTTTGGGCTTGTAAGAACAAGCCGGCTCATGCTGGGATGACTTTGAAGTCAGGTTGGAGATGGGTCTCTCCTCTTTCATGTAAGCAAGAGGATAGAACTGGTTCTCCTTGAGTGGGGCCAGGAATGCTGGCTTAGTGGATGCCTGGGACCTTCTTTGTTTTGGTGAAGGTCTTGGGGACCAAGTCTTGGGGTAGACCTGGTTGTTTGCAGGTTGAGGCTTCGTGGGGCTGCCACGGGCTTCAGGCCTTCTTGTACTCGCCTTTGGTGTCACGGTAGTGACACGTTGAGAGGCGAGTTTCTGCTTCTTGGAGGGAGCAGCTTGTTCCTCAGGAAGTGGGAATGGTCCCAGCGTCCCGAAGACGATAGTCCGGGGAGTCGAGGTCGACCCGGAGTTTACAGAGTTGCCGAGGGAGTTGACACTTCGGTAGCTGATGGGGCGCTTGTAGGTGCGCGTGGTTTGCTTCTGTTGAAGCATGAGTTGGTGCTTGCTTTCGTCGAAAGTAATGGTTAGTGAAGCTGCCATTGTTAGTTTTTCGAAAATTTCTGAAACAAGACCACATCCATTAGTAATCACAAGAATATAATGATCATAAATGGGAAGTTCTATGGTTTCGTCTTTTCAAATTGCTCGAGGTAGATGACCCAAACAATATGAGGAAGGCAAAATGCCATAGAGGGTACAATTGTTCTGATTGCAGGTGTGGTAAGCCCGGAATGGGCATCCCAGTGACTGCTAGAAGCAATTGTGAACTTAAATTCGACTTATCGAGAAGCAGAGCTTGCTCGAGGTAAGAAGAATATAAAGTTGGAGTTACAAATGTGCCGGTCGCAATACAGTAGACCCTGAAAGGGCGTACTAGTACCGCTAGACACAAATGTTTTGAGACCGCATCTATGAGATGAGATTCTCTGTTTTGAAAGGTCAAGATTGGATTCATCAAAGAGAGCAGATGGTATTCCAATCTGAACACGGGCTCAGCGATTTCCGCGAGCGCCAGTGCTCAGAAAGAAATGAACCATGATTTCTCGGATCTGAATCTAAAAATGACGAGTTTTCTTTTGAAAGGCCAATATCGGGTTCATCAAAGAGAGCAAAAGGCACTCCAATCTGAACACGGGCTCAGCGATTTCCGCGAGCGCCAGTGCTCAGAAAGAAGAAGACCAAGATTTCTCCAATCTAAACCCAAAATGACGGAAGTTTTTTTTTTTTTTTGAAGTTTTTTTTTTGAAGATTTTTTTTTTGAAGATTTTTTTTTTTTTTTTTTTAAAAAAAAAAAAATCTTTTTTTATTATTTTTTTATTATTTATTTTTATTATTTTTTTTTTGATTTTTTTTTTTGAAATTTTTTTTTATTTTTTATTTTTTTATTTTAAAATTTTTATATTTTTTTTTTATTTTTTTTTTTTTAAAAGACGAGAGAGTACACATAGGCCTCCTAACCCGGTCTTATGAAATCTTGATTGATAGAATTGCCCCCAGGTAAGGGTAGGATTACTTAATGAACCCGTTTGGAGGACCCTTGCCTAGAACAGTCAAGCTGTCTCCACACTCTGGACAAGGCTTTTCTTTGAATCAACCATGATCAAAGAACACAGTTGGTTTAACTTTAGTGGTCTATGTCTTTTTTTTTTTTTTATATTTTTTTTTTTATTTTTATTTTTATGAATTCATCGAAGAGAAACCATGGCCCAAAACCTTAGTCGAACAGGCTCAACATTTCTGCAAGCGCGATGAACGATAGGAACAGATCAAGGTTTCTCAATTTTGAATCCAAATTGAGAAATCTAAAATTTTTTTTTTTTTTTTTATATATATATTTTTTTTGATTTTTTAATGAACTCATCGAAGAGAAACCATGGCCCAAAACCTTAGTCGAACAGGCTCAACATTTCTGCAAGCGCGATGAACGATAGGAACGGATCAAGGTTTCTCAATTTTGAATCCAAATTGAGAAATCTAAAAAATTTTTTTTTTTTTATATATATATTTTTTTTGATTTTTTAATGAACTCATCGAAGAGAAACCATGGCCCAAAACCTTAGTCGAACAGGCTCAACATTTCTGCAAGCGCGATGAACGATAGGAACAGATCAAGGTTTCTCAATTTTGAATCCAAATTGAGAAATCTAAAATTTTTTTTTTTTTTTATATATATATATATTTTTTTTTATTTTTTAATGAACTCATCGAAGAGAAACCATGGCCCAAAACCTTAGTCGAACAGGCTCAACATTTCTGCAAGCGCGATGAACGATAGGAACGGATCAAGGTTTCTCAATTTTGAATCCAAATTGAGAAATCTGATTTTTTTTTATTTTTTTTTAAAATTTTTTTTTTTGAAAAGAGAAAGAATGGAAATAAATTCAAAGAATTAGAAATTTCCAAACAAAAAATCTCATCTCATTTTTTTTGCAGAATTCAACATAGGCCACCAATTATAAAGTAGCCAAGGAATCGAGAAAAGAAATATAAGCATAGAGCAGAATATATGATATGCAAATATTTCATTTCTAGCATCGTGTTCTCAAATAAACGAGTCCCACCGGGTGTGCCAGCTTGATGGACCGCGCTCCTGCTCGGTTCCTACCGAGGTCGGCGGACGTGGGAGTCCGTTTGGTTCCGACCCTTTCGTAACCGGGGGGCAGGGGCGTGCATCAACATTTCTTTTTTTGTGGGTGTGCCAGATTTTCTATTTTACTTGGAATTGCAAGTGGTGATCCGGGGATCAACCTTCGCAAGTAAAAAGGAAATCAACTTCTTTCAAGTTTTTCATTGCACATATATTTAAGAAAAGAGACATTTTCTTGATTTGCCGTGAAAGGCGATTTTTTTGGCATTTATAGCCGATTTTGGCGTTTATAGCCGATTTTTGGCGTTTATAGCCGATTTTGGCGTTTATAGCCGATTTACAATCCTTATCAATAATGAAAGACAAGAATTGTGATTTTTGTCTCTTTTAAAAAAATACAAACTACAATGAAAAGCAAGAAAAGGAGGATCTAACTTCTCAGGAGATTGTGGGGGACTCGTTTAGATTGACGGTCGCAAGCCATATGTGGGCTTCGCCATCATCCATGCAGATGAGAACAGAGGATGCTATTGATTCGCTTGGCTTGGCTATAACCTCAGGTTTTTAGAAGACAAAGACCAAAGGAAGGTCCTATGTCCAATAAAAAACCGAGTAGACGGGCTGAAAAGCCATATCTAAGCCATTGGAGGCAGGAGGAGAAGGCAAGGACCTTGGGGGGAGGGTACCCCCCAAGGGACTTTTGTCACCTTGTTGCGGTGGCCGGTGTAGAACTTCCGCAGAGTTTTCTCTCTTTTTTCTTTTCTCTGGATTTCTGACTGCTTCTCTCTGTCTGTGTGTCTGTCTCTCTTTTCCGATCTTTCTGATTGTCTGGATTCCTTTGGAGTGCTCTCCTATTTATAGGCTCTTGGTAGCCATTTAGGAGAGCTTATGGGCTTTTAATGTCATTAAGCCACATAATGGGAGGAGTTACAAAATTGAATTGTTTATTTTGTAACTCTTTTTTCTTGGCTTCTGATTGGCCGGAGGAGATTGAGGGCATTTAATCGCCTTTAATCGCCATGATGGGAGGAGTTTCATGGGTTAAATGCCATGAATCTCTTGACTTGTAACTCCCAAATGCTTGCTTCTGATTGGGCCGTCCAAGGAAATGGATTAATGACTGTAATAAAGCTAGTCAATTAATCGCATTAAGTGGTCGCCGAGCAGCTGAAGAGTCGCGGGCCGTGCCACGTCTTTTGGAATTCTTCTGTCGATGATCATCGATGGATCTTCATGTAGATCGACATCAGATGACCATGTAATTTCAGGTGCTTGTTGCCAACAGCGGGTCGGTGCCATCTGTCCTGTCGATTTCTCGATCGGTCGGGTGGAAAGCACACTTTTTTTGGTTGACCGGGTGGCGATCAATACTGTCTTTGATACTCTTGATGATTTACCCGTGTTTTGGACGGATATCAGAGGACTTGGTGTCTCAAAAGCATGAATTTTGGAAAGTACCAGAGGCTGGGCTCCTCGAATCGCGAAAAAACGGCGAAAACCGGGGTTTCCGGGGCTTTCCCGGTGACCCCGGGGTCCATGGTCGCCGGCGACCCTGGCCCAGGGTCGCAGGGGCCTGCGACCTTGGGCCAGGGTCGCAGGGGCCTGCGACCCTGGGGGGTTTTCCCCCGTTTTGGTCCCGTTTTGCGTCCGTTTTTGCTCTTTTTTGATTCTTTTTTCTTCTGTACTTTTCTTTGACATTTTGATCATTTATTGGCCTGATTTCTTTGTAGGAAACCTGATGAGAATCCTTGCATTTTATTTTGCAAAGTTTCCAATTTCCTGAGAAAGCCGAAGACTTTGTCGCGCAGAGCTGCCGATTTTCCGTCAGAAGCTGAAACTGGGTCAAACGATGTCGGAATGACCTGAAATTTGGTGTGAAGCCTCCTGAGCAATAAATAAGACCAACCATAGGCTTTTGTTTGAGTTTTGAAGCCGTTTGGGGTCCTATCACCTGCAGACTTGCTTTTTGTCGCGATGAAGATGTCGCGGTTTGATGTGCGGTCAACCGATGTCCGATTGACTTGAAATTTGACAGGGAACCTATTGGAGTCATTTTAAGATGATCCATAGGTTCTGTCTTGGAAATCATGGTCCCGGAGAGCTTTACCGCCGAGAGGCTTGATTTGGCTGTCGGAGAAGCGAAGTTAGGCCAAATGATCTTGAAATGGCTTGAAACTTCTTGTGTACTCCTCTTTTGGCTGTCTGGAAGAATCTTGCAGTTTTTGTTTGATTCTGACAAGATTTTATTTTTGGAAGCAGCATTGCCTATTTATGGCAGGTTGCGACTTCATGTAGCTCTTTGGATCTTGAAAAGGCAAAGTGACATTTTTGGTGTCAACATGCACTAGGGGGCCTTGGGTGTGAATCCCTAGGTGGATTTATGCATGGACGTCCAAGGCCTTACCCTCCTCTATTTATAGCTTTTGCAAGTTGCCTCCTCTTTACTAATTACAATAGAAGTCTTACTTCCATTAATTAGTAACTTACCATATCATAATTAGAAGTCTCACTTCAAATATAATTAGTAACTTTCCAATTCCTTTCTAATTAAAATAGAAGTCTCACTTCTACTAAAATTAGTAAGTCTACTATTACCACTATTAGAAGTCCTACTTCAAATAGAAATAGTAACTTTCATTTTTAGAGTTCAACTAGAATTAGTATCTTTCTAATAACTTGGGCTAGTGTGGGGACCACTAGGGATTCCTTAGAAAGCTGGCTCCAACTGGGACTCGTGACCCGACATCTCATGTGTAATCCGGGCCCACAGTTAATTGCAAATAACTCCACTATATAAATGCAATTGAACTCCAGTCTTAGGAATATTACATAGAAGACCCTAAACTTCCACATTACCACATGTAGACCCCTCTATCAATATCCATGGATCAATTGGACCTGTCTTCCAAACTAGATCCATATCTTATTATCCTTGAGCCCCAATTAATTATAATGATTAATAGGTACCTTTCCAATTAACTCTTAATCGGAATGGGTGCGCACTTACCAATGATAAATCCATTAATTGGCACAAGGGGATATTAGAGATAGATTCCATCTTGACCATTGAATGTTCCCACAGCTCTACTACCACGTACCCAAATCACCGAGGTGTTGACCTACAATTGGCCTCACTCATTGGTGACTCAAAGCAAATGAATAGATAGAAACTTGAGTTCATTAATGTCTCAGGATTGAGAGCCTATTGCTAGGGAATTATGAAAGCAGACCTTAAAGCAAAGACAGTGTTTATAAGGTGCTTCTCATGGTCCTTCAATACATACAATGTACCGCACTATGATCCAGAATCTTCCATTCTGATGATCAAGACAAATCACACTATCTCATAGTGATCAAAGTGCTGCAACCTTGTCAGTATGAGATGTCCAGTCTCATCACTGGTTGTGAAGATATTTAAGTATAAGATTTGTCACACATGTCTCCCGTATGTGGATCTCATCCATACACATGTGTTACATCTAATATACTTGTGGACTCTGGTTCATCTCATGAACCATCATGTCATTCGTATTGGTTATGTGCAAGTATATAATAAATCACCATTCATCTCATGAAAGGAAAGCATGAATATACTGATAAATAAAGAAATTAATCAATTTATTATATCATCTACTGGATTGAGTCCATAAAACTAACACTCTCATGGTAACAATGTGGCCGTCAACCAACCTGGAGTCTCTCATGGTAGCAATGTGCCTGTCAACCAACCTGGAGTCTCTCATCATATCAATGTGCCCCTCAACCAACCTGGAGTCTCTCATGGTATCAATGTGGCCTATGGAGGCCTGGAGAACAGTGCGGGAAACTCTTTGATTTCTGGAAGTGCCGGTGTGATCATGCCGACTACTGGTAATACGCCACAACTATCAATTGTCAAAAGTCCACAGGCCTTACCTTCTGGACAACCTGCTAATGCTCAAGCAATGCTACAAGCCCAATCTGTGGTTAAGAAACCACAAGAAGAGGTCAACTTGGAAGTAAGTGGCGGTCCGGCTAGAAATGTAGTTGCAGTGACAATTGAGGCGTTACCTAGTGGTCCAGCAACACCTACTAATGTGGCTTCTAGACATGTGGATGAGTCTCAACATGCAGGTTACAACGTAGTACCAAATGAGGTGCCAGTGCCACTACCGGGGCCTTCTGCTGTCAGTCTGGACTTTCAAGCTGTTGGTGTTGATACAGGCATTGGAAAAAAAAAAACAGAGTCAAGGACAAGGGAAACAAATCAAAGAAAACTCGAACATTAGAGGCAAGTGGATAATCCAGACAATAAGATGCATGCAACTCTTATGATTCATTTTCCTCAAATTTTTGTACTTTCATTCTCTTCTTAAACTATATGATTTTTCTCTCTACAAATTGATAGTGGTCATTCTCAGATTTGTTTTAGTGAATGGTTATTACTTTAATCTTCTATAAGTTGTTCTTCATTGCAACATGGATTTCTCTGTTAAGTTCCTGTTTTAAGTATTAGAATTTCATTCAAAATTCTGCAATTCTGATTGTTATATCATGATTTCTTTGAAATTGATTCAATGATTTGGATGAATGTGATGTTTATTGTAACACCCCGACCCGCCTTAATCTCGTTTTAGAGTTAATTAATTTAGATTAATTGCTTAATGGATGTTTATGTATAGAGAGCATTGGTGGCTCATCTTGCTAGTTTTTTTTATCTTTGGAATGGACTACAAATGGTTGTAGGGGAAGCCAAGAGGGACATAACAGCCCTGTCACAGCCTCCCCGGAACTTGGCAGTGACTACCCTCGCTCTAGCGAGATTCCAGCTCGCTCTAGCGAGCAAAAGAGCCCCTTGGCAGAGAGCATTCTCGCTATAGCGAGCTCCCAGCTCGCTATAGCGAGAGGGCGCACTGGGCCCGGCGAGCCAAACTTCAGATGGCCATAACTTTTGACTCATATGTCAGATTTTGACGTTCTTTATATCGTTGGAAAGCTCTTGAAGCATAGAATCCAATGGTCCTTGCATATTATTGATTTGAGGTTTGGGACTTAAGAGGATATTGGATTTTAAATAAATCTTGGCAACCAAAGGGTATCGCGAGCCAAGTGTTGAACCGTAGTATGTTTAGATTGTTTTGGCCTGATAGTTGGACTTTAAGGTTGGATCCCTTGAATCCTAAATTATGCCCAATGGAATTGTAATTCATGTGGGTGAGGTGTGAGCTACCATACACCCACAAAGAACATCGTGCATCTTCGTATTGTGATCCGAACCAAATGTGTTATACTAAGGGATTCGGCATCCAAATTAAGTAATGCCAAGGGTTCCTTTGTAGCCCAATAATGCCGGAATTCTTAGTACTACACCGAGTTGGACGGTGAAGACCACGAGGGTTCTAAGACCGTAGGCTTGGCTTGATTTCTGTCTTGATTCTGAATATAAAATTCTCTGTACATGCATTGCATTCCGTTTCATAGTATTCTCGTATGACTTGATCATACCTCTGTTTTGTTATGTATATTTTCTTATACACCTGTTTATATTATGTTTGTTTCCCCCTTCTGTTCAGTTATATCAGTCATAAGTTCTAATTTTGTAATATTATATGATCTGTCCTGTATCTGTTCTGTATCTGTTAACTGTATATTGCATTCCATGAGTCAGCACAACTTGGCTTCGACCCTATCTAAGTCGGACCCGGCTAAGTGTGGGTTTAGTATATATTTCTGGCCCTCTATAGATGGGAAATTATTCTGAGGGTTTACCGGCACCCTAGGTCTACGATGAAGAATTCTATGTACCTCTGTCTCCTAGTAGTACCGCCCTGTCCTGTTCTGATATTCTGCTCGCCCTTTACTTTCATGTTTACATGATTAAATTGAGAGAAATTAGCTAATGTGGATGTGCTAACTAGTTTTGTTATTGTGTATATCTGTTATTCTTGATTCGAATGTCTCATGTTTATTCATGCTCAGATTGCCTAGTGTACGCACTTGACCTCATATGATTTATGTATATGTTCAGATATTCTTTTGCCACATGTTATATGAATTATATATGCTTACCTTGCTTAGCTTAGTCTAATGGTGCTACACTTGGCGTTGTTAGATATCGCGATCACTGAGAGGGGGGGTGAATCAGTGATTCCTTAAAAACAGGTCCAGTTTAACAACAAAAGCAAATCAAATCACACAAGGACACCAGATTTAACGTGGTTCACCAAAAGGCTACGTCCACGGTTCAAAGACTGTCCGAACACCGATCCGGAACAGGTCTGAATCTATTTAGTCGCACCAACGACAAAGAGAACCAACCCTTGAGTTTCAGATAGCACCAACTATCTAGGAAGCACCTACTCCCTTTACAATTTATCTGCACCAACAGATAGGATCACCTAACCCCTAACACCAAGCACCAACTTGATGTTCTACAGAATTAAAGTAGAGAACTTTTCTACAGCCTTTCCCCTCTACAATCTCTCTCTCTCAATCCCTTACAAATTGAAATTTAAAGCATAAACAGAGAGACACTTATCTTATGGACGAATCACCATCTTCATGAGCACATTCTCGTCCACACTTGCTGTAGAAACGTGCAACACAACTGCACACAGCAACAACACCTTCTTCTCTCCAAAACCCTCTCTTTTCTTCTCTCTTCTCTTCTCTTCTCTTCTGTACTCTTGAAAACGAACTTAGCAAGCCTTTATATAGGTTATGGTAACCCTAAAGAGTGTTCAAATTAGGCTAGAATTCATTTAGAAAGAGTCCCAAATGAAATACATAAGTTTCCTGAATTTTCGTGCAAAACTTCTATTTCTGTGCAACTAAGGTTTCCCGTGTGTTCTACCGGTAGCACTACCGGTTTAACAGATGAGATTCTCATGTCCAAACATTCTGCTGGAATATCAGCCTTTTCTACCGGTAGTACTTGCGGTTGACTTTCTACCGGTAGTACTTGCGGTTGACAGATGGAAATCTCAGGGTCGGCCTTTTCTACCCCTTTTCTACCGGTAGAACTACCGGTTGACAGATGAAATTCTGATTTCCTGTACTGTTCTGTTTCAGCTCTGTTTTCTCTTTAAAGCTCTATCAACACCACACTTGTGACATTGTGTTGACAATAATTCCAACACAAGATGATACTTGAGATACTAAACACTTCAATGCTTCATAAGACTTCTCAAGGCATCTCAAATTCCAACAATATCCCCCTTTGGAATTGTTGGCAACACTTGGAACTTCAACACTTGGAACACTTTGAACCAGTTGACCTTCATGAAGCTTCTTCAGAACCATAGACTCCCCCTGTCTTAAAAAAAACCAACAGAATCAAGATCTTCACATTCACATTCTTGATACCAATCTCCCCCAAGCTATCATAGCATAACTTTTTCTAGCATAGCTTTCTCCTAGCATAACTTTCTCCCCCTTTGACAACAAGTCCAAAGGGACCAACCAAGGAGCGAATAGGATATTCAAGGAATACATTGCTCCCCCTTTCAAGCACAACTCCTAAAGATTAGGAGAGTGAGTAACTCCTAATTTTTTCCGGAGATACTCGAAGACTTCCTTTGGCAGAGGTTTTGTGAAGATATCAGCAACTTGCTCAGTAGTTGGAACATATTCCAACTTTACCTCACCGTCTGTAACCTTTTCCTTGAGAAAGTGATAGCGGATTACAACATGCTTCGTTCTAGAATGCTGAACAGGATTCTTAGAGATGTGAATTGCACTTGTGTTGTCACAGAGGATCGGCGTAGGATCCGTTGTCGGAACTCCTAGATCAGAGAGCATTTGCCGCATCCATAACACTTGTGTACAACAAGTTGCCGCTGCAATATATTCCGCTTCCGCTGTAGAAAGGGATACTGAGTCTTGTTTCTTACTGTGCCATGCCACCAACCTTTCACCGAGATAGAATGCACCACCGCTTGTACTCTTGCGATCATCTATACATCCAGCCCAATCGGCGTCAGAGTATGCAACAAGAGTGAAGGATTTGCCTTTAGGATACCAAATGCCAAGCTCCATGGTACCTTTCAGATATCTAAATATCCTTTTTACTGCTGTAAGGTGCGTCTCAGTTGGTGATGCTTGAAATCGAGCCACCATACATACTGCTTGCAGAAGATCCGGTCTTGTAGCAGTCAAATAAAGCAAGCTTCCTATCATAGAATGATAAGTGGTGTGATCAACGGACGAACCCTTATCATCTTTGCTTAGCTTTGTGTTCGTTGCCATTGGTGTGCTCACTGGCTTGCTGTCTTCCATGTTAAAATGCTTCAGCATTTCCTTGATGTATTTCATATGTGATATGAAGATACCATGTTTCAGCTGCTGAACTTGTAAACCAAGGAAGAACTTCAGTTCTCCAAGCATTGACA
Organism: Litsea cubeba; assembly: GCA_012931725.1. Taxonomy (NCBI): domain Eukaryota; kingdom Viridiplantae; phylum Streptophyta; class Magnoliopsida; order Laurales; family Lauraceae; genus Litsea; species Litsea cubeba. Next base: position 69,618,619 of record CM022946.1, read on the forward strand.
TCTCAATACTAGGCTGAATTTGAAGCTTTGTAGCCTTGAGAGGTATGGCACTTTGTTTCATAAACAAAGAAGGTGTCTCAAATTCCAACAGGCGTTACCTTGTCATTCTAATGATTTTCATAAAATACACAACTAGGGTTTTAATTCTAGGTTTTTACACCTAATCAAGAGTTCCAAAAAACTTTATCCCAATTTAGAGCACGAGTCTCTGATACCAATTGAAAGTTCTACTTCGATAGGATTTCAAATTGGGGAACCTAGACCAACTCCGAGTTGTTAAGCCCTATAATGGAGTAACCTTTCTCTGATACCAATTGAAAATCCGGGATCCTTACCCCTAGGGGGGGAGGTGAATAGGGTGAGCTACTACTTAGTGACCAATAATGACCAATTTTAATTTCTTTAAAACAACTAGTCACTTGTGATGATTATCAAACAAAATGCGGAAGCTAACTAATACAATAACCACATAGCATGCATCATCACACAAGGAATCATAGTGGTTTAGCCTCAATGCCTACATCTACTACCGGCTTGTGATCCAACACCCCACCTAATTTTCACTATCTATGCTTTTTAAAAGGCTAAGCAATAACCTCTAACAATGTACTTTTCTAGGCTAAGCAATAACCTTACAATGTGCTTTTCTAGGCTAAGCAATAACCTTTACACAATGCTTTTCTTAGGCTAAGCAATGACCTTTACACAATGCTTTTCTTAGGCTAAGCAATAACCTCTTCAAGTAGAAGATTTTCTCTCAAGGTGGTGTCTACACAAACACTTTAAGAGATACAATTAAAGCTCAAATACAAAGCCTCTAAAATAGGCGGGTATGAAATTGAAAATCTAACTCATACAAACATTATATAAATGCAAAGATATATGCTCATGATGTGTGTGTGTGAAAACTTCAATCAAGTTTAAAAAGTAAGCTCAATCAATATGTGCTTAAGGCATTTAAAAGTTTAAGAAAAAAGATTAGATTGAAGTGAAATACCAATCACATGTATAAATACAAACTTGTTGATGATGTGAAAATCAAAAGCTCACAAAGTTGTATGAAACTATTTAATTCTACATGTGATGCATGTGCATTGTTGTTTTAAAAAACAAACTAATTTAACTATAGTTCTAATGAGATCGAAAAACAACAAATAAAGATTCAACCAAGTAAATGAATCATGTTATAAAAGAAATCAAAGATTTTGGCAAAGCATGATTTATGAAACTTTAAAACAAACTTGGTTTGAATCAATGTGAAGAATCCAATCCAACTTAAATCAAAGAAGTATTTTATTCAACACATCATAGTTATCATGCTAGAATTCATTTACCAATAATTTAAACAAAGCATATAACATATGATTATGAAAAGTAAAGTTAACTTAGATATTTAACTTCATTGATCTAAGCTTTAGCTTTACAAATGACCCCTTGGTCTCTCTTAGTTCATTCCCTTTCCTTTGTCTCCAAACACCTCAAAGAAGGCTTGAATTATCAACTTTGTTCCACACTTTTTCTCAAGGAATGAACCCCTTTTTATACTCAAGAGTTGAGTTCCAGCGTGTCCCCGGTCGACTTGGTACATAGCCCGGTCGACCTAGGCTCAACGGTCATAAATATGATCGTTTGAGAAAGCAGCCCAATGGCTCTTTCTCGGTCGACCCGTAGTGGGCTCGGTCGACCGGCCACACTGCGGGTCAATCGGGTCCAGGGACCATTTTTCCCGTTTTTTGGATATTTCAAAGATTATTTCTTTGGAAAATTTTGGGCCATTAAATCAAGCTTGAAAACATGTTTTAAATCATTCTAAGAGTTTTAAAAACATGAAACATAAAATACCAAAGACGATTTGAAACTTTTTAAAACCATTGGTTAGCTTGATTAACAACTTCTTTTCTAAAATAAATGCATCCAAGTTGAAAATCAAAACATGCATGAACCATAAGTTTTAAAAGTCCTAAAAACCAATGCATGTGAAAATCAAGATTTCAAGTATTTCAAAATCAATACATGTGTCAAAATTCAAATGATGATTAAAATGAATAATGCATCCATCAAGTTGCAAAATACAAAATCCCTAACAATTTTTACTTGGCTTTCCAAGATTAAAACCTGGATGGATAGTCACCTTCTTTCATTGGAGGACTGTTTTACCTCATCCGATGTCTACTTCCCTCACCTTTGTAGAAGTAGGATGTGCACTAATAATGAAATCTTGGGTTTTATTATTTTTAGTTTTATTGTATTATCTTTAAAAGCTCTTTCTCTTTTATTGGTTCCTACGATCTCTTTCTTATTTGGTGTCTTTCCTTCCTTTTCTGTTATTTTGATTTTTCTGACCTTTCTATTTTTTCCATCAATTGTTCATGTATTTCTTTTCATTCTTAAAATCCCTCATTATCTCTATCCTTTATTAACTAGATGAGTCTGGATCCCCTATTTATTAGAAAAAGGGAGATACTGTTTCATCCAATCCACTTTCGTCCTTCCTAAATGGATGATTTTTACAACTAGTCGGGGCATATAAAATCTTGGAAAATGGTTGATTTTGCATGTGATTTAAGTTCATTTTCTCTCTATTTGCTGTAACTTTGCTTTCAGTTGAGTTGTTTGAGATCTGGATCTTTCCAATCAGTGTTGCTTGGCCTAGCCTACGAGTACCCTCAACTTGGACATGTTAGGTTTTTGTTTATTGCAATTTGATGGATGCATCATTCATTTTATTCATCATTTGAATTCACACACATGCATTGATTTAGAAAATCTTGAAATCTTGATTTACACATGCATTGTTTTAAACCTTGTAAATCATATGTTTCATGCATGTTTTGGTTTTCATCTTGGATGCATTTTATTTGAAAAAGGATTTTTTCAAATCAAGCTAGCCAATGATTTAAAGTTTCAAATGATTTTTGGCTTTTTATGTTTCATGTTTTTAAGCCGCGTAGAATGATTTAAAACATGATTCCAAGCTTGATTTATTGGCCCAAAAAATCCCCAAGGAAAAATACTTTAAAATATGCAAAATAAGCATTTTTGGGGGAAATGGTCCAGGGGACCCGGTCGACCCGCAGTGTGGCCGGTCGACCGAGCCCATGGACCCGGTCGACCGAGCCCACTGCGGGTCGACCGGGAAAGAGCCAACGGCTCTTTTTTCAAACGGTCAGTTTTATGACCGTTGGAGGCCAGGTCGACCGGGGCTTTTATGGGGTCGACCGGGCACTCGCAGAACTCAACTTTTTGAGTATAAAAAGGGGTTCATTCCCATGAGAAAAGTGTTGAATATTTTGGAGCTTCCAAGCCTTCTTTGAGGTGTTTGGAGACAAGGAAAAAGGGGATGAACTAAGAGAGATCAAGGGGGTCATTAGTAAAGCTCAAGCTTGGATCATTAAGTTAAATCATCAAGTAAGCTTTACTTTTATTAATCATATGTTTTATGCTTTGACTAAATTATTGGTAAATGATTTTTAGCATATTAACTATGATGTGTTGAATCCACTCTTCTCTTAATCTTTGATTTTAGTTATTGGATTCTTCACCCTTGATTTCAAACCAAGTTTTGTTTTAAACTTTGTCAATCATGCTTAGCCAAAATCTTTGATTTCTTTATAGCATGATACATTAACTTGTTTGAAACTCTCTTTGTTGTTTTCAATCTATTTGAACTTTAGTTAAACTAATTTGTTTTGAAAACAACATTGAATGTGCATCACATGTTTAGACATAATTAATTTCATACAACTTGTGTCATCTTGATTTTCATAAATCATTTACAAGTTAGTATTTGTGTACATGTGATTTGCCTAACACTTCAATCAAATCTTTTTATGAGCATTAAACTTTTGATTTGCTTTAAGCATAAAATAGATTGAGCTTAATTTTAATCTTGATTGAAGTTTTCCACACACACAAATCATAAGCATTCATCTTTGCATTTCATTGTGTTGTGTGAGTTAGATTTTCACTTTCACATCCGCCTATTTAGAGGCAATTTATTAGAGCTTAAATTGTAATCTCATAAGAGTGTTTTGTGAAGACACTTTCTTTGAGAGTAATATTTACTTGTAAGGTTATTGCTTAGCCATTTAAAAGCATTGTGTAAGGGTTGTTGTTTAGCCTAGAAAAACATCATTGTAAGGTTATTGCTAAGCCTTGGAAAGCATACATTGTAGAGGTTATTGCTAAGCCTTGGAAAGCATCTTGTAAGAGGTTATTGCTTAGCCTATTGGAAAAGCATATTAGTGGAAATCCGGTGGGGTGTTGGATACACAAGCCGGTAGTGGATGTAGGCATTGAGGCCGAACCACTATAAATGATGGTGTTATGGTGATTGCAATGTGGTGATTATTTATTTAAGCTTCCGCATATTGTTTGTTTAATCATCACATGTGACTAGTTGTTTTAAAGAAATTAAAATTGGTCATAATTGGTCACTAAGTGTAGCTCACCCTATTCACCCCCCCTCTAGGGTTAGGATCTTGGACTCCCACAAGGACTTTCAATTGGTATCAGAGCCTCGTGCTCTATATTAGGATCAAGTGTTTGGAACTCTTGATTAGGTGTAAAAACCTAGAGTCAAAACCCTAGTGTTGTGTTTTCATGAAAATCATTAGAATGGATTCCACTAGTTTAGACTTTGTAGATTCTTCTAGACCCCTCATTCTTCCATCTATTGGAGATTCAAACATTGAAACTAATGAATCTCAATTTGAATTAAAAGAGGAAGAAAATGATGAAAATGATAATGACATTGAACAAGCTTATGAGGATTTGTGCACATTATCCTTAGAGCTTTCTAAGAAGAATAGAAGATTAAAAGAAGAATCTAAAAGACTAAACCAAGAATTAGACTCTTCAAAAGATGAACTTAGAGAAAAAGAAGAATTAATAAATTGTGCAGAATCTAAGTTCATGATCTCTTTGCATAATCTATCTAATATTAAAGATGATCTAAGAGAATCAAAGATAGATTATGATAATCTTAATAAGGAAAATTCAAAACTAAGAGATCAATTAAAAAGGCAAGATGAAAACATTAACAACCTAGAATCCAAGTTAACCATTTCTATGGAAAATTTATCTAATGCACAAATTAAGATAAAAACTCTAGAACTTGGATCTAATGTTGTTAATGAACTTAAATTTGAATTAAAACTTGCCCATGAAGAGCTAAACAAATTTAAGGGAATTGAACAAGAACTAACAAAAGTTAAACTTGAAAATTCTACCCTTAAAACCAAAGTCACTCAACTTGAAACATACAAACAAAAGTATGAGTGCAAATTTACCCAAAGTGAAGAAAGATTGGAAAAGTTATTTAAATTGGGTAAATCAAAAGGAGATAGGGCGGGTCTTGGATTTGATAGGAATACCTCATATGACCCTAAATTCACCAACACTTTTGTGAAAGGTGAGTCCTCATTCTCTAGCACTCACACTTCTTTGCCCATGTCTAAATGTAATTATTGTGGCATTGAAGGACATTTTAGGTTTGAGTGCAAGCAAAGAAGAAGCAATGTGTCTAAATCCATATTTGAACCAAAGAAAGGTAAATCAAATTCTATGATGGATAAGACACCAAAAACCAAGGAGAACTCCATGAAGCTTAAACAAGTAAAATCAATTAAGAAGGAGTCTCCTAAAATAGATTCTAAAAAGTTTAAACAAGTTAAACCAACTCTAAAAGAATCTATCAATAAAAAGCTTCTCAACCTACCTCCCATAACTCAAATGAAAGAACTTTTGAATAAAGTTGCAAAGTTAAATCTAAAATTCAAAAGTCAAATTAAGGGAGGAAATAAGAAGAAAAGAAAAGAGAATTCATCCCTTAAGAAGAAAAGTCACCAACCTCAAAAGACTAATCACCATCCTAAGCCAAATTTAGTTAAATCTAAACATCATGGTGATAAGTCTAAATTGAAAATTTATCAAGTCAAATCTCCAATAGTTGGTAAGACTTTTAAGATGGACCTCAAAGACCAACCCTCCCAAGACCTTAGGTGGATTCCAAAAGTTATTTACATAGTCAAACCTTAAGGCCTTGGACCTCATTGACCAACCTATCCTTTATAGGTAAATCTTTTTGTTGGTCATATTGCATTTGCATTTATGTTCTTTCATTAGTTACATTACTTTAAATGCAATGTTTATTTGTAATCAATTGATTTTGTTTTCATGCACCATACTAGTTACATATCATGGTTTTCAAAATCTTTTGATTATAATTTCTCATGTTAGATTTGCTTTTTGCTCTCATATAGTTATATCTTTTGTAATGCATTTCTACATGTTCAATTGATTACGATTTCAAAAGCTTTTATAGATAGAGCTTTCATAATCGATTCATGTTGCAAAATCATTTGTTTGCATGTCTTAGTAAGATTTGTTTTGAAAAACAAATGATTTGAAACAATTTAGTTTTTCCATAGATTTCTAAGTTATATTTTCATATGGAAAATTATTGTTTTGAAAAACCAACTTGTATGTGCTTCAAATAAGTTATATCTTTTAAAATTACAAGTTGAAAAAGTTTTATCTTCATTTTCATACTCATTTTGTCCATTGTTGGATTTTGTTTATGATTTGAAGATTGTTTGAATGGAATTGCTTTAAAAAAAAAAACATCATTAGTTATATTCATCAAAGCATGTTCCATGTTTTCATTTCCTTATGCTTTTGCTTATGTCTTTTTAAATATGGAAATGAATGTTGTTATAGGCAATTTGCATCTTTTAGTTTCATTCTTTTTATATGCAAATGTCTATTAGTTTCTTGTATGGTTGTGATCTTATTTACATTTGTAAAAACCATACTAGAACTCAAAAATCCATCCTTTATGCTTTCTAGTTATTATTTGATATGGATGGTTATGTTGTTGATTCATGTGTATTTTCCTTGTTTTGTCATTCTTATACATGTTTCAACTTCATAGTAGTGTTTAATCATATGAACCTCTTTGAAATCCATTCCTTGTATTTCATAGATTGTTTGATGGATTTCTTAGTTGTTGAATTCATATGATTTGACACTTTTGTAAATTGCATGCTCTACCAAGTTATATATATTTCTAAATGCAATTTTTCTTGTTCATCACTATGCTCAATAGTTATATCATTAAAGTGATGAATATTCATTTATGTTGCTTGATGGAATCTTGTGTTTGTCACATGCTTGCTCTCAAACATGTTCCATATTCAATTGGTAATCAAATGATATCATTTTCAATGAGTATAACTTCCAATTGATGTTATATATTTGTGATAAACCTTGTGCACATTGGATTAAACTTGATAGTAATATGTCTTTGTTCCATGTCACATTCCATTAGCTTCATAAATGGTCATGTTTGCCACCTCTCTTGCTTATTTGGTTAAATCTCGTGACCACCATGTTTATGTGTTAATAATCTTGGTTGGTTAATGATTGAGGTAGGCATCATGGTTTTAATTTCATTTCACTCATCTTACACTTGATAGTCATATTTTATGATTGAGTGAAATGATTTCAAAATTTACATAGCATATGATTTTCATAGTTATATTATTTGATGCTATGTTTAGTAAACCCCTTATCATCATGGATAGTTCTAACTTGGATTAATCCTTCTAGTTACATTCCTTAAGTCCATTTTAGAGTGATTGAGCTAATAAGTCATACTCTTAAATCTCAATTGATATGGTTCTTATTTCAATTGGTATCCATGATAGATTAACCTTTTGACCTTGCTCTTCAACTTTCCTTAAGCTTATAGGTCAATTGGTTTCTCTCCAATTTGGTAATTTGATCATTGAGCCTTATAGTTAATTATTATCAATTGGTATCTAATCCTTCCCTTGAAGTTATCCCTCAATTGGTTAAACCATCTTCTTCTTGCATCTAATAGTTATATTCTTGTCAAAAGTATGACAAAAGAAGATTATGGATTGAGGGGGAGTAAACCTTCTAAGGAAGCATTAGAGATGATCAAATTCACCATTGCTATTCCCTTATAACTTACTCACATGCATAATAGCCTGTTAAGTATTTCATTTTCGATTTCATTTGTTAACAGGTGCTACTAAAGGTATTTTCCTTGTTTCATGTGTGTAGGTACATTTCTTCAATTGCTACCTTTGCAATTTAATGGCAAAGGGGGAGAAAGGATTAAGGGGGAGAAAATGCTCTAGCTACCCAAAAAGGGAGAAAGATCAAAGGGGGAGAGAGCATTCAATGGCAAAGGGAGAGAAAGACCAAGGAGAGAGAGTGCTTGGTCTAAGGGGGAGAGAAGATAAAAGGAAGAAAGCTTGGGAGCTAAAGAAGTTGCTTGGCCAAAGAAAGGAAGATGGAAAGAAAGCTTGAAAAATGATCAAGCTCCAAGCATCAAGAAGAATGAAGAATGAAGCTAGAGCCCAAGCTAAATGAAGAAGCATCCAAAGAGATTTCAAGAATTGTCCAGCCAAGGAGGAGCTGAAGACTGTGTGTGAACTCTTAGTGTTGAGCAAGGTTTTGCCAACATATTGAAGGTTTGCCATCAAATTGCAAAGGGGGAGATTGTTAGGTTTTTGTTTATTGCAATTTGATGGATGCATCATTCATTTTATTCATCATTTGTATTCACACACATGCATTGATTTAGAAAATCTTGAAATCTTGATTTACACATGCATTGTTTTAAAACCTTGTAAATCATATGTTTCATGCATGTTTTGGTTTTCATCTTGGATGCATTTTATTTGAAAAAGGATTTTTACAAATCAAGCTAGCCAATGATTTAAAGTTTCAAATGATTTTTGGCTTTTTATGTTTCATGTTTTTAAGCCGCTTAGAATGATTTAAAACATGATTCCAAGCTTGATTTATTGGCCCAAAAAATCCCCAAGGAAAAATACTTTAAAATATGCAAAATAAGCATTTTTGGGGGAAATGGTCCAGGGGACCCGGTCGACCCGCAGTGTGGCCGGTCGACCGAGCCCATGGACCCGGTCGACCGAGCCCACTGCGGGTCGACCGGGAAAGAGCCAACGGCTCTTTTTTCAAACGGTCAGTTTTATGACCGTTGGAGGCCAGGTCGACCGGGGCTTTTATGGGGTCGACCGGGCACTCGCAGAACTCAACTTTTTGAGTATAAAAAGGGGTTCATTCCCATGAGAAAAGTGTTGAATATTTTGGAGCTTCCAAGCCTTCTTTGAGGTGTTTGGAGACAAGGAAAAAGGGGATGAACTAAGAGAGATCAAGGGGGTCATTAGTAAAGCTCAAGCTTGGATCATTAAGTTAAATCATCAAGTAAGCTTTACTTTTATTAATCATATGTTTTATGCTTTGACTAAATTATTGGTAAATGATTTTTAGCATATTAACTATGATGTGTTGAATCCACTCTTCTCTTAATCTTTGATTTTAGTTATTGGATTCTTCACCCTTGATTTCAAACCAAGTTTTGTTTTAAACTTTGTCAATCATGCTTAGCCAAAATCTTTGATTTTCTTATAGCATGATACATTAACTTGTTTGAAACTCTCTTTGTTGTTTTCAATCTATTTGAACTTTAGTTAAACTAATTTGTTTTGAAAACAACATTGAATGTGCATCACATGTTTAGACATAATTAATTTCATACAACTTGTGTCATCTTGATTTTCATAAATCATTTACAAGTTAGTATTTGTGTACATGTGATTTGCCTAACACTTCAATCAAATCTTTTTATGAGCATTAAACTTTTGATTTGCTTTAAGCATAAAATAGATTGAGCTTAATTTTAATCTTGATTGAAGTTTTCCACACACACAAATCATAAGCATTCATCTTTGCATTTCATTGTGTTGTGTGAGTTAGATTTTCACTTTCACATCCGCCTATTTAGAGGCAATTTATTAGAGCTTAAATTGTAATCTCATAAGAGTGTTTTGTGAAGACACTTTCTTTGAGAGTAATATTTACTTGTAAGGTTATTGCTTAGCCATTTAAAAGCATTGTGTAAGGGTTGTTGTTTAGCCTAGAAAAACATCATTGTAAGGTTATTGCTAAGCCTTGGAAAGCATACATTGTAGAGGTTATTGCTAAGCCTTGGAAAGCATCTTGTAAGAGGTTATTGCTTAGCCTATTGGAAAAGCATATTAGTGGAAATCCGGTGGGGTGTTGGATACACAAGCCGGTAGTGGATGTAGGCATTGAGGCCGAACCACTATAAATGATGGTGTTATGGTGATTGCAATGTGGTGATTATTTATTTAAGCTTCCGCATATTGTTTGTTTAATCATCACATGTGACTAGTTGTTTTAAAGAAATTAAAATTGGTCATAATTGGTCACTAAGTGTAGCTCACCCTATTCACCCCCCCTCTAGGGTTAGGATCCCAAGGACTTTCAGGACAACATTTAGAGAAAGGATGGGTAAGGATGTAAAGGTCTAAACACACGTGCACACACAGATCCACAATCACAAAAAGATGAGCCCATATTTTAATTCCTATAAAAATGGGCCTGAAAGAAATGCTAGGCCCAGATGGGTGTCGGAACCGAACTTGCCGAAAACTTTTATACATTCTTGTGTGAAATAGATTCTGCGAACTCACTGTGAATGCTCTTTGATCTACTGGATGATCAACCAAGAGTTTCCATCTCCCTTATATAGAGCAATTCCTACACTACAAGAACCTGCACTTTTGGCGACGAAACTTTTCGTCGCCAAAAGTTACGTTTTCGTCAGTAAAAGTATTTACCGACGAAAAGTTTTTCGTCGCCTAGACGTCGGTAAAAACTCGTCAGCAAAACATTTTCTCGACGAAATTATTTTTCATCGGCAAAAATTATATTTTTACCGACAATTATTTGACTTTTACCGATGTTTTTTTTTCGTTGGCAAAAGAATTTAATTTTTTTTTATTTTTCTTTTTTACTTTTACCGACTTTTTTTTTCGTCGGTAAAAATAATTTCAATTTTTTTAATTATTATTTTTTCTTTTTCCGACGTTTTTATTTCGTCGCCAAAAGTATTTTAATTTTTTTTATTTTTCTTTTAATTTTTGCCGACGTTTTTTATTTCGTCGTGAAACGTATTTTAATTTTTTTAAATTTATTTTTAATTTTTTTCGACGTTTTTATTTTGTCGCCAAAAGTAATTTCATTTTTTAAAATTTTCTTTTCAATTTTTGCCGACGTTTGTATTTCGTCGCCAAAAGTATTTTAATTTTTTTTAAATTTCTTTTTAATTTTTGCCGACGTTTTTGTTTCGTCGCCAAAAGTAATTTCATTTTTTAAAATCTTTCTTTTTAATTTTTGCCAACGTTTTTGTTTCGTCGCTAAAAGTATTTTAATTTTTTTATTTTCTTTTTAATTGTTTCCGACGTGTTTTTCGTCGGCAAAAATAATTTCTTTTTTTTAAATTTTTTTCTTTTCTTTTGGCTGACGTTTTTATTTCGTCGCCAAAAGTATTTTAATTTTTTTATTTTTCTTTTTAATTTTTGCCGACGCTTTTTTTCGTCGCCAAAAGTATTTTAATTTTTTTTATTTTTCTTTTAATTTTTGCCGACTTTTTTTTTCGTCGGCAAAAATAATTTCAGTTTTTTAGATTTTTGTTTTTTCTTTTGCCGACATTTTTATTTCGTTGCCAAAAGTAGTTTAATTTTTTTATTTTTCTTTTTAATTTTTGCCGACGTTTATTTTTGTCGCCAAAAGTATTTTTATTTTTTTTATTTTTCTTTTTAATTTTGGCCGACGTTTTTGTTCGTCGGCAAAAATAATTTCATTTTTTTATATTTTTGTTTTTACCGACGAAATAAAACGTCGGTAAAGGTCCTTTTTTTCATTATTGAATTTATTTTTTCATTATTATTTTTCCAATAAACCTGTTTATACACCTGTATAAAAAATAAACCTGTTCGTCTACCAATATTCAACATAAAAAATGCAATGAAATAAAAGTTACTAAATAAACAGACAACCATCTCCATTTTTCATTAAATCATTCATCTCATTAAACAAATATGACAATCAATGATGATACAGTATCATATCAATGTCCAATATACATTGATATATATAAATATAAATATATATACAAATAAACCGAAAAGAAGTCTAACATCCCAACAATTCTGCAACCGAGCCCAATGCGTTCATCAATCTGCAATGAGAAAAACAACATTAAAATCTTTATAATGAATTAAATTATAAATTAAAAATAAACATGTATATATATAACTTTTCCTAAGTTATTCTACGAATTTTTTTCCAGCCAAAATGTTGACAATCAGACGGCTTTTGCGTCTCACTTGTTTACGAGAAGTCCGATTCACTAACCGTCAATTCCAACAAGTTACTTAGGCATTGAACAAGGTACATGTGCTTTCCCGCGGCAGTTTCCCGTCCCGGACCCCCGGCGGGCTGTTTTCGAGCCCAAGTGTTGGAAAATCGTGTGTTTCGGTCGTAATTCTCTAACCGGGAGTCCTATTTGCTAACCGTCAGTTCCTACAAGTCGCTCTACCCTCGAGCGAAGTGCTCGTGCCAGTTTTGAAATTCTCCCGCGGGCAGTTTCCCATTCCGGACCCCCGGCGGGCCGTTTCGAGCCTAAGTGTTGGAAAATCGAATTTTTCGCACGTAATTCTCTAACCGGGAGTCCTATTTGCGAACCGTCAGTTCCTACAAGTGGCTCTACCCTCGACCGAAGTGCTCGTGCCGGTTTTGGAATTTTTCCCGCGGCCGTTTCCCGTTCCGGACCCCCGGTGGGCCGTTTTCGAGCCCAAGTGTTGGAAAATCGTGTGTTTCGGACGTAATTCTCTAACCGGAAGTCCTATTTACGAACCGTCGGTTTTCTACAAGTCACTCTACCCTCGACCGAAGAGCTCGTGCCAGTTTCTGAATTTTCCCACGGCCGTTCTCGTTCCAAACCCCCGGCGGGCCGTTTTCGAGCCTAAGTGTTGGAAAATCGTGTGTTTCGGACGTAATTCTCTAACTAGGAGTCCAATTTACAAACCGTCAGTTCCTACAAGTCGCTCTACCCTGGAGCGAAGTGCTCGTGCTGGTTTTGGAATTTTCCCACGGCCGTTTCTCGTTTCGGACCCCCGACGGGCCGTTTTCGAGCCTAAGTGATGGAAAATCGTGTGTTTCGCACGTAATTCTCTAACCAGGAGTCCTATTTGTGAACCGTCAGTTCCTACAAGTCACTCTACCCTCGAGCGAAGTGCTCGTGCCAGTTTCGAAATTTTCCAGCGGCAGTTTCCTGTTCCGGACCCCCGGCGGGCCGTTTTCGAGCTTAAGTGTTGGAAAATCGTGTGTTTCGCACGTAATTCTCTAACCGGGAGTTCTATTTACGAACCGTCAGTTCCTACAAGTCGCTCTACCCTCGAGCGAAGTGCTCGTGTCGGTTTCGGAATTTTCCCGCGGCAGTTTCCCATTCCGGACCCCCGACGGGCCGTTTTCGAGCCTAAGTGTTGGAAAATCATGTGTTTCGCACGTAATTCTCTAACCGAGAGTCCTATTTGTGAACCGTCAGTTCCTGCAAGTCCCTCTACCCTCGAGCGAGTTGATTGTGCTGATTTCGGAATTTTCCCACGGCCGTTTTCCGTTCGGATCCCCGACGGGCGTTTTCGAGCGTAAGTGTTGGAAAATCATGTGTTTCGGACGTAATTCTCTAACCGGGAGTCCTATTTGCGAACCGTCAGTTCCTAGAAGTCACTCTACCCTTGAGCGAAGTGTTCGTGCCGGTTTCGGTATTTTCCCACTGCCGTTTCCCGTTCCGGACCCCGGCGGGCCATTTTCGAGCCTAAGTGTTGGAAAATCGTGTGTTTCGCATGTAATTCTCTAACCGAGAGTCCCTATTTGCGAACCGTGAGTTCTTACAAGTCACTCTACCCTCGAGAGAAGTGTTTGTGCCAATTTTTGCCGACGTTTTTATTTCGTCGCCAAACGTATTTTAATTTATTTAAATTTATTTTTAATTTTTTCCGACGTTTTTATTTGTCGCCAAAAGTAATTTCATTTTTTAAAAATTTTCTTTTTAATTTTTGCCGATGTTTGGATTCGTCGCCAAAAGTGTTTTAATTTTTTTTAAATTTTCTTTTTACTTTTTGCCGACGTTTTTATTTCGTCGCCAAAGTAATTTCATTTTTTAAAATCTTTCTTTTTAATTTTTGCCAACGTTTTGTTTCGTCGCTAAAAGTTTTTTTTAATTTATATTTTTCTTTTTAATTGTTTCCGACGTGTTTTTCGTCGGCAAAAATAATTTCATTTTTTATTTTTCTTTCTTTTCTTTTGCTGACGTTTTTATTTCGTCGTCAAAGTATTTTAATTTTTTTTATTTTTCTTTTTAATTTTTGCCGACGTTTTTTTCGTCGCCAAAAGTATTTAATTTTTTTTTTATTTTTCTTTTAATTTTTTGCCCACTTTTTTTTTCGTCGGCAAAAATAATTTCAGTTTTTTAGATTTTTGTTTTTTCTTTTGCCCGACATTTTTATTTCGTTGCCAAAAGTATTTTAATTTTTTATTTTTCTTTTTAATTTTTGCCGACGTTTTTTTTTGTCGCCAAAAGTATTTTTTTTTTTTATTTTTCTTTTAATTTTGGCCGACGTTTTTTTTTCGTCGGCAAAAATAATTTCATTTTTAAATTTTGTTTTTACCGACGAAATAAAACGTCGGTAAAGGTCCTTTTTTTCATTATTGAATTTATTTTTTCATTATTATTTTCCAATAAACCTGTTTATACACCTGTATCAAAAAATAAACCTGTTCGTCTACCAATATTCAACATAAAAAATGCAATGAAACAAAAGTTACTAAATAAACCAGACAACCATCTCCATTTTTCATTAAATCATTCATCTCATTAAACAAATATGACAATCAATGATGATACAGGTATCATATCAATGTCCAATATACATTGATATATATAAATATATATATACAAATAAACCGAAAAGAAGTCTAACATCCCAACAATTCTGCACCGACCCCAATGCGTTCATCAATCTGCAATGAGAAAAACAACATTAAAATCTTTATAATGAATTAAATTATAAATTAAAAATAAACATGTATATATATAACTTTTCCTAAGTTATTCTAATGAATTTTTTTCCAGCCAAAATGTTGACAATCAGACGGCTTTTGCGTCTCACTTTGTTTACGAGAAGTCCGATTCACTAACCGTCAATTCCAACAAGTTACTTAGGCATTGAAACAAGGGTACATGTGCTTTCCCGCGGCAGTTTCCCGTCCCGGACCCCCGGCGGGCTGTTTTCGAGCCTAAGTAGTGGAAATCGTGTGTTTCGGTCGTAATTCTCTAACCGGAGTCCTATTTGCTAACCGTCAGTTCCTACAAGTCGCTCTACCCTCGAGCGAAGTGCTCGTGCCAGTTTCGAAATTCTCCCGCGGCAGTTTCCCATTCCGGACCCCCGGCGGGGTCCGTTTCGAGCCTAAGTGTTGGAAAATCGTATTTTTAGCACGTAATTCTCTAACCGGGAGTCCTATTTGCGAACCGTCAGTTCCTACAAGTGGCCTCTACCCTCGAGCGAAGTGCTCGTGCCAGTTTTGGAATTTTCCCGCGGCCGTTTCTCGTTCCGGACCCCCGGTGGGCCGTTTTCGAGCCCAAGTGTTGGAAAATCGTGTGTTTCGGACGTAATTCTCTAACCGGAAGTCCTATTTACGAACCGTCGGTTTCTACAAGTCACTCTACCCTCGACCGAAGAGCTCGTGCCAGTTTCTGAATTTTCCCACGGCCGTTTCTCGTTCCAAAACCCCCGGCGGGCCGTTTTCGAGCCTAAGTGTTGGAAAATCGTGTGTTTCGGACGTAATTCTCTAACTAGGAGTCCAATTTACAAACCGTCAGTTCCTACAAGTCGCTCTACCCTGGAGCGAAGTGGTCGTGCTGGTTTCAGAATTTTCCCACGGCCGTTTCCCATTTCGGACCCCCCGACGGGCCGTTTTCGAGCCTAAGTGATGGAAAATCGTGTGTTTCGCACGTAATTCTCTAACCAGGAGTCCTATTTGTGAACCGTCAGTTCCTACAAGTCACTCTACCCTCGAGCGAAGTGCTCGTGCTAGTTTCCAAATTTTCCAGCGGCAGTTTCCTGTTCCGGACCCCCGGCGGGCCGTTTTCGAGCTTAAATGTTGGAAAATCGTGTGTTTCGCACGTAATTCTCTAACCGGGAGTTCTATTTGCGAACCGTCAGTTCCTACAAGTCGCTCTACCCTCGAGCGAAGTGCTCGTGTCGGTTTCGGAATTTTCCCGCGGCCGTTTCCCGTTCCGGACCCCCGACTGGACCGTTTTCGAGCCTAAGTGTTGGAAAATCATGTGTTTCGCACGTAATTCTCTAACCGATAGTCCTATTTGCGAACCGTCAGTTCCTGCAAGTCACTCTACCCTTGAGCGAGTTGATTGTGCCTAATTTGGAATTTTCCCACGGCCGTTTTCCGTTCCGGATCCCCGACGGGCCGTTTTCGAGCCTAAGTGTTGGAAAATCATATGTTTCGGTCGTTATTCTCTAACCGGGAGTCCTATTTGCGAACCGTCAGTTCCTACAAGTGACTGTACCCTTGAGCGAAGTGCTCGTGCTGGTTTTGGAATTTTTCCACTGTCGTTTCCCGTTCCGGACCCCCGACGGGTAATTTTCGAGCCTAAGTGTTGGAAAATCGTGTGTTTCGCATGTAATTCTCTAACCGAGAGTCCTATTTGCGAACCGTGAGTTCTTAAGAGTCACTCTACCCTCGAGAGAAGTGTTTGTGCCAATTTTTGCCGACGTTTTTATTTCGTTGCCAAAAGTATTTTAATTTTTTTTAAATTTATTTTTAATTTTTTCCGACGTTTTTATTTTGTCGCCAAAAGTAATTTCATTTTTTAAAAATTTTCTTTTTAATTTTTGCCGACGTTTGTATTTCGTCGCCAAAAGTATTTTAATTTTTTTTAAATTTCTTTTTACTTTTTGCCGACGTTTTTATTTCGTCGCCAAAAGTAATTTCATTTTTTAAAATCTTTCTTTTTAATTTTTGCCGACGTTTTTGTTTCGTCGCTAAAAGTATTTTAATTTTTTTATTTTTCTTTTTAATTGTTTCCGACGTGTTTTTCGTCGGCAAAAATAATTTCATTTTTTTAATTTTTTTTCTTTTCTTTGCTGACGTTTTTTATTTCGTCGCCAAAAGTATTTTAATTTTTTTAATTTTTCTTTTAATTTTTCCACATTTTTTTTCGTCGCCAAAAGTATTTTAATTTTTTTATTGTTTCTTTTTAAATTTTGCCGACGTTTTTTTTCGTCGGCAAAATAATTTCAGTTTTTTAGATTTTTGTTTTTCTTTTGCCGACATTTTTATTTCGTTGCCAAAGTATTTAAGTTTTTTTCTTTTTCTTTTTAATTTTTGCCGACGTTTTTTTTTTGTAGCCAAAATATTTAATTTTTTTTATTTTTCTTTTTAATTCTTGGCCGACGTTTTTTTTTCGTCGGCAAAATAATTTCATTTTTTTAAATTTTGTTGTTACCGACGAAATAAAACGTCGGTAAGGTCCTTTTTTTTCATATGAATTTAATTTTTCATTATTATTTTCCAATAAACCTGTTTATACACTGTATCAAAAAATAAACCTGTCTTCGTCTACCAATATTCAACATAAAATGCCAATGAAACAAAAGTACTAAATAAACAGACAACCATCTCCATTTTTCATTAAATCATTCATCTCATTAAACAAATATGACAATCAATGATGATACAGTCTCATATCAATGTCCAATATACATTGATATATATAAATATATATATACAAATAAACCGAAAAGAAGTCTAACATCCCAACAATTCTGCAACCGACCCCAATGCGTTCATCAATCTGCAATGAGAAAAACAACATTAAAATCTTTATAATGAATTAAATTATAAATTAAAAATAAACATGTATATATATAACTTTTCCTAAGTTATTCTACGAACTTTTTTCCAGCCAAAATGTTGACAATCAGACGGCTTTTGCGTCTCACTTGTTTACGAGAAGTCTGATTCACTAACCGTCAATTCCAACAAGTTACTTAGGCATTGAACAAGGTACATGTGCTTTCCCGCGGCAGTTTCCCGTCCCGGACCCCCGGCGGGCTGTTTTCGAGCCTAAGTGTTGGAAAATCGTGTGTTTCGGTCGTAATTCTCTAACCGGGAGTCCTATTTGCTAACCGTCAGTTCCTACAAGTCGCTCTACCCTCGAGCGAAGTGCTCGTGCCAGTTTCGAAATTCTCCCGCGGCAGTTTCCCATTCCGGACCCCCGGCGGGTCGTTTCGAGCCTAAGTGTTGGAAAATCGTATTTTTCGCACGTAATTCTCTAACCGGGAGTCCTATTTTCGAACCGTCAGTTCCTACAAGTCACTCTACCCTCGAGCGAAGTGCTCGTGCCGGTTTTGGAATTTTCCCGCGGCCGTTTCCCGTTCGAACCCCCGGTGGGCCGTTTTCGAGCCCAAGTGTTGGAAAATTGTGTGTTTCGGACGTGATTCTCTAACCGGGAGTCCTATTTACGAACCGTCGGTTTCTACAAGTCGCTCTACCCTCGATCGAAGAGCTCGTGCCAGTTTCTGAATTTTTCCACGGCCGTTTCCCGTTCCAGACCCCCGGCGGGCCGTTTTCGAGCCTAAGTGTTGGAAAATCGTGTGTTTCGGACGAAATTCTCTAACTAGGAGTCCAATTTGCAAACCGTCAGTTCCTACAAGTCCTCTACCCTTGAGCGAAGTGCTCGTGCTGGTTTCGGAATTTTCCCACGGCCGTTTCCCAGTTTCGGACCCCCGACGGGCCGTTTTCGAGCCTAAGTGATAGAAAATCGTGTGTTTCGCACGTAATTCTCTAACCAGGAGTCCTATTTGTGAACCGTCAGTTCCTACAAGTCACTCTACCCTCGAGCGAAGTGCTCGTGCCAGTTTTGAAAATTTTCCAGCGGCAGTTTCCTGTTCCGGACCCCCGGCGGGCCGTTTTCGAGCCTAAGTGTTGGAAAATCGTGTTTTTCGCACGTAATTCTCTAACCGGGAGTTCTATTTGCGAACCGTCAGTTCCTACAAGTCGCTCTAACCCTCGAGCGAAGTGCTCAGGTCGGTTTCGGAATTTTCCCCGCGGCCGTTTCCCGTTCCGGACCCCCGACGGGCCGTTTTCGAGCCTAAGTGTTGGAAAATCATGTGTTTCGCACGTAATTCTCTAACCGAGAGTCCTATTTGCGAACCGTCAGTTCCTACAAGTCACTCTACCCTCGAGCGAGTTGATTGTGCTGATTTCGGAATTTTCCCACGGCCGTTTTCCAGTTCCGGATCCCCGACGGGCCGTTTTCGAGCCTAAGTGTTGGAGAATCGTGTGTTTCGGACGTAATTCTCTAACCGGGAGTCCTATTTGCGAACCGTCAGTTCCTACAAGTCACTCTACCCTTGAGCAAAGTGTTTGTGCGGGTTTCGGTATTTTCCCACTGCCGTTTCCCGTTCCGGACCCCTGGCGGGCCATTTTCGAGCCTAAGTGTTGGAAAATCGTGTTTTTCGCATGTAATTCTCTAACCGAGAGTCCTATTTATGAACCGTTAGTTCTTACAAGTCACTCTACCCTCGAGAGAAGTGTTTGTGCCAATTTTTGCCGACGTTTTTATTTCGTCGCCAAAAGTATTTTAATTTTTTTTAAATTTATTTTTAATTTTTTCCTGACGTTTTTATTTTGTCGCCAAAAGTAATTTCATTTTTTAAAAATTTTCTTTTTAATTTTCGCCGATGTTTGTATTTCGTCGCCAAAAGTATTTTAATTTTTTTAAATTTCTTTTAAATTTTTGCCGACGTTTTTATTTCGTCGCCAAAAGTAATTTCATTTTTTAAAATCTTTTTTTTTAATTTTTTCCGACGTTTTTGTTTCGTCGCTAAAAGTATTTTAATTTTTTTATTTTTCTTTTTAATTATTTCCGACGTGTTTTTCGTTGGCAAAAATAATTTCATTTTTTTAATTTTTTTTTCTTTTGCTGACGTTTTTATTTCGTCTCCAAAAGTATTTTAATTTTTTTTATTTTTCTTTTTAATTTTTGCCGACGTTTTTTTCGTCGCCAAAAGTATTTTAATTTTTTTTATTTTTCTTTTTAATTTTTGCCAACGTTTTTTATCGTCTGCAAAAATAATTTCAGTTTTTTAGATTTTTGTTTTTTCTTTTGCCGACATTTTTATTTCGTTGCCAAAAGTATTTTAATTTTTTTATTTTTCTTTTTAATTTTTGCCAACGTTTTTTTTCGTCGCCAAAAGTATTTTAATTTTTTTTATTTTTCTTTTTAATTTTTGCCGACGTTTTTTTTCGTCGGCAAAAATAATTTCATTTTTTTAAATTTTTGTTTTTACCGACGAAATAAAACGTCGGTAAAAGTCCTTTTTTTATTTTTGAATTTATTTTTTCATTATTATTTTCCTGTAAACCTGTTTATACACCTGTATAAAAAATAAACCTGTTCATCTACCTATATTCAAAATAAAATATGCAATGAAACAAAAGTTACTAAATGAACAGACAACCATCTCCATTTTTCATTAAATCATTCATCTCATTAAACAAATATGACAATCAATGATGATACAGTATCATATCAATGTCCAATATACATTGATATATATATAATATATAATATATATATACAAATAAACCGAAAAGAAGTCTAACATCCCAACAATTCTGCAACCGACCCCAATGCGTTCATCAATCTGCAATGAGAAAAACAACATTAAAATCTTTATAATGAATTAAATTATAAATTAAAAATAAACATGTATATATATAACTTTTCCTAAGTCATTCTACGAATTTTTTTCCAGCTAAAATGTTGACAATCAGACGGATTTTGCGTCTCACTTGTTTACGAGAAGTCCGATTCACTAACCGTCAATTCCAACAAGTTACTTAGGCATTGAACAAGGTACATGTGCTTTCCCGCGGCAGTTTCCCGTCCTGGACCCCCGGCGGGCTCTTTTCGAGCCTAAGTGTTGGAAAATCGTGTGTTTCGATCGTAATTCTCTAACCAGGAGTCCTATTTGCTAATCGTCAGTTCCTACAAGTCGCTCTACCCTTGAGCGAAGTGCTCGTGCCAATTTCGAAATTTTCCCGCGCGGCAGTTTCCCATTCCAGACCCCCGGCGGGCCGTTTCGAGCCTAAGTGTTGGAAAATCGTGTTTTTCGCACGTAATTCTCTAACCGGGAGTCCTATTTGCGAACCGTCAGTTCCTACAAGTCGCTCTACTAAAACCCTCGAGCGAAGTGCTCGTGCCGGTTTCGAAATTTTCCCATGGCCGTTTCCCGTTCCGGACCCCCGGTGGGCCGTTTTCGAGCCAAGTGTTGGAAAATCATGTGGTTTCGGACGTAATTCTCTAACCGGGAGTCCTATTTACGAACCGTCGGTTTGTACAAGTTACTACCCTCGACCGAAGAGCTCGTACCAGTTTTCTGAATTTTCCCACGGCCGTAACCCGTTCCAAACCCCCGGCGGGCCGTTTTCGAGCCTAATGTTGGAAAATCGTGTGTTTCGGACGTAATTCTCTAACTAGGAGTCCAATTTGAAAACCGTCAGTTCCTACAAGTTGCTATAAACCCCTTGAACGAAGTGCTCGTGCTGGTTTTGGAATTTCCACGGCGTTTCCCATTTCGGACCCCCGACGGGCCGTTTTCGAGCTTAAGTATTGGAAAATCGTATGTTTCGCACGTAATTCTCTAACCAGGAGTTGTATTTGTGAACCGTTAGTTCCTACAAGTCGCTCTACCCTCGAGCGAAGTGCTCATGTCGGTTTCGGAATTTTCCCGCAGCCGTTTCCCGTTCCGGACCCCCGACGGGCCGTTTTCGAGCCTAAGTGTTGGAAAATCATGTGTTTCGCACGTAATTCTCTAACCGAGAGTCCTATTTGCGAACCGTCAGTTCCTGCAAGTCACTCTACCCTCGAGCGAGTTGATTGTGCCAATTTCAGAATTTTCCCATGGCCGTTTCCAGTTCCGGACCCCCGACGGGCCGTTTTCGAGCCTAAGTGTTGGAAAATCGTGTGTTTCGGACGTAATTCTCTAACCGGGAGTCCTATTTGCGAACCGTCAGTTCCTACAAGTCACTCTACCTTGAGCGAAGTGGTCATGCTGGTTTCGGTTTTTTTCCACTGCCGTTTCCCGTTCCGGACCCCCGGCAGGCCATTTTTGAGCCTAAGTGTTGGAAAATCGTGTGTTTCGCATGTAATTCTCTAACCAAGAGTCCTATTTGCGAACCGTCAGTTCCTACAAGTCACTCTACCCTCGAGAGAAGTGTTTGTGCCAATTTCGGAATTTTCCCGCGGCCGTTTCCCGTTTCGGACCCCCGACGGGCCGTTTTCGAGCTTAAGTGTTGGAAAATCGTGTGTTTCGGACGTAATTCTCTAACCGGGAGTTTATTTGCGAACCGTCAGTTCCTACAGATCACTCTACCCTTGAGCGAAGTGTTCGTGCTGGTTTTGGAATTTTCCCACGGCCGTTTCTCGTTCCGGACCCCCGGTGGGCCCTTTTTTTGCCTAAGTGTTGGAAAATCGTGTGTTTCGCACGTAATTCTATAATCGGGAGTCCAATTTGTGAACCGTCAGTTCCTACAAGTCACTCTACCCTCGAGCGAAGTGCTCGTGCTGGTTTCGGAATTTTCCCACGGCCGTTTCCTGTTCCGGACCCCCGGCGGGCCGTTTTCGAGCCTAAGTGTTGGAAAATCCTGTGTTTCGCACGTAATTCTCTAACCGGGAGTCTTATTTGCGAACCGTCAGTTCCTACAAGTCACTCTACCCTCGAGCAAAGTGCTCGTGCCAGTTTCAGAATTTTCCCGCTGCCGTTTCCCGTTCCGGACCCCCGGCGGGCCATTTTCGAGCCTAACTGTTGGAAAATCGTGTGTTTCGCACGTAATTCTCTAACCGGAAGTCCAATTTGCGAACCGTCAGTTCCTACAAGTCACTCTACCCTCGAGCGAGGTGCTCGTGCCGGTTTCAGAATTTTCCCGCGGCCGTTTTCCCATTCCGGACCACCGGCGGGCCGTTTTCGAGCCTAAGTGTTGGAAAATCGTGTATTTCGCACGTAATTCTCTAACCGGGAGTCCTATTTATGAACCGTCAGTTCCTACAAGTCACTCTATCCTCGAGCGAAGTGCTCATGCCGGTTTCGGAATTTTCCCACGGCTGTTTCCCGTTCCGGACCCCCGGCGGGCTGTTTTCGAGCCTAAGTGTTTGAAATTGTGAAAAAATAGGGATATGAACTTGGTATTCAACCAATACCATACATGAGAAGATTTGGGACACATTAGTGGAAGAATAATCTTAAAACTTTAATGACAATGAAAAATACCTCTTTCTCTGCTTCAAAAAACTCGCCCTCCCTCTCCCTTCTTCTGCTTCTTCTTCCTTTCCTTGGTGAAATACTTGTCATCAAATTTTCAACATCTACACAAGATATGTCAACCTTGGTAGATGTTGCAATCACATAACCTTCACTACAAGAAAAATTACATTTAGCAGCGGTTTTTTTTCCACCGCTAAATGTGTAAAAACCGCCACTAATACCTTTTGCAGCGGAAAAATGTGCGCCGCTACTTTTGTCGTAAAAAAATCAATAGCAGCGGTTTATAACCGCCGCTAATAGTTTCAATCTGCCACTATAGCGCATAGGGCTTTTTCCTGCAAGTGCATCTTTTAGCAGCATATAGTAAAAACTGTTGCTATAAGTGTATCTTTTAGCAGCTAGACAATATAAAGCGCTGCTATAAGTGGCCAAACCCACTACATCCAAGCCCCATTTCACCTTCCCCTAATTTCACATTAAAAAAAGATCTATACATTTTCCAACCAAAAATTATTTATTAAAAAAGGATCTATACATTATCCAACCAAAACTTATTTATGAGACACTAAAAAGGTAGCAGAAGCATTGCGCACACATGTATTGGATTCATGATTGTCTACATGTATCTGGTTTGATGGAAACCACCACTAGCTGGAGTTTTTTCAGGATAAATTTGATGGACACTATGGATAACATTGGTAGGATGTAAAGGAGGATGTTGGGCATATCCTGTTAGTTTAGATTCTCTCTCTCTGCAATTGCCATTCTCTTTAGTACATCCTTGATCTAAATGAGAAATATTAGTGGTTCAGGTGCTTATGGTTGCATATCCTGTTAGATTCTCTCTGTGTGCAATTGCCATTTTCTTTAGTATATCCTTGCTCCAAATGAGAAATATATAGTAGTGGTGCAGGTTTGGGTATTATCTATTCGTTTGTTTCTCATGCATTATGTGCCAAGCTGTCACTATTTGACTGATCTGATGCCTGATGAGAATAGCTTGGAGACATGTTTATGATTGGAAAATCCACCAAATGCTTCTTTTCAAGTAGTTTCCCTTGGTATACCGACTAGAGGTGTACAAAATGACCCGGTAACCCGACCCGACCCGTGGGTCAATGGGTGGGTCACTCCACCCATAATTTTTGTGCTTGACCCGACCCGTGACCATTGGTACGGGTAACGGGTCTCACGGGTCGGGTTACCGGGTGACCCGTGAACCCATTTTTTTTTTTTAATTCCATGTAGAAGACCGTGTTGGTATAAATGGTTGTGGAGGTTAATACAATTGATATTATATTTCTTCCCACCACACTCATTCATCTCCTTGAAGTTTTCCTCTTGTATAATATTTACATGGAGTACCTTTCAATTTATGCCACGTAAAACACTCTTCCAGTAATTTAATCCAATTTAAGATGTTTGGATCTCTCTTTCCATAAAAATATGGAACTTCAGAAGCTTCCTGATGAAACATGTTCGAGATTTTACCTTGATCAATGACCAACTATCAGCAACAGGAAGGACAGTTGTTGTACGTGGCTCTGTTAAAGAGACTGCAAAGGTGAATAGCAGCTTAGGAGATCAGATAAGGGGCTTAACTTTATGGGTTGTGGGATGCAGTTGTGAGGGAATAGGATTCAGCTAGTGGGGGCTGTACATGAACTAGCATTAATTTGAAAATTGCAAAAGTTAATAATAGAATCTGAAAAAAGGACTCTTTTTTCTATGAAAAAGAAACAAGAAGATACAGTTTGTTGCTCTGATACAAATTGACACAGCAACAAAGGGGAAGAGTAATCAGTAATTACACTCCAGGCTGAAACTTAAGGATTCACTTTTCTAGTTCTCACACCACATTCATCACCAAATAGAGAAAGAGAGAATAATATTTTCATGCAAAATTGAGTACCTAAGAGGGGGTGAGAACACTGACTTATATAGTCTTAGAAGGACAAGATGCCTTAACCTTCTCCTTAAGTTTAGGTAACTAATCTAGAAAATGTCTTCCTCCCTTAAATCAACCAACAACCAAATACCCTAGATTTTTATCCTTGGTCTTCTAAATGATGAAAAAAAAAAAACTTAACCGAACCCGACCCGTGACCCGTTGAACCCGTGACCCGTTTGACCCGTGACCCAAACGGGTTGGGTTCGGGTGGGTTTTTACCCACATAAAATATGTCGGATCGGGTCGGGTTTGACCCAAAACCCGCGGGTTTGACCCGTTGAACACCTCTAATACCGACATTGATTGATGCTTTAAGTAGGATGTGAATGATTGTAATGCGAAAGAAGCTTTCTGTGAGTGCTTTTGGGGAGAGCATTTCAAGTTTTTCTCCTCCTTTCAAAAGGAACAACTAAATGGGAACAATTCTTGTGTTGGAAAGAGATGATGCAACCAGTGCAGAGGCAAAGGTTGAATGTGGTGCAATTGAGGCACTTTTAGAACTTCTCATGTCTCATTGGTGTGAGGAAACTGCAGCAAGACATTGCTGAACAGAACATTATATTAGAGAAACAAAAGTTGCTAGTTTTGCAATTTGACAGATTACATTGCATTGCATATATTCAAAATCAAAACATATTACCATGACCTCAAAGTTACTTCAAATCAAAGAAGCACACACTCTCCCCAAACCACTCCTTAAACCCCCTTTTCCTTTCTCAATCCCTACCACCTCAGAGTATCTGAGGCTTAATTGTGCCATTGCTTATGTCATCTTAACCGTACCCAGACTCGCCCACACCCATTTCACCCAACTGATTGTCGTCATCACCGATGGCCCAAGAAAAGACCTGCACAGCAACGAGACAGAGTTACAACAAAAGATAATAAAAAGGCAAACGATAAAAAGATATAAGTAGAATATAAAGGGAGGAAAAAATAACGAACATAAATATTTATCTATTGGTATAGTGTCAAAGAGTAGTCATCATGTCATTGTAAAAATTAGAGAGCTGTATAGTTGATACATGGATATACTTGTATGATGACGCAGGTGCTTTTGAGCGTGCAAAGGCAAAAGTGAACATGACACTATGACAGGTATATGTAAGGAAGTTTGCAAGGAGAGAATATAGCATGCGCAGGAGGATAAGGAGAAAAATGATAGAAAGACACTACTATCCCACCCCACTAAGAGAGAGAGAGAGAGAGAGAGAGAGAGAGAGCATATGAACTTGGATTGAATTGAATAGAAAGGAATGGAATGAAAACGGCTGCACCAACGTTCCTTTAGGACTGCAGAGAGGGCCCCAGCAGCCTTGCAGTTCCAAGAAGGAGCCACCAACACAGGCTATATTAAAAGAAATAAAGGGAAACATGTCACCTGTCCAATAGGTAGAAAGGGAAATGTGGTTTTTCTTGGATAAGAGAGTTGAAATAAGCTTGCAATGGAGTTAAAACAAGCTTGAAATGGAGAAGAGCAGGGAGGGGAAGAAAAGGAGTTTTTTTTTTTTTTACTTATGGTCAGAGAAGGTGGGTTAGGCACTTACACGAACTGAAATACATTCACATGAGTAGGTATGGGAACAAAACTTGAGCGGATCTGTTAGATTGGTTTTTTTTCTATGTGGGTTTTTTTTTTTTAATGGTGCATTTTTTTATCTTGTCTGTGGAACTAGATGAAAAGTTCATAATACCAATCTAGGCTTCACATCTATGGAAATGGCCCTAGAGAGCAGAACTACATATGTATAGGAAAGTGAATATAAGCAGATAGAATGGCTGCAAGCTCAACAAAGGAACTCAATGAAAACTTACTTATGTAACTTAGGCACAGCACCATCAAGAGTTTCACCAGATTGGAGACGCATAGGTGCTCGATAAAACAGGTTATGTCCCATGTTCCTGAACAAACACCCCTACACAGTCAACAGATTGAAAGTGTCACTCTCTTTTAACTAGAGACACCAATAACCAATATAAAAGCCCCATACAATACATCAACACTTGTAAGATTACATCCATTCAAGAGAATTAAGCCCCATCAGTTTCCTAATAAGTTACTTAAATAAGTCCTAAGTTCCAAAATAAGGGCCATTCAGGTTCATGTTGGCACCTCCTCTAGTTTCATAGGGAACACCAAGGTATAGATAATAAAAGTGAAATCGCTGAGACTAATCTGGGCCATCCGTACAACCTGATCAAAGATCGAGACCGTTCATCCTTCTGTTTCCCATGGCTACAGGTATGCCCTAAATATTTCATCTAATCTGTGTTATTATTTACGTATAATTTGGTCATTGATTTCTGGAACTCTAGATAGATCCAAGTATCATGTGATTGTGTTTCTTTTTCTACCGTCTTCTGCTTTAAGCTATCAGAAGATAGAACTTGCATGCTAGTGATGATTTGAGCTCATCACTCCTACAATCACAAAATTAGAAAAATCATGTGTTTAAGTTTTCACTGTAAAAACAGTTTCTGGCAATTGGCTCATTAGTATCTACAGATTAAATGGATATGAAAGATGATAATAACTAAAGAAGTTATCAAAAACAACACTAGTGAATTATGATAGGTAAGTTGTTCAATGTGCAATGCCATCAATCATTTAAAACAACATAGTAGTATCCTGACTTGATCAATTGTCAAACTTCCAACCAAAGTTCACTTGTTTTATGGTCTGTTTTGTTCTTGATTGCTCACTGTGTTCTACAGAAATACAAAGTCCCTAAATTGTAGGTGTTTGGCTAACTATACAACAATTTGCAATCTCAGATCTTCCTTTTCTATTATGATACGAACATTTGCATCAGAAGGGCTTTCAAGAACTGATTCTAACTTCTTCAAAAACAATCTGTGGAAATGAATAGAACCTTACTCGCAAGAGGCGCCGAATATTGTTTTGATTGGAGCTGCAAATGCACTGCCAATGGCTGCACCGATGCCGTTTGCCGCTTTACTGATGACACTTCCCATTGGAAAAAATGTTTATATTACCCACATTCCATGTGCATCCCAGATCATGGACTAGTGATTCCTACTTTACCTGCAATAGTGTGAAAAAAAATATGTTACTTGCTTTGGATAAATTCATGTGGTGCTACCTACATTGCTCTGAGACATTACCCTCTATGGTCTCCCTCCCATAAGTACTATTTCCATAGCATTTGCAGAAGAGGTAACGTGCATGGTACTCAACAGATAACCCACAAAGTATGTGCCTATGCCACTGAACAATCAGTATTCAGTGCATTAGCAACACCCTAATCTTTAAAACCTATTCAGTTGAAAGCAAAAAATAAACAACTGAGGCAATCATACTTCATATCTCCATTCATCTCTATAATCCAAGAATGAGAATAATACCATCTCCACGATTATTACCTAGTGACTTCCATCCAAATTTAACTTGGGAACTCCACTCGGAGTTGGAGGAGGAATCCATCTTGGCTTGCTAATTTGGCTGTTATTAAATTTCACCCTATTAGGTTGATCTAAATGTGAGATTAATAATTAGCCAACTAACCTGTCCCATTGAGATATTTAAGGAAAATGAATGAGCTTAAGCAAGGTACATAACTCATTTGAATCGGTCCTTACAGTTGCTATTTCCATCTCTTCTTTGAATTATATAGTATTTTTTTGGGGTATGCAATTCAATGAAAAAAAAAAGTAAATAAATGGGGAAAAGAGCATAAAAGGACCTTCAGCTATCTGACCTTCATAATCATCAGCAGGACAAATCCACAAGTTCAGGAAAAATGCAAGTGCCCACAAAATAACAATGTGATGCAATACTGTTACTGCAAGTATTTGTAAGGATTTGGGTGTGATTGGAAAACTTTCCTTGGTGGCTTGTTGATTTCGTATCCTAGGCTCCTATCTCAAATACAGATACAGGATATCTAGTTGCAGCACTCTACAGTTGACAGGGTGCAAGATCATTCAGTTGCTGCGATTGTGGTATGTTGATTTGAATCCAAATCCACACATTGTCCTGCTACCAAAAAATATGTGTTGTTTCAAATCCCAGTGGGCACCCAGAAAAAAGAAATCAATTTCAGGGCAATAGGTGCTCTCCATAATGCAGACATGTCAATCACCCAACAAAAAAAAAAACTAAAACTTGAGCTTCCTCTCTTAAGGAGTTCAATAACTTCTCAGTCTCCAATCCTCAATATAGGTTGATGGAAATTGAGTGCTTATATACCTCAAGGCCAACTGACAACAGTTAATTCTGTTATTCCATGGAACCCTCCTCCACAAGGTGCTTCAAAATTCAATTTTGACCTGTTGTTTGAACAGTGGAAGTTTGGGCACTATAAAGTTTCTTGTGGGTCTAAAAGAGGTGGAATGTTAATTGATGAGTCAGGCCCAAAGACCCAACCCATGAGGATGAAGCTCAGGTCCAAGCCCACGAAGAGACCAAGTCAAGGCAGCCATGTTGCTTTGGAAGCAATCCCGCTCCTACCAGGTCCTGCGGAGAAATACCTCACCTGCCTCGTCCAGCGCGAGGGCAGTTCCTCACCTGCCTCCTCCAGAGCGAGGGTAGTTCGAGGGCTCCAAGGACGAACGTTGCTGAAGAGTCGTCCCCATCTGTTAGGGGAGGACTATAAATCAAGGAGCCCAACCAGCACTTGAAGGAGGACGGATCTCTCTCCATTCACTTCGACGCTTGTATTCCTCTAAGTTTGTAATAATCATTGAGGAAGTAAAACACCACATGCAATCTCTGCCTTTCTACAGTGGACGTAGGTCATCTTGACCGAACTACTATAATCCCTTCTCTCATTTCTTTAATTATTGCATTTACTGCATTTATTACTTGACCGGTGGTGTCCGAAACCCTATTTTGGCATCATCATTAATGATGATGGAGTTTCTGGCTATGCTTACGGGTGGTAGAGAGCTTTTACAGGAGGAATACCAATGAGGTTATTATTGTCAAAGGCAATCCATTTTCTGGTGTTCAATGCAAGGTGCCTCTTTATAGGCAAAACAGAGTTGTAAGAAAAGGACCATTTGTTGTTGTTCTCTATGTAGTGTTGTCAGCTAAATAGTGTGCTGATCTTTTGGCAAAATCATTTTGAGAAGCCCAAACCAGGATTTTAAACTCAAACTCGGGGGACAATTTGGGTCACTCTCAAGTTGTCAGCCGAAAGTGTTCCCTACTTGTAGAAAGTGAAGATAACATCATCCATGATCCATTTAATTAATCTTCATTAAGTCTTTTCTGTGTAATGAAATTCATTTTTTGTTAGTTAAATTTGTAATTATATGGAAATTTCATAGAAATGTAGATGATATAATTGGAAGAATTTTTCTATAAACTATATTTGGGTTTCATTGCAGGAGATATTTCAAACAGTCTCAACAATGTCTAATTCTAAAGAAATAATGAATATGGATTTTTTTCCATTTGGCACTACTGATGATCTTCTCTTGGCGGAGATTGATGTTGAAGAGTTTCAAAACTTAATCTTTAATAATAATGAGAGAGAAGTGGTTGAATTAGAGAATAGAATCGAAGAAGACCAAATGAGACTGCATCAACTCAAAGAGAAGATGGAAGAGGGTGCCAATAGCTATCCAAATAAGAACAAGTTATTGCAAGAGCAAGCATTGCGGAAGAAGATGTCACGTGCTCAGGATACGATCTTGAAATATATGCTGAATATGGTTGTTGACACCAAAAATGTCACTTTGCCTTTTCAAGATCCAAAGAGCTACATGAAGTCGCAACCTGCCATAAATAGGCAATGCCGCTTCCAAAAATCAAATCTTGTCAGAATCAA
Source organism: Litsea cubeba (assembly GCA_012931725.1). NCBI lineage: Eukaryota > Viridiplantae > Streptophyta > Magnoliopsida > Laurales > Lauraceae > Litsea > Litsea cubeba. The sequence continues at coordinate 69,649,641 of CM022946.1, forward strand.
ACAAAAACTGCAAGATTCTTCCAAACAGCCAAAAGAGGAGTACACAAGAAGTTTTGGGCCATTTCAAAATCATTTGGCCTAACTTTGCTTCTCCGACAGCTGAAAAGGAGCTCTCGGCGGCAAAGCTCTCCGGGAGCATGGTTTCCAAGACAGAGCCTATGGATCATCTTAAAATGACTCCAATAGGTTCCCTAGTCAAATTTCAAGTCAATCGGACATCGATTGACCGCACATCAAACCGCGACATCTTCATCGCGACAAAAAGCAAGTCTACAGGTGATAGGACCCCAAACGGCTTCAAAACTCAAACAAAAGCCTATGGTTAGTCTTATTTATTGCTCAGGAGGCTTCACACCAAATTTCAGGTCATTCCGACATCGTTTGGCCCAGTTTCAGCTTCTGACGGAAAATCGGCAGCTCTGCGCGACAAAGTCTTCGGCTTTCTCAGGAAATTGGAAACTTTGCAAAATAAAATGCAAGGATTCTCATCAGGTTTCCTACAAAGAAATTAGGCCAATAAATGGTCAAAATGTCAAGGAAAAGTACAGAAGAAAAAAGAATCGAAAAACAGCAAAAACGGACGCAAAACGGGACACGAAAGGGGGAAAACCCCCCCAGGGTCGCAGACCCTGCGACCCTGGGCCAGGGTCGCCGGCGACCTTGGAACCCGGGGTCGCCGGGAAAGCCCCGGAAACCCCGGTTTTCGCCTGTTTTTTTCGCGATTCGAGGAGCCCAGCCTCTGGTACTTTCCAAAATTCATGCTTTTGAGACACCAAGTCCTCTGACATCCGTCCAAAACACGGGTCAATCATCAAGAGTATCGAAAACAATATTGATCGCCACCCGGTCAACCAAAAAAAGTGTGCTTTCTACCCGACCGATCGAGAAATCGACAGGACAGATGGCACCGACCCGCTGTTGGCAACAAACACCTGAAATTACATGATCATCTGATGTCGATCTACATGAAGATCCATCGATGATCATCAACAGAAGAATCCCAAAAGACGTGGCACGGCCCGCGACTCTTCAGCTGCTCGGCGACCACTTAATGCGATTAATTGACTAGCTTTATTACAGTCATTAATCCATTTCTTTGGACGGCCCAATCAGAAGCAAGCATTCGGGAGTTACAAGTCAAGAGATTCATGGCATTTAACCCATGAAACCCCTCCCATCATGGCGATTAAAGGCGATTAAATGCCCTCAATCTCCTCTGGCCAATCAGAAGCCAAGAAAAAGGAGTTACAAAATAAACAATTCAATTTTGTAACTCCTCCCATTATGCGGCTTAATGACAATAAAAGCCCATAAACCCACCTAAAAGGCTACCTAAAAGCCTATAAATAGGAGGGCTCTCCAAGAAGAAAAGACACACAACATCAACAAAGATCAGAAACATCAGAGAAAAAAGCACAAGCACACAGACAGAAATCCAGAGAAAGGAAAAAGAGAGAAAACTCTGCGGAAGTTCTACACCGGCCACCGCAACAAGGTGACAAAAGTCCCTTGGGGGGTACCCCCCCAAGGTCCTTGCCTTCTCCTCCTGCCTCCAATGGCTTAGATATGGCTTTTCAGCCCGTCTACTCGGCTTTTTATTGACATAGGACCTCCTTTTGGTCTTTGTCCTCTAAAAACCCGAGGTTATAGCCAAGCCAAGCGAATCAATAGCATCCCCTGTTCTCATCTGCATGGATGATGGCGAAGCCCACATATGGCTTGCGACCGTCAATCTAAACGGGTCCCCCACAATCTCCTGAGAAGTTAGATCCTCCTTTTGTTGCTTTTCATTGTAGTTTGTATTTTTTCAAAAGAGACAAAAATCACAATTCTTGTCTTTCATTATTGATAAGGATTGTAAATCGGCTATAAACGCCAAAATCGGCTATAAACGCCAAAAAATCGGCTATAAACGCCAAAATCGGCTATAAATGCCAAAAAAATCGCCTTTCACGGCAAACCAAGAAAAATGTCTCTTTTCTTAAATATATGTGCAATGGAAAACTTGAAAGAAGTTGATTTCCTTTTTACTTGCGAAGGTTGATCTCCGGATCACCACTTGCAATTCCAAGTAAAAATAGAAAATCTGGCACACCCACAAAAAAAGAAATGTTGATGCACGCCCCTTTTGTCCCCCTGGTTACGAAAGGGTCGGAACCAAACGGACTCCCACATCCGCCGACCTCGGTAGGAACCCGGGCATCGGGAGCGCGGTCCATCAAGCTGGCACACCCGGTGGGACTCGTTTATTTGAGAACACGATGCTAGAAATGAAATATTTGCATATCATATATTTTGCTCTATGCTTATATTTCTTTTCTCGATTCCTTGGCTACTTTATAATTGGTGGCCTATGTTGAATTCCGCATAAAAAAAAAATGAGATGAGATTTTTTGTTTTGAAATTTCTAATTCTTTGAATTTATTTCCACTCTTTCTCTTTTCAAAAAAAAAAAAGCAAAAAAAACCAGATTTTTCATTTTTGGATTCAAAATTGAGAAACTTTGATCCTTTCCCTTCTGGGCACTGGCGCTCGCGGAAATCGCTGAGACCGTGTTCGGATCGGGGGTTGGGCCATTGTTTCTCTTCGATGAGTTCATTAAAAATCTAAAAAATATATATATATATATAAAAGTATAAAAAAAATTTAGATTTCTCAATTTGGATTCAAAATTGAGAAACCTTGATCCGTTCCTATCGTTCATCGCGCTTGCAGAAATGTTGAGCCTGTTCGACTAAGGTTTTGGGCCATTGTTTCTCTTCGATGAATTCATAAAAATAAAAATAAAAAAAATATAAAAAAAAAGACATAGACCACTAAGGTTAAACCAACTGTGTTCTTTGATCATGGTTGATTCAAAGAAACGCCTTGTCCAGAGTGTGGAGACAGCTTGACTGTTCTAGGCAAGGGTCCTCCAAACGGGTTCATTAAGTAATCCTACCCTTACCTGGGGGCAATTCTATCAATCAAGATTTCATAAGACCGGGTTAGGAGGCCTATGTGTACTCTCTCGTCTTTTAAATAAATTTTTTTTCAAAAATAAAATTTTTAAAAAATAAAAATTTAAAATAAAAAATAAAAAATAAAAAAAAAATTTCAAAAAAAAAATCTTAAAAAAAAAATAATAAAAAAATAAAATAAAAAAAAAAGATTTTTTTTTTAAAAAAAAAATCTTTAAAAAAAAAAAATCTTCAAAAAAAAAAAAAACTTCCGTCATTTTTGGGTTTAGATTAGAGAAATCTTGGTCTTCTCCTTTCTGAGCACTGGCGCTCGCGGAAATCGCTGAGCCCGTGTTCAGATTGGAGTGCCTTTTGCTCTCTTTGATGAACCCGATATTGGCCTTTCAAAAAAAAAACTCGTCATTTTTAGATTCAGATCCGAGAAATCATGGTTCATTTCTTTCTGAGCACTGGCGCTCGCGGAAATCGCTGAGCCCGTGTTCAGATTGGAATACCATCTGCTCTCTTTGATGAATCCAATCTTGACCTTTCAAAACAGAGAATCTCATCTCATAGATGCGGTCTCAAAACATTTGTGTCTAGCGGTACTAAGCCCTTTCAGGGTCTACTGTATTGCGACCGGCACATCTGTAACTCCAACTTTATATTCTTCTTACCTCGAGCAAGCTCTGCTTCTCGATAAGTCGAATTAAGTTCACAATTGCTTCTAGCAGTCACTGGGATGCCCATTCCGGGCTTACCATACCTGCGATCAGAACAATTGTACCTTCTATGACATTTTGCCTTCCTCATATTGCTTGGGTCATCTACCTCGAGCAATTTGAAAAGACGAAACCATAGAACTTCCCATTTATGATCATTATATTCTTGTGATTACTAATGGATGTGGTCTTGTTTCAGAAATTTTCGAAAACTAACAATGGCAGCTTCACTAACCATTACTTTCGATGAAAACAAGCACCAACTCATGCTTCAACAGAAGCAAACCACGCGCACCTACAAGCGCCCCATCAGCTGCCGAAGTGTCAACTCCCTCGGCAACTCTCTGAACTCCGGGTCGACCTCGACTCCCCGGACTATCGTCTTTGGGACGCTGGGACCATTCCCACTTCCTGAGGAACAAACTGCTCCCTCCAAGAAGCAGAAACTCGCCTCTCAACGTGTCACTACCATGACACCAAAGGCGAGCACCAGAAGGCCTGAAGCCCGTGGCAGCCCCACGAAGCCTCAACCTGCAAACAACCAGGTCTACTCCAAGACTTGGTCCCCAAAACCTTCACCAAAACAGAGAAGGTCCCAAACATCCACTAAGCCAGCATACCTGGCCCCACTCAAGGAGAACCAGTTCTATCCTCTTGCCTACATGAAAGAGGAGAGACCCATCTCCAACTCGACTTTCAAGTCATCCCAGCATGAGCCGGCTTGTTCCTACAAGCCCAAAATCAAGTCATGCATCACAAGGCCTCTACAAGCACCTGCTAAGGCCTACAAACCTGCAGTTCGACCCTTCATCTCTACAGGGGCCGAACTTCAAAAATTCAAAGCTTCGCTGCAACTGGCGAAGGATAGAGTTCGCATCCTATCCTTGCCCAGTTACAAAGAAGACAGGCTCGGCTGCTGCGCCCGAGGGAGCACATCCTTCATTGTCAAAGCCCAGTCAGAGCTGACCGAAGCTCAAATTGCTCGTCGTATACGCCGCCGCGCGTCATACCGACAGAAGAGACTAGAGAAGCAAAGGACCCAGCCTCCCACACTTCAAGTCTCTCCCAAATGGGTCGAAAAAGAAAGACCCAACCAAGTTGCTGCCGTCCATATGGTTGGAAAAACCAGAAGGCGCCAAAAATCAGCAACAAAAATCCATGTCCGACGTCCAATGACCCGCAGCGTCTCAAGGACAAGAAGACATTCAGAAGAATCCCCTGCTCCTTCAAGCAAAGGACAGCAGAGTGATCCTTCCTCAAGCTCTTCTTCAAAAAGAATGAGCCCCGGCTCAGTCACCAGGACAGTTTCTTCGTTCGAATCACGAAGGATGAATTTCTTGGCTACAAATTCTGAGCCACCACCCCCGCAATCCACCTCCAGAAGATGCGATCACCCGCATCCAGCAGTTGGAACAGGGCCAGCAGAGGATTGAAACTCTGATGGAAAACCTTCTCCTCGCCTTCCAAAATCAGGCGAACAATGAACCTCCTCCGAATCATCAAGACGACGAGGTAAATAGAGAAGAAAATGAGTCACGCGCCCTTACCAAAAAGGACGTAGACGGTATCCTCGCCAAAGCAAAAGAAGAGGATATACTCAAGGAGCATGGGATCAAGCCACCATATCCCTTATGGATGGACTCGGTCCCGTTCCCCACCAAATTCAAGCATCCTACTCTCCAAACATATACGGGGAAAGGATCAGCCAGACAGCACGTCATCCACTTCAAGATCCTGACGGGAGCTATCGCAGATCAAGATGCACTCAAGATCCGCCTCTTTGCAAGTACCCTAAAAGGTACGGCCTTCGATTGGTACTCCACTCTGCCGGAGGACTCAATCCAAAACTGGGCCATGCTAGAGACACGCTTCCTGTGACTCACTTCAAAGGTGAAGATCATCCCGCTACTATGGCTCAGCTGTGCAGCCTAAAACAGGGGGAGAATGAATCAACATATGACTTCATTCACAAGTGGAAAGCAATGGCATACAAATGCTCTGATGTATTGCCACAAGCGTCGCTAGTCGACATCTGCCGAAACAACATGAGAGCCAGAATCTGCTCCATGATCATCGGCAACAACTCAAAAAACCTGGGAGAACTCCTAGAAGCTTCCATGGAAGCTGAAACGGTGATTAAAGACCTCAACAGTCAGAAATCATCAAGAAAAGAGCCAACCGCCATTGCAACCTCTAAACCAAAGAAGAAAGAGGTCCTCAATGTGCAGACCAAGTCAGCTCCTCAGCCATCAAAGAAAGCTGAAAACAAAGCTGTTGGTAAGAGACCTGAACTCTCTGATGCCTTCAAAGAACGAGTAGAGAAGAAATACCCGTTTGATGAAGATGTTGATGAAATCTTCGGGGCTCTTGTGGCAAACGGCAAGCTCACCTTGCCTGAACCAAAAAGACCGGGTGATGTTGGCAAAACCAACGATCCTCGGTACTGTCCATATCACCAGATGATCTCGCATCCTCTCAATCAATGCTTCATTGTGAGAGAGAAAATAAATGAGATGTGGAAAAACGGAGTCATCACCTTTGACAAAAACTATGGGTCTGCCTCCGTCAACATGGTGACATGTGGACAAACATCAAGATCACCGAAGAAGAAGATCACTACTTCCTTCAAGGTGATAAACTCAATCGAAGCGTCCGAGGAACTGGTTCCTTACCCGACACCAGACGGACAACCGATATGGGTACATCCCGATCTCCTGGAAGATGAAAATTGGGAGGTCGTGAAAATAAAGCCTACAGCTCAACAGCGAAGGCAGGCTAGGAAACATCTCCTCAAGCTCAAACGGCAAGAGAAGACCCAACCCAAACTAGAGGTCAAAGAAAAGGCAGAGGCTTCCTCTACCGCTTCACTGGAGGTAACAAAAACATCCCTTCCAGAGACTTCAAAGGGGGTAAGGAAATTCACTCTCAGTGATTTCATGCCACCTCAATTCAAAGAAGCCATGCAGGAGGCATCATACTCTTGCAATTCGGTAGTTGGATTCTCCATTGATGGATACGAGTCCAGCGACACCGATGATGGATTCGAATCCAACTACACAGATGAGTGGGAAGAGTCCCGTGAAACAGGAGAATATCTCTCCGATGAAGAATGGGTTCCTTATCTGAGAATATCCGATGAGAATATCCCCTACAGCCACAAGGATCCTGGTCTGATGATGAAGAAGACCAAGAAGCTGTACAAGAAAATGCTGCTGAACCAGCACCTCTCATTACTCCAGTGGAAATCAACAATGTTGAACCACAAAGAGATGATGAAGAAGAAGATCCGGCTCCCATGCCTGATCTTGAAGAATATGCAAGGATCTTGCAGCGACTCGCTCTAGAACAAGAGCAAGAACGCGTCAACGAGCCTCCTCGCAATCCAGAGCCTGAAGTCCCTGAAGACCATCAGCTACATCCTCCCTTAACTCCTGAAAATGGAGAAAATTGCTTGATAGACGATCCTCTTACATCCGAGGATGGGTCTGACTCCAATCAGGCAACGTCTCCTGTCAGAGCTTCCTGTAATGTGATAATTCGGGATTATAGCTCTTCCGAAGCATCGTCTGATGAGAGCACTTACACTCCGGCGACGCCTAGCAATATATCTTCTGGAGCCACCTCGTCTCACGTGACTTTCACTGAGATGACACCCTCTCAGGTTTCTTCTCCTGAGACTGTGACTTCGAAGTTCACACCCTTCCTGACTGAAGGATTCCCAGCCATTGATGCTTGGGACGATGAATTAGTCAACGAAGAAGAAAGATTGCTGGATGCTGTTCAGGACTTGTTCCCGGAAAATGCTCCATGCAACACAATCACTGAGGATGGTAACTCTGCTGCTGATGCATCCTACAGCGATCTCATGGCCTTTCGAAGCCTGGGATATGGACATCATAGGTCCTATTTCTCCCCCTTCAAGCAAAGGTTATCGCTTCATCTTCGCCGCTACGGATTACTTCTCCAAGTGGTCAGAAGCATTTGCGTTTAACGAAATGAAGACCTCATCAGTCCTTCAGTTCCTACGCACCAACATCATTTGTCGTTTCGGCATACCCAAAAGATTCGTCCATGATAACGGACCACAGTTCCGGGATCATCGATTCTACAGGTTCTGCGACAAATACAAAATCCAAAGCTATCCTTCGACTCCATACAATCCGGCAGCAAACGGGTTAGCAGAAGCTTTCAACAAGACACTCTGCAAAATCCTCAAAAAAATGGTCTCTAATCACAAAAGAGACTGGAGCGACAAAATGTCTGAAGCTTTGTGGGCCTATCGAACCACCGTTCGAGGACCAACCCATAGCACACCATTCTCCTTGGTCTATGGATCCGAAGTTATCGTGCCCTTGGAAGTACAAATTCCTTCCTTGAGGGTATCTTTGCAAAATGACATAACTCAAGAAAGCAATGTCAAATTGCGGCTCCATGAGCTGGACAATCTCGATGATAGACGGCTCGAAGCTCGACAAAGCATTGAACTTTACTAAGCACGTATGGCAGGATCTTTCGATAAAAAGGCCAGGCAACGCGCCTACAAAAAGAGTGACTTGGTTCTTGCGGTAAAAAGACCAATGGTCTTCGCTCACAAATCCAAAGGCAAATTTGAGTCGAAATGGAAGGGACCCTACGTCATCGACAAAGTTTTCTCCAATGGCGCATACGCACTCCTAAACATGGAAGGTGACAGATGTATGCTGCCCATCAATGGCAAGTTCTTAAAGCGGTACTACCCTTGAAGACTTACCCAACTGGGTAAGAGCAATGCCTGTAAGGCCAAAACCGGTTTCCAGGTACACGCTCGCTAAACCCGCCCTTTTTTAGAATTTTCATGTCAAATATTGAAATTTCTAGAAATCTAAAACAATGCTTACTTTCATCGTTTCATTGTTCAAAAAAAATATATATATATCCAAGTTTAGGAACCTTTCCCTAACTTGTCCAAAATTTTCAACCCTTGAACCCAAAATTCATGGTTTGAAACAAAATCCGGATTCAGGCATTTCCACCCTAGTCCACCCTGCCTTTTACCGCCAAAATGGTTTTAGGTCAAAACTTATGACCCTCGTGTCTTTAAACAAAAAAAATGGTTTTTTAAAAAAAAAAACCGCGAGGAAGCGACGCTTAGTCGATACTCGCACAAATCGGAAGCAAGCGAACCACGTTCGACACTTCCAAAATCGCAGGGAAGCGACATTTCGTCGATACTTGCAAAATCCAAAACCGTGGAAACGCAACATTTCAGTTGATATCCACAACCCAAATTTCAAAGGTTCAAAAAAAATCTAAAAAACTGTGGAGACGCAACATTTCAGTTGATATCCATAACCCTAAGGTTCGAGAAAACCACAAATTTCAAAAATCATGGGGAAACGACATCAAGTCAGTACCCGCAAAACCAAAATTTTTGAAAAGCAAGGATGCGACATTCCATCGATACTTGCACCCAAATCCGCGAGGATGCGACATTCCATCGATACTCGCAACCGAATGAGCAAGGATGCGACATTCCATCGATACTTGCAAGAACATTCAGCAGGGAGGCGACTTTTAGTCGATACTTGCATTTTTTTTTTTGAAAACCAAACCGGCTATAAATGCCACAAACAGGCTATAAATGCCACAAACCGGCTATAAATGCCATCAAAACAGGCTATAAATGCCACAAACCGGCTATCAATGCCACCAAAACAAAACCGGCTATCAATGCCACAAATAAAAAAACTTGGATTTAAAAAAAAAAAAAAAAAACGGCTATCAATGCCACCAAAACAAAACAGGCTATCAATGCCACCAAAAACCGGCTATAGATGCCACAAAACAAACCGGCTATCAATGCCACCAAAATTGGCTATAGATGTCACACAAAAAAAAAACTCGGCTATCAATGCCACAAGAAAAGCTGGCTCTCATGCCAAAATTGGCTTCCATGCCACAAACAAAAAACCTGGCTTTCATGCCAAAACAATCACTTGACAAAAGATTTTTCACAAAATGACAACCTTTTGATCAAATCCCATTTAGCAATTACTTTTATCACAAAAAGATTCAAGTGAGCGTAGGGATAACAAAAAAAAGAAGAGCATCCCATTTAGCAATTACTTTTATCACAAAAAGATTCAAGTGAGCGTAGGGATAACAAAAAAAAAAGAGAAAAGAGTACCAAAAAAAATACAAATGGTACCAAAAAAAAAGAAAGTGTTCACAAGCACTACAAAAAAAAAGAGTACCAAAAAAATACAAGTGGTCCAAAAAAAAAGAAGAAAGAAGGATGGTTTCTGTATACAGGAGCTCAATCAAAAATGGTCTCCAGCCAAGAGTTCAGCTCCCCAAGCAAACTTTTAGCCTCAGCCGTCAAGGATTCCAAGGCACGCTTCTTCAGGAACCTGCCATGAGATGCTGGAGTGGGCTGTACCCCTTCTCTCACACCAGGAAGCTTACCTCGAGCAGTTTGCCATTGTTCCTCCTCATCAGACTTCCTTTTGAGAACCCGTTCGGCATCTGCAACCTGGTGAATAAGGGCACTCTCCCTGTCGCGAGCCTCTATTATGGCAGTCCACTTGGCAGCGACTTGTGCCTGCAAATGCTCAAGACGTTTCCTGGCCTCATCGACCTCCCTGTCAAGGATGTTAAGGTCATGTGTCAGCCTGATGATGGCTATCTCTTCTAAGTTCCTCTTTCGGACTGCCTGCTTCTTGCTTTCTGTAGCCTCATCCAGGTCAGACTTAGCCTTATCAGCAGGGTCCAGGAAACATCTCCTTGAAGAACTGGTCATCAGCCAAACTCACAGTCTCAAACCACTTGTCACCCAGTGCAATGATCCTATCAACGATCGCCCTGGCACCTGTGACATCCAGACCAGCCTCTTCAGCATCACTGAGAATCTCCTGCACATGCTGGATCATGCCAAATCCGGCTTCCAAGTGCCCAGAAAAGAGAGTCTCAATCCAAGAGCTCAGAACTCGCATCACCACCTTCTTCGCAAAAAGAAGAGATGGCCCAGCTGAGGATTCGCCCAACTCCGTTGGTCGGCTACTCATATCATCATCTGTTGAAAGAGTAACAAAAGAACTCTTTCCAGCTGAATCTACTCCTGCTCGGGAAGGGATCTCAGCGCGAGGAATCTCCTCAATATTGTCAGAGCTGGTCCCAGGAATCTCTACCTCTGGCATCTCTTGCTCTGGAAGCGACGGATCCTCCTCTGCCACTTCAAAACCTGCAAAGGAAACACAAAAAGGTATGAATATGACACTGTTTGAAAATCATTATCAGAGTTATAACTACAAAATACCTTCTTCGACGACTGGTGGAACACTTTCTTCCTCCATGAACTCATCGAAAGCATCATCAACATTGCGTCAATCGATGGTTCAAAGTCATCAGAACCCTGTGGCAAGTCAGCTGACAAAAAAAATGTGTTAGCAAACCGAGTCACAAACAAAAAAAAAGGGGAGCAAAAGAAGTCGTACCAATTGGAGATTCTGGATTTACTCCAGAGTCCCTCGGTTCTTCTTCAGGTGCCTCGACAGGATCCATCACCACCTCATCGGTTGGGACCTCAGGCATCACCAAGTCTTCCTCTGCTAAAAAAAAAGAAAAGCAGAAACAAGAAGCAAATCATAACATGAAAAAAAATCCCATGAAAAGAAATGGAAAGAGAAAAAGGAAGAATCATACCTTCACCGACGGTCTCTTCTTCTCGGCTTCTCTTCTCTGGAGGCTCGTCAGCATCCACTGGCACATCCTCATTGATAGTAAGAGGAACTTCCAAGTCAGGAGAATCCTCATGCTGCCCCTTGCTGCGATGATGACTCCTCCTCCTCTTACCTCTGCGGGCTCGCTTCTTAGAGGAACCTGCCCCGCTGTCAGAGTCAGGTTTGCCACTCGACTCCTCACTAGATGGTCTGCTCTTGCCAGTAGACTCCACGGAAGCTTGCCTCTGTGCCGCTTGCATCCAAGCGCCAAGTTCGGCTTCCTCCTGTTCTAGCTGCTCCAAAGCCTCATCAGGTATCTCTCGAACAGCTTCAGAACCGATGACGCCCTGGTCACCGAGAAAGCCTATCTTGTGCTTCTCTCCAGAAAGGAAGGCCCAAACTTCCTCTCGCCGGATGCCATCCGACTTTCCAAGGCCCTTTCCAGATGCCAGCTTCACATCAAGCTCCTTCTTGGAAAGCCCCCGATATGCCGAAAAGCTCTCCGCGAACCACTTCGCAAAGCCGGCAGTACGGGAAGTCAACAACACAGGATAAGAAATCATGGCTGTAGTGTCTTCAGCACTATAGAAAGCCCATGCATTTCTCCCGTCCTGTAAGCCTCCAAAGCGCTTCACCATGCTTGAAGGCGCTCCAACAACGCCTTGAGAAAAGCCCAGCTGCAAAGCAAAGCGAGAGGGTACATACGGCTGGATGTCGACGAAAAGATGTCTACGGTACACCATCGTGCCGACACGTATGCTGAAAAGCCACTCTCTCTCTGCATTTGTCAAGGACTAATGCCTTCCCGACCCCGCCCTGGTAGAATCTCGGGAGGCACCAAAATCAAAAGCCTTCTTCCGCAACTCCGGAGAAAGCTTTACTGAAGATTGCCCCATCTCGACGTCCCTGAACCGTCAGATCCTCATGCGGGCAAACAAAAGTGATTCGGACACGGCTTTGCCCTTAGCCAGTCGAATCATCAAAGGATCATCATCCTGAGCAGCACCCAGCCGATGGAAGCCAGAACAGTGGTATACATACCACGAATAAAAGATATGGGCTGAAAATACCCTCTTCATAGGAAGCCCAAGTCGAACCAGAAAAGCAGCAGGCTGCAGTTCGGTACACAGGTAGGAGTAAAGAGCTGGCACCAAAGCAAGCTGCTCTCCAAACGCCATCTGACAAGCCGGGAAAATACAATGCGGCCTGATGTGCGTTCCATCTCCTCCAGCAAAAACAGCCTCACCAAGCCAATAAGTGAGGTAAACAGCGAGATCTCTCCGCAGTGCAATGTCAGGACATATGGCGTTTGTACTAGCACAGAAATCTCTCAACTCTTCTTGCATGGCCAAGATTTTCTTTGAACTTGGATCCTGAGCTCCGGCTTCCTGGGTCACGCTGTCAGAAGACTCCCTGCTATCAAAAAAGTTGGGGAATGAAGAGCTAAAACTCTTCCAACTGCTGGATCTAACTTTCAAACCCTCATTCTCCTTCAAAAAATCATAGAAGGCGACAAGCTGAAAGTATAGAAGCCTGAACTCCTCAGACTGCCCCTCGAGGACGCTGTCAATCGGCATAAACTCCTCATAGAGTTTGCCGAGGATGGGCAATCCAGTAATGGCGCTCAGCTCCTTCAAAGAAAAACCAATCTCACCATTCGTCACAACGAAGGTATTGGTTTGAGGGAGGAACGACTCCAGCATAGCCATGAAGGCCTTGTCGGAAAAGATCACGGTCTCCCTAAAGGCGCGGACCGCATCAAAAATCCCGGCTTCCTTCAAAACGGCGCCACCAATCAGCAGGACGCGATCAGTCCACGACTTCCACTCAGAGTCAGCATTGAAACGACCTCGAAGTCGGAAAGGCTTGATCCAATTGCTGCCGTCACCACTGAAAATACCAAGGCCCACCGGTCTCAAATCGACCGACGGATAATCAGAGCCCTGGTAGCCGCTGGATGGCATCAACAGGTCCATATCAACAGGCGACCTCTCCGTATATCCAGGAGAACCGCCAACAAAAACCCCGGTCTTGATTACATTTGTCCTTCTCACCCAGCTTGGAGGATCTTCCCTCTTAGGGCACGTGGGGGCAAGGCTCAGAATCGAGACGGTGCGATCAAACGTCGACCGGGTAGCAACAGTCTTCTTCTCACCATCTGCTGTGAAAGAAAACTGAAAACATCTCCTCTGGTATGTCATGTTATCAGGGACTGCATCACCAAAGAAGAAGGTAGGCTTGGGCAAAACGCTCTGATCTTCCATCACCCATGGACGACTGCTTACCATGATCTTATAGAATTCCTCTCCCTTGAGAGTGATCAGTCGCTGCCTCATCTCATTTCTGTTGAGGGAGTCGCACTCTTCCAGATTTCTCTCAACATACTGGACCTTCTCAAAAGCCTGCTAAATGGCCGGATTAGAAGATCTAGAAGATCGACGAGGTACGCTTGTAGCAGGCTCTTTACCCTTGTTCGCTCTGGAGGAACCACCTGAAAAGGATGAAAAAGAAAAAGATCAAACATCAAAATGACAGAATCTCGCTAAAAAAAAAATCTGGCGAAATTTTGACATGATGACGGGGCAATTCCGAAGAAAAGGAACTATCCCGAAAGAAATAGAAAGCTTGAAGATGGGCTCAACATCGCTGCGAGCTCCGAAACTCCAAACTTTCGAAACCTAAAAGTCTCCGCAAAATCAGGAAGGGCTCAACATCACTGCGAGCTCCAAATTCCCAAATTTGCAAAAACTTTCAGGTATGCTATCACATCATGCTACAAATTTAATTTACAAATTAAAGGCATGCATGAACATCTAGGTTTAAAAAAAAAATGCATTATCATGATGAGCAAAAAGAAAAAAAAAAGAAACTTTCTCTAAAAAAAAAAGAGAGGGGGAAAGAAAACAAAAAAAAAGAAAGAAAAAGAAACTTTCTCTAAAAAAAAAAGAGGGGAAAGAAAACAAAAAAAGAAAGAAAAGAAACTCTCTCAAAAAAAAAAGGGGGAGGGAAAGAAAAAAAAAAAGAAAAAAGAAAAAAAAAAATGAGGACTGGCCCACAGGCCGTGGCCGTACGGCCAGATCCGTACGGATCTGTCCGTACGGCCCACACAAAAAAAAAAACAAAAAACAAGAAAAAAAAAGAAAAGAAAGCAAAAAAAAAAAAAAACCCTTGTAAAAAAAAAAGAGGGAAGCAAACACGTGGAAAAGAAAAAAAAAGAAGAAAAGAAAAGAAAGAAACAAAAAAAAAAGAAGAAAGAACTTTATTTTTCCTACAATGGAGTTTTCTTGAAAAAAAAAAGGGAGAACTTACTTGAAGCCATTGATGGAGAAGAAGAAGAAAAGTCTTGAAGAACTTGAAGAAGAAGAACTCTTGGTCTTGAAGCCCTCTTGAGATTATTGCAAAAGAAAGTAATAAGAGCAAGAGATCCAACCTTCTCCTTACTTTTATAGAGGAGAGCAAACCAAAGAAGGAAAGAAGAAAGAGGTAAGTGTTACTAATTAGTAACCTTACCAAAAGAAAGAGATTAGAAAGATTCTTTCCCAAAAGAAAGATATCTTGAAGGATTTTCTCCCAAAAAGAAATCTATGACGGATTCTTTCCCAAAAGAAAGATATCTTGAGATATTCTATCCCAAAAATAAAGGGATCATGAGAGATTCTCTCCAAGTAAAGATATTCTTGGATATTCTCTATCCAAATGAGATATTTTTGGATATTCTTTACAAAAATGACACCATATGAGATCTAAGCTATTTCAAAAGCTTAAGGTCCCATGGGTTAGCCCATATGAGCCAGGTTTGACCACCTAGGCACACACAAAAAAAAAAAAAAAGAAAAGAAAATTTTTTTGGGCTTTTAGTCAAAGAGAAATCCCTCTTACCAAGAGCATACAAAAATGGTTCCATGCCTCTTTTGAGTTGATTGGACCATACAAAAGAAAATTCCAAGCCCCATGAGCTTCCAAAAAATCAAACCATCCAGCCTCATCTACCAAATTGAGCCAAATTCTTGAAATTGACATTCCACAAAAATCAAACCAAATCCTGGTCCCCTAACTTGCCACATACAGCCTGTTAGGTCACAAGACCAAAACCAAAAACCAAAACCTGATCCCCTAACTTGCCACATACAGCCTGTTAGGTCACAAGATCAAAACCAAAATTGATCCCCCAACATTCCACATACAGCTTGTTGGGTCACACGATCAAAACCAAACCCGACCCCCTAACCTGCCACATATAGCCTGTTAGGTCACAAGGTCAAAACCCAAATCCACATCCCTGATGTCATCTTCAAAACTTTGCCTCGAGATGGTACGTGATCCCTTTCACTACTATAAAATTCCCCTGGAAGCTCAAAAGGCTACACATACCAAAAAGAAAGACTGCTCAAAGACTCTTGGTCAAGTCATAGGCTCTCCTTCAAAAATCTCTTCGAGGCACATCGACTACAAAAGTTAAGCAACTCGCCGCTGTACCTCGAGGGGGCATTTGTTGACACCAAAAATGTCACTTTGCCTTTTCAAGATCCAAAGAGCTACATGAAGTCGCAACCTGCCATAAATAGGCAATGCCGCTTCCAAAAATCAAATCTAGTCAGAATCAAACAAAAACTGCAAGATTCTTCCAAACAGCCAAAAGAGGAGTACACAAGAAGTTTTGGGCCATTTCAAAATCATTTGGCCTAACTTTGCTTCTCCGACAGCTGAAAAGGAGCTCTCGGCGGCAAAGCTCTCCGGGACCATGGTTTCCAAGACAGAGCCTATGGATCATCTTAAAATGACTCCAATAGGTTCCCTGTCAAATTTCAAGTCAATCGGACATCGATTGACCGCACATCAAACCGCGACATCTTCATCGCGATAAAAAGCAAGTCTACAGGTGATAGGACCCCAAACGGCTTCAAAACTCAAACAAAAGCCTATGGTTAGTCTTATTTATTGCTCAGGAGGCTTCACACCAAATTTCAGGTCATTCCGACATCATTTGGCCCAGTTTCAGCTTCTGACGGAAAATCGGCAGCTCTGCGCGACAAAGTCTTCGGCTTTCTCAGGAAATTGGAAACTTTGCAAAATAAAATGCAAGGATTCTCATCAGGTTTCCTACAAAGAAATTAGGCCAATAAATGGTCAAAATGTCAAGGAAAAGTACAGAAGAAAAAAGAATCAAAAAACAGCAAAAACGGACGCAAAACGGGACACGAAAGGGGGAAAACCCCCCCCAGGGTCGCAGGCCCCTGCGACCCTGGGCCA
The DNA here is from genome assembly GCA_012931725.1 of Litsea cubeba. Classification (NCBI taxonomy): domain Eukaryota; kingdom Viridiplantae; phylum Streptophyta; class Magnoliopsida; order Laurales; family Lauraceae; genus Litsea; species Litsea cubeba. The sequence goes on from CM022946.1 coordinate 69,666,249, forward strand.
GGGTCGCCGGCGACCTTGGAACCCGGGGTCGCCGGGAAAGCCCCGGAAACCCCGGTTTTCACCGTTTTTTCGCGATTCGAGGAGCCCAGCCTCTGGTACTTTCCAAAATTCATGCTTTTGAGACACCAAGTCCTCTGACATCTGTCCAAAACACGGGTCAATCATCAAGAGTATCGAAAACAACATTGTTCGCCACCCGGTCAACCAAAAAAAGTGTGCTTTCTACCCGACCGATCGAGAAATCGACAGGACAGATGGCACCGACCCGCTGTTGGCAACAAACACCTGAAATTACATGATCATCTGATGTCGATCTACATGAAGATCCATCGATGATCATCAACAGAAGAATCCCAAAAGACGTGGCACGGCCCGCGACTCTTCAGCTGCTCGGCGACCACTTAATGCGATTAATTGACTAGCTTTATTACAGTCATTAATCCATTTCTTTGGACGACCCAATCAGAAGTAAGCATTCGGGAGTTACAAGTCAAGAGATTCATGGCATTTAACCCATGAAACCCCTCCCATCATGGCGATTAAATGCCCTCAATCTCCTCCGGCCAATCAGAAGCAAAGAAAAAGGAGTTACAAAACAAACAATTCAATTTTGTAACTCCTCCCATTATGCGGCTTAATGACAATAAAAGCCCATAAACCCACCTAAAAGGCTACCTAAAAGCCTATAAATAGGACGGCTCTCCAAGAAGAAAGGACACACAACATCAACAAAGATCAGAAACATCAGAGAAAAAAGCACAAGCACACAGACAGAAATCCAGAGAAAGGAAAAAGAGAGAAAACTCTGCGGAAGTTCTACACCGGCCACCGCAACAAGGTGACAAAAGTCCCTTGGGGGGTACCCCCCCCCCAAGGTCCTTGCCTTCTCCTCCTGCCTCCAATGGCTTAGATATGGCTTTTCAGCCCGTCTACTCGGCTTTTTTATTGGACATAGGACCTCCTTTTGGTCTTTGTCTTCTAAAAACCTGAGGTTATAGCCAAGCCAAGCGAATCAATAGCATCCTCTGTTCTCATCTGCATGGATGATGGCGAAGCCCACATATGGCTTGCGACCGTCAATCTAAACGGGTCCCCCACAATCTCCTGAGAAGTTAGATCCTCCTTTTCTTGCTTTTCATTGTAGTTTGTATTTTTTCAAAAGAGACAAAAATCACAATTCTTGTCTTTCATTATTGATAAGGATTGTAAATCGGCTATAAACGCCAAAATCGGCTATAAACGCCAAAATCGGCTATAAATGCCAAAAAAATCGCCTTTCACGGCAAACCAAGAAAAATGTCTCTTTTCTTAAATATATGTGCAATGGAAAACTTGAAAGAAGTTGATTTCCTTTTTACTTGCGAAGGTTGATCTCCGGATCACCACTTGCAATTCCAAGTAAAATAGAAAATCTGGCACACCCACAAAAAAAGAAATGTTGATGCACGCCCCCTTTTGCCCCCTGGTTACGAAAGGGTCGAAACCAAACGGACTCCCACGTCCGCCGACCTCGGTAGGAACCCGGGCATCGGGAGCGCGGTCCATTAATGGTGGATGTTTGTAAAGCCCAGGGCTTTGTATATGGAATCATCCTTGAGAATGGGAAGACTGTCGGAGCGGTATTAGAAAACTTACGCTCTTGGTGGAAGGAAGAAGTCAAGTTTGATCAAAGTACACCAGCTGCAATCGCAGAGTATCAAGAAAATAATCATATTCCCGACTTTGGTGACATGAGCAACCCTTCTTATTTCACGCTTTGGGAGTTACAAGACACAACCCTAAGTTCACTTCTGTCTGCCCTCATGCATCACTGTGATCCCCCACAAAGGAATTAACCCTTTGCACATGACCTCCCACCTCCATGGTGGCCTAAAGGAGACGAGGAATGGTGGCACCAAGTAGGCAATCCAAGTCCACCAGAGAATAGAAAACCTCATAATTTGATGAAGGATTGGAAGATAGCAGTCCTCATTGCGGTCATAAAACATATAGCGCAAACATATAGCGCCAGATTTTGCAAAGATCCGCAATTTGGTATGGCGGTCTAAGGGCCTCCAGGAAAAGATGACAGCCAGGGAAAGTGAATGCTAAAACCCACAACTTTTGCATAAATATTATAAACATTGAAAGCCTGCTCTAAGTTATCCAACAATTAGATCCCTAATTTTGGTGTTTCATCTGCTCTGGTACAGATCACTTAATTTGGAAGATGGAACAAATTCCATCTCTTCAACCATTTCAAAACAACCACAGTAGCACACCATAATAATACATGCAAAATGCATAAGTAATAATACAAAATTGATTGCATCAATTCTCTAAGCCTACTTCATATGAAATTTTTTACTCCACTATGAAAATTTGCACCAATGAAATTATGATAACTGGCAATTTGAGAGTTTGTAACTCTTCTTTAAGTAACCCATCCCAGTGTACAACTGAAAGAACTATGTAATTCCAATAACTAAAAGTGTTAATACTATTTTCATACACTCCTATTACCCAACTTGAAGCTTTCTTTTATGATAACAATGAAAATCTATTAATCAATTTTACAGATGAGAAATGATACAAGACGACTAGTCCTTGTGATGTTAAGATACCTTCTTGAGATGTTCTTACACAAAAGAACTTTAACTTAGCTAACAACTCCTTGATTAATGGTTGACTTTAAACAACTTAGAGAACCCATTTTGAAACTTAGTTGCTGCCTTCCCTTCACACCAACCGAAAACTCATCTGTATTTGTAATTAATTCTCAGTATTTCGTTCTTGCTACACTCAGAATTTTTTTAGTGGTTTTAACCAATTCATTTCTCTTCTCTTTTGTAGGTTTTAACCCATCAAACCTAATCTAATTGTAGGATGTTCTATATCAATGCCAAGATGAATTCAGGATACAACATAGTTCTTCCAAAAGGACCAAAATACATATATCCCTGCAAATCTTGTTATCCAATAAATTTGACCGGGAGCTCAAACGCAACAACACTCAGGCAAGCAGTGCTTTCCTAATCGACTATATATAAATCTAATCACCCGGCAGCATTCTAACTTCACAGGGGTACCAAGCTAGAAGGTTTTGCTGCAGGTTACCATATTCCAATATAGAAAAATGCAATAGAAACTGAAAACCATAGAAATAATCAAATTAAAAAAATAATAGACCCAAAAGAAGATGTCAAGTAAAACCACATAATCCACAAGAAAATAAAGTAAAACAAGGAGAAACAACAGATAATTGATTGATACCTCTAGATAACTCAAGATTGCGAGAAAGCTTGAAGAAGGGAAGGGGGTCTTGCACAAAAATCTGAGTGTCACCATTCAAGAGGATCTAGATTCAAGAGTGCTATAATCTGTGTCATCAAAGTTCATAATAAACTAATCAAGCACTAATCATATTATTCACAACAAATATTCTACAGAAAAAAATAAAATCACAAGCATTTACAGGATAATGAATAAGATACAAAGGGGCCCAGAAAGAACACAAAATCATTGATTTTCTACTAGATTTTTCATAACATAACTCCCAAAGTCCAACAACCAAGAGATAAAGAAAGACTCTAAATACTTCAATTAACCAGCTAAATTTGCAACCTGTCTCCCAAACAGACAAAAGAATTCACCAAAATATCCTAATTCCTCACCGGCGGATACTATGATGCAGGAGAAAATGTGAAATTTAGATTCCCAATAGCATTCACCATTACAATTCTTTCCTGCAGTGCAATTTTATACATGAATCGGTTGCAAAAGGTTGGGCAATTGAAAAATATGTACTCACTATCAAATGGTGGACAGATTACTTCCTCGAATATAGTGCCAAACCCAAACATTTATATGTATATGTGAGTTTTTTGATACCTCCAAAACCGATCAAAATGTAAATAACAATGAAAGTATGGGAAGTACCTAAGGAGCATTCTGAAATTATAAATGAAAGAATGCTCTGTCTCTTTGGGGACTATGTAGCATGTTTGGAAATCTCAATTTATTTGTGATTCATAATTTAATAGAAAAAACCGGATGAGGTTTCATTAGTTTATTGATGTTTGTAATGACTATAAGAAGTCTTAGAGAGATGATGAAAATAATCAAACCTATTTGTTTGCTGATCTTTTTATTTCTTTTGTATGTTTTTTTTAGTAATGAATAGAATTCAGAACATGGGTAAGGAATGAGATGCACAAAATATCACTATAGAAATCATGCTTAAAAAGCATGTAAACAGATGTGTTTTCAACACACATTTGTACGATTCTGGTTAACAATTAAAAATCATTCATTTCTACCATCATTCTTATATGTGTATATCCAAATCTACCATAGCAAATTTAAAAAATTAAAAGAAATAATTTAAATTCATGCAGACACAAATTCCAACTGAGAACCTAATTAACTGTAATTGGTTCAGAGTTTTTTTTTTAAAACAGAACCAAAAGAGAACTATAGAATTTAATCATATCACAAAATCAATTTACAAATCTCAAAAACCAAATTAACCTTACCCAGTTTTAGAACAGTGAAACAATATAATAGAATAGTCATTCCTACCAATTGAACAATCATTCCCAACAAAACTAAATCACAATTAATAATAATAATAATAAATCTTATGATTTTATTACATCACAAACACAAATTTGAATTCCAAGCAACTAATTAAACCTTAAACAAATGTAAACAGACAATAAATAATAACAAAACAAAACACAGCAAAACAAAAAATGCAAAACCCCAACATTATACAATCTAAAGAGACTTATAGTGTCTAAGATAGTTGCCAGCATACCATTTCCAGCGTCAACTTGAGCGAAAAATCAACATGGAAATAAGATGCCTCGGAAAACTGTAGGGCAGAATCAAGCGTTGGAAATCATGAAATGTGCAGTAAATTTCAAACATCAACTAAACAAATTTACCAAATGCCAAAAAAAAATCTACTTATAAACAAATCAAACAAAAGAATCATATTAGTTCTAAACACAATCAGACTAGAAATCGATTCCTAAAACAAAAACCCTAGAATCAAACACCCAAAAGACTGAAAGAAGAAGAGAAAATGCATCGAGAGAGAGAGAGAGAGAGAGAGAGAGAGAGAGAGAGATTTACCTGGAGACTCGGCCACACAGAAGAAACAAGAAGAGAAAACTTAATCTCGCAGAAGTGAGAGGAAGAGTAAAGAGTGAGATAAAAACCCTAATCACTTTTCCATTTATGAGAAGAAAAAAAGAAGGTACTGTGCAGATCGTCGAAGGTTGGAAAATGCAGGGAAGTACGTCTTACCTTCTTCTTCTTCTTCTCCTTCTCCGATGTCGATCAGATCTGAAACCTCAAAGCTGCTGAAGCTCCAAACAAAGATTAGGGTTTTGTGGAAGAGAGATCTCAGAGATTAGGTTTTGGGATTCCGCTTGGGACTGGACGATGACAGGGGGACTAGACGATGAGAGGGTTTTGGGATTGCTCTTGGGACTGGACGATGAGAGGGTTTTGGGATTGCGATTGGGACTGGACGATGAGAGGGTTTTGTGGGTTTTGGGATTGAGCTTGGGAATGGAAGATGAAAGGGTTATGCGATTTTGGGGTAAGTATATGGAGATGTAGTGACAGAATCTAATTTCCACTGCTATACGTAAGTATTTATAGTGGCATAATACTTTCTGCTGCCATATGCTATATGTAGTGTTTATAGAGGTAGATACGTAGATGTAGTGACAAAAAGTGTATTCCGCTGCTAGTAGATGTAGCGACGAACAGTGTATTCCGCTGCTATACGTAGTGTTTATAGTGGTATATATGGCATAATAAATTTTCCGCTACTATACGTATTTGTATTATATACGTTGGTACAGCAATAGCAACAAAATTTAAGTACCGCCACTGTATGGACCACTTAATAGCAGCAAAATCAAATTACCGCCGCTGTATGTAATCTATTATAAACTTATATACACTACACTTAATAGCAGCAAACTACAATTACCGCCGCCTATATGTATAGTGTATATGTATTTAAAACTTACATAAAGTAGACTTAATAGCAGCAAAAACAATTACCGCCACTGTATGTACTAAAAACGTACATAATGCTTATTTTTAGTGATGGAAACATAGACCGCCGCTATAAACCGCCGCTAATTATCACTTTTCTTGTAGTGTCTTGGTTGACACGTCGCAGAGGGACACCATTGACCTTAAATGGTCCTGTCCAATACAAACAATTGACAATTTAAAAATAATGACACAGATAAAACAGGAAACAAAGGGAAGAAAACAATTAATCTAAGAAGTCATTCATCTTTGATCTCAATGAGACAGCTATCCTTCATGCATATAAAAACAATTAAAGCAGCTTCTAAGCAATCTTCCAAGCACACCTGTGAATATCAAAGTCTGGATGTCCAAGGCAACCTCCCCTTCCAAACCCCCAGGTGTACAGCTCGCCACTAGCACCAACTGCCACACTGTGAAACTTTGCAGCAGCCACTATCTTGATATAATTGCCTTGAAGTGCATCAACCTTCACTGGAAGCTTCTGTATGTGTGCATTTCCAGTTCCAAGCTGATGATTTGTACCACTACCCCAGCTAAAGACTTCTGTAGCAACTAAAATAAACACAGATCATATACATATGAGTCAACAATATTAGCACTGTGCAATATGAAGGAGCAATTTCATAATACTAAAAGGAGCATAGATGGCAGTAAAAAACGAAAAGAGAAATTTCGAGCTTTTGGACACCTTTTTCCCCTGAATTTATCAGTTACTATTTCCATAACTATCACTCATATGTACGATATTTGAACAAGGTTATCCAATGCACCAAAGACCAAAATCCTAATGATGAAGTGATCTGAAACACCATCCACTCTCTTTTCGTGTTCTCAAATATGAGTCATATGACTGTTAGAATGTTCGGCTTTCTTATGCCCGAAAAAAGAAAATTAAAAAGAAAATAAAAGAAAGGATTACTCAAATTTGGGTGGGTTATAGCGCATTCAATGTAATGCCAACAGAGGGTGAGTTGGATACTTATATGCATATACCACAGGTGCAAAAGAATGTGGTCACTGATAATTAAGAGAGTGAAAATAGAAGAGCCCCTTGAAAAACAGTCGGCACCAATCATAAACAAATAGTAGCATACCTGATTTTGGTCCATTTCCAACAACCTGTAGCACAGGTCCTGAAAGGAGATCAACAGGGGTACGACCTTTAGAATCCTCCAACACAAGGGATGCACCAGATTGAAGAAGAACACTTGCCACAGCAAGATGCCCAAAATGCAGAGCCCTGTAGTGATAAGTTCAACAAATAAATTCAAGGATAGAATTCTATAAAGGATAAGTTCAACAAATAAATTCTATAAAATTTATAGAATTCAAGGATAAGTTCAACAAATAAATTACAAACCCTATAGTGAAGCGAAATCCCCAGTGAGAGTGAAGTTACAGCTATCATGCTCTCCCTTTCTTCTAGGTGAGTTGCACCTGTTATTTCTTTTGTCAGCTCACAATTTCTTTAAGAAGAAATATAGTTGGTACAACATGAACCAGGTAGAACTAACTTTTTGAAGAATTATAGTATTAAAGCACAGCAAGTGCATAGTGGATAGAATGCATATGAAGCCCATGGTTTGGTGGTACTGAACTTTGTTCTGATCGGCTCTACCATAAATGGATGACAACCAAGAAGTCCCCAAGATTGGAGTATCAAACCCCCAGTATCAACACTATAGCTACAGAATGCAAACAACAAATATTGTTTAAAAAGAGGATACAGAAGATCCAGAAGCGGAAGAGCAAAGCACTAGGATCTTCCAATTCTGGACCATCCCACACAAGGTTTCATCAGACGAGCGAATAGTTGTCGAAAAGATACCCAAAAAAGAATTGAGTGCCTCAGTAAATGAAACAGCTTTTTCTGTTTTAACCGATATAAACCATACATTGTTAATGCTCACATCCTCATAAGTTTTCTTTTATGGGAAAAAACAAATAGTGACATTGCATGAAATTCTTCTTGCTGAAGTTCATAACTGCATAAGATTGCCATTGACAAAACTAGGCATGGCTCATTTTTATTTAAGATAAGCTCAACCAAATGTTTCTGAGTTTAAGCTTGACAGGTTAAGTGCGAGCTGAGCTTAAGCAAAGCAAAGTGAACCTTGGCTGATTCTGGCCGATTGACAACGCTAACCAGGTGGGGAAAATGGTAAGCAGCATCATTAAGAAAGTTTATACATCAAACGACATGCACATTATATAAAAAAAAACTATACCTAATTAATCACATCTATTTAAAGACGCAATTAGGACTATCTCATAAATAAAAAAACAGATAAAAATAAAACAAAAAGGGGCAAATACTTGGTTCCTTGGGCCATGCCATGTTTGAACTCTTCAAACCAATTTCCATAGAAAAGGAAGAGGTTAAGGATTTGTTAAATGAAAAGGATGGAAATTTCAGCTACGTGGACAGATATGATCTAACTTTCATCTAAATTTCAGTCAGTTAATTTCTTTATTCACCATGCCTCTTTTCTCTTTTGCTCTGACCATTAAAACTCATTCCTCCCCTTTCAAATGCTCTATCACTTGATAAGAACAGTGGCCTAACAAGAGAGAGGATCAATGGGTGGGCTCTAGCAAATTACCAATTCAGATCTCAATGAAGGCCATACAATGCACATATCTTCATTGTGGTGGGTTACAAGAGTTGGAGACACATGATAATAAAAAAACCAAGTCTGAAATTTTACCAAAACCCAAAGAACCAACAACCTGAATGGATTTGGATTAGAGTATAGAATTGAAAAAAAAAAAAACCTGAGCTTGGTGGGTTTGTGCTTGCGGTGATTGAGGATGGGCTTTTTGACGTCGTCTGCTGGGTAGAACTTGGGGGGTTTTTCCTGGGGTTTTGGGGCCGAGGGCTTTGGCTCGAGGCGAGGGAAGACGCCGCCGTTCTTGGCCTTGATTGCCCAGAGGCCTCGCTTGTGGTACATCTTCGACCGAGAGAACTTGCCCATGCCTCGAATCAGATTAGGGTTCCTGCTGCCCGTCCTTGGCGTCCTCTCTTTTCCTGCTACCATGGCTGCTCTCTGCTGCTTTTTCTTCTTCTGCTTCCGCTGCTGCTGCTCAGAAACCTTAGAAATGACCCCAATGGAAACCCTAATCCCTCTCTACTACTCTTCATATGCAAAAATCGAGAGAGAGAGAGCGAGACAGAGAGGGGAAGAGCAGATCGAGACAGAGAGACAGCGAGATCGAGCGTAGAGAGATAGAGAGATCGCGCGCGAGAGAGAGAGAAATAGGAGAGTGAGCGGAGAGAGCTGTTGGAAATAGGGTGGGCCTCTAGGATAGGTTTCAAAAAACTTTTGACCCACTTGACGCAGGAATCAACTATCCAGAAGGCTATAAAACCCAATCCAAGATCTATGTCCTCAATCTCAACCATCATGATCAGTAAATACAATCTATCTAGAAGATAGAAACAACAACTAATAAGCATCCATAATAATCTACAACATGCAAGGAAGTGGATTATACCTTTGGAGCTCGGTTGTGCTCTAATGGAGAAGTTGCATCTTTCTTTGATGATGAAACGCTTTCACTAATCAAATAGGGATCTCCAAGACCTCTTGATCTTCCACACTATGACCCGTATCAGATTCTCCTTTTCTCAAGAAGATGGTGGGATCTCCAAGAGAAAACTACTAGGAACTCTAGGGAGGAACTAGAAAGAGAACTAGAAGAGGGAGAGAAGAAGGAGCATGTGCAACTATTGCACAAAAGGACCTTGGGCGTGAATCCCAATGCTAGGATAGTGCATGGACGTCCAAGGCCTCCTCTCCTCTTATTTATAGCTTTTGCAAGTTGCCTCCTCTTTACTAATTACAATAGAAGTCTTACTTCCATTAATTAGTAACTTACCATATCATAATTAGAAGTCTCACTTCAAATATGATTAATAACTTTCCAATTCCTTTCTAATTAAAATAGAAGTCTCACTTTTACTAAAATTAGTAAGTCTACTATTACCACTATTAGAAGTCTCACTTCAAATAGAAATAGTAACTTTCCTTTTAGAGTTCAACTAGAATTAGATACTTTCTAATAATTGGGCTAGCGTGGGGACCACTAGGGATTCCTCAGAAAGCTGGCTCCAACTGGGACTCGTGACCCCACATCTCATGTGTAATCCAGGCCCACAGTTAATTTTAAATAACTCCACTATATAAATGCAATTGAACTCCAGTCTTACGAATATTACATAGAAGACCCTAAACTTCCACATTACCACAAGTAAACCCCTCTATCAATATCCATGGATCAATTGGACCTGTCTTCCAAACTAGATCCATATCTTATTATCCTTGAGCCCCAATTAATTATAATAATCAATGGTACCTTTCCAATTAACTCTTAATCGGAATGGGTGCGCACTTACCAATGATAAATCCATTAATTGGCACAAGGGGATATTAGAGATAGATTCCATTTTGACCATTGAATGTTCCCACAGCTCTACTACCACGTACCCAAATCACCGAGGTGTTGACCTACAGTTGGCCTCACTCATTGGTGACTCAAAGCAAATGAATAGATAGAAACTTGAGTTCATTAATGTCTCATGATTGAGAGCCTATTGCTAGGGAATTATGAGAGCAGACCTTAAAATAAAGACAGTGTTTATAAGGTGCTGCTCATGGTCCTTCAATACATCCAATGTACCAGCATTATGATCCAGAATCTTCCATTCTGATGATCGAGACAAATCACACTAGTGATCAAAGTGCTGCAACCTTTTCAGTATGAGATGTCCAGTCTCATCACTGGTTGTGAAGAGATTTTAAGTATAAGATTTGCCACACACATGTCTCCCGCATGTGGATCTCATCCATACACTGTGTTACATCTAATATACTTGTGGACTCCGGTTCATCTCATGAACCATCATGTCATTCGTATTAGTTATGTGCATGTATATAATAAATCACAATTCATCTCATGAAAGGAAAACATGAATATACTGATAAATAAAGAAATTAATCAATTTATTATATCATCTACTGGATTGAGTCCATAAAACTAACAATCTCCCACTTGGGCTCAATGCCAGTTAGAGTTGCATCTGATGCACATCCCATCTACTTATAGCTCAAAGACTTTAGCAGTCAAAGGCTTAGTAAAGGAATCTCCTAGATTGTCTGCAGAGTCTATCTTGGTGATCGTGCATCACCTCTCTGCACAATCTATCTGACCATGTATAACTTCCTCTGTACATGCTTTTTGGCTCTTGGGTTATTTGGACTTAGCGACTGCCCTGCTGTTATCACAGTAAACTGTGAGCGGCTGTCCTGCCAAAAATACCACTCCAAGTTCCATAAGGAATCTTTTTAGCCAATCTGCTTCCGTAATTGCTTCTCAAGCAGTTACAGCATAAACACATACCCAGAAATTGATTTCCTGGAATCCTGATTTGACTAGAAGTCAGTATCTATGTAACCGACTGGAATCAACTCATCATTGCTATAACTCAACATGTGATCTCTAGTTCTTCTCAAGTATTTGAGAACACATCTTACAGCAGTCAATGATAAAGACCTGGGCTAGACTGATATCTGCTGACTAGGCCTACTGCGTGACAGATATCCGGTCTAGTACAAAGCATAGCTTACCGTACCAGAACTTTATCTATGTACACATCATTGGGATAAGCCTATCATCCTATTTTTCCGGTCTCAATGGAAATTTATCCTTAGAATGTACCTGGCTTCTCCAAAGTCCTTTATTATCAAAAGTCTTAGCCAACCAAAACTTTTACTGTTGACGATATCCCTATGTCACTCCATGGGAGAAGGATGTCGTCGACATATAATACCAGAAAAACTACCCTGCCTTCTAGACTTTTCATTTACACACATGACTTATCCGGATTCTGACAAAAAACAAATGACTTGATTTCCTTGTCAAAATGGATGTTCCTGTTTCGGGATACCTGCTTTAATCCATAAATGGACTTATGCAGCCTGCAAACTCTTTGCACTTGGTTATTAGCTATAAAACCGTCTGGCTGCATCATATAGATGTCTTCCTCAAGATTGTCGTCGTGAGACGCTGTCTTGACATCCATTTGCCAAATCTCGTCACCGAGATGAACCGCAATGGATAAGAGTATCCGGATGGAACTCTTCCATCTGGTTCTCCTTTTCTCTTGTAGACTCACTTGCACCCAATAGGTTTGCTATTGGCAGGCAAGTCCACAAGTATCCAGACCTGATTAGAGTACAAAGACTCCACCTCAGCTTTCGTAGCATCTAACCAACGTCCCAAAACTATGTCATTAACTGCTCTATCATAGTTACAGGGTTCTTGTTCCGGTTACACCGGGATTGCCTTATAAGACTTTCCCTAGACCGAGAACTTGTCAAGGGTCCTGACAATACTCCCACTACGACAAGGCATTGGTGTAACTACTGGGTCAAGTATGGCCGGATTTTCTTAAAGTTTGGTTCATTCTTGGATTTGGAATTGATTTCTCTTGAATTTCTTCCAAGATAACCATTTCTAAAGATTTCCAGTTAATCTTATAATCTCCCTCCAGAAAACCGCATTGGTGCTGCCAAGCACTTTCTGCTCTCTGGGATTATAGAGCAACCAATCCTTTAGTTCCTTTTTGGGATAGAATACATACTTCCGACTTCGATTCCAACTAATCTGTCTTATCCTTCAGCACGTGTGCTGGACAACCCTGAAAACGTTGTAGACTAGGCTTTCGCCCTGTCCATAACTCCCTGGGAGTCTCAAGTATAGACTTTAGATGGAATGAGGTTTAGTATATATATTTCAGTTTCCATATCCCAAAATATAGGTAATCCGTAGAACCTCAATCATAGACTTTATCATATCTAAAAGAGTCTTGTTCCTTCTTTCTACTACTCCGTTCTGTTGAGGCAAACCAGGAGCAGACTTCTGGGATCAAATCCCATTTTTTGATAAGTATCCCACAAAATTAGCGGAGAGATATTCGCCTCATCGATCTCATCGAGGAGTATTTATACTTTTACCTAATTGCTTTTCCGCTTCCGCTCGAAACTCTTTGAACTATTCAAAAAATCTTGGACTTGCGGTGCATAAGGTATATGTATCCATATCTTGAGTAATCATCGGTGAAAGTGATGAAATACTCGTATCAATCTCTCGCTCTAATATTATGGTTCCATACACATCAGTATACACTAACTCCAATAAATCTTTGGCCCTTCTGCCCTTAGATGAATAAGGGTGTTTTGATCATTTTACCTTCCAGACAAGACTTGCAGACAGGTATTGGTTCTACCACCAATGAAGGCAAGATACCATCTTTCACTAGCCTGTCAATCCTGTTTAGGTTTATATGACCTAGCCTCTTGGGTGCCAAAAGTTTCTTGGATTAGATGAAAGTAACTACCTCTTTAATGACGGTCTATTATTAACATCAGTGTCATGCATCTCATACATTGTGGGAGTTAACAAATAAAATCCATTGATTACCATGTCAGAATATATAAGAGTACCGCTCCTCTTTAAGACAATTTAATTACCAAAAGTAACAGAATAACTCTTATTCACCATACTAGAAATTAAAATTCCATCTTAAAACGGTACATATAATGTATCTGACAAAAATCAACTTAATATTTGAAAGCAACTAAGTTACTACTCCTACTGACACTGCTTCTGCCTTGGCTTCCGATCCCAAGTTAATACTGATTTCCCCGTCATTATTCCTCCTGGTTACCTGTAACTCCTACAACATATTACTGATGTAATTAGTTGCACCAAAGTCTACAAACCAAGATTCTGAAGTACTAGTTGAAAAACTATCTTCAGAAACAAATGACTCAATCATATCTGAGGTCTTTTCCTTTGACAGAAATCGTGGACAATTCCTTTTCCAATGTCCTGGGATACCACAGTGGAAACACTTTCCCTTTGCTCCCTTATCCTTGACCTTGGCCACACCACTAGTGGAACCATACTCTACCTTAGGACCTTTGATGACTGATTTCTTCTTGCTATCCTAGTCTTTGCCTTTCGACTTAGACTTAGCAAATGACTTTTCTGTCATGAGGGCAGTTGGTCTTTCCTTCATGATTTCCTAAAACACTACCAGCTGGCGAGACAACTCAGCTATGGTCATTTCCAATTTATTATAATTGATCTCGAAATGTTTGAATGAGTCTGGTAGTGATTGAATGATCATGTCGATCTGCGATTCTGTATCAATCATAGTCCCCGGTACATCTAACTCAATGCCAACTTCATTTTTAACAAATGTTTTTGTACTGGGGTTCCCTCAGCCATCTTTGTTTCCATCAGCACTTTTATAGCAGCCTGCCTAGCAGGCCTGACCTATTCTGAAAACATCTCCTCTAAGTTCGATATAATATCGTATGCTGACTTATAGGATTGATGTTGTTCTTGCAAAACAGTAGACATGGATGCCTGAATAAAACATCTGGCCATCTCATTGCCTTTGGTCCACTTGGTGTAAAAGTTTTTTGCAATCTGTGGTGCATCAGGCTCAGGCTCAGGAAGGGAGGGTATAATAAGGACATATTTACAACTTGAAGCTGTCAAGATAATATCCAGGTTCCTTTTCCAGTCTACATAGTTGGATCCCATCAACTTGTTCTGGTTGAGGATGGTCGCAAGTGGATTGAAAGTATTCGAATTCATGCTGTATAAATTAAAGCACATAACCATACATTCAATGAAAGAATATAAATGACATTAGGGTTTAGTATTCTACCAAATTCATATGGGAATCCTCATAAGCACTGAATTTAGAATACATCGGAATCCCAATCCCCTAGGGCATGCCTCCTTGGGGAGTGCAAATGCCCCATAGATTGGTGCGGATCAAAGTTGTCAAAATTAAGATTAAGACTAACTATCCTTGATCCCCAATCATTCATTATCATCTAGGTATCTCATACCAAATAATGTATGACTCCCGATTAGCTTTGATTTCTAAAATACATGAGGCAAATCCTTAGGGATACTACATCATTATTTTAGTTAAGTGTGACCCACCAACTAATATTGCATGACAACCGCGATGGGCAGCTCCTCCTTGGGGAGTGAACCCCCACCACGTCTCATCAATACTATCCATAGGAGATCCATATCTAGTAACCAGACAAATAAAAGCCCTCCGTGGGGAACGGCCACTCTCTTGGTGGCGCGAGGCTAATACTTTCCTTACAATGGACCTATGGTGGAAAACCATGGGGATTTATCAATTTAAATGCCCCGCTCCCACTTAATATTTTGAATTAAGGATTTCCTTTTAAGGTATTAGGGCCCACATATATAAATATATGAATCATCAAATCATCTTATGATATGATCTAAAATTGGTTCCAAGTCAAGTTATTTTAAGGAAAGTCTAGTTTCTTAAATTAGTGTTACCAATGTTGTCCATCTCATGGGTCATCAACACTAATTAGATCTCTTTCCAGAAATTAATTTGATTTAACCAATATTAGTAACTTGCTATGTTTGGATCAGATTTGGAAACATTCTAAATAAAGCATTCAACTATAAATAGAAAACGCTAAAATTAGAAACTAATCCTCTCCTCCACATGGCCCAAGCGGAATAGACTTCTTGGACTTCTAGACTTTCCAAAAATTTAGAATTTCTCAAACTCTTTGGGAAGCTCCAAAAACACCTTTGGTAATCTTCAAACTCTTTGACTAGGAGTCCAACTTCACTTTCCTTCTTTGTCTCTGACATCGCCAGAATTTACAAATTTAGAAATTTACATAAATTCCTATGTCTCTACGATGAGACTTACATGATAATCTATTAATGGAAATAAAAGGCTCATAGGGAATTTCACCATGCCTTGCCCTAAACTGGGAAACCAAGGAAACCATGATGCCCTTTACAATTTGCCAAAAATAAATATTCATCCATAAAGAAAGTAAAAGACTTGTGGGCCATATGGAGGGAACATGATAACCTGCATGTTAGTATCTCATACTAGCAAAGCAATTCACAAAACCAGGTCACCAAACAACAATGGAAAGACAGGATGCCAAATATTGCCACTACTATGATTCATGCCCTACGCAGAGGGGGTCCGGGGGTGTCCCCCGGCGGGGGTCGAGCTGACCGGGGGGCAGCGCCCCCGAAACAAAAACAAAAACTGCGATCTGCTGTGTCAGTGTCTTCAGTCGACCGACCAGTGGGTTCGGTCGACCGACCTTAGTGTCTTCGGTCGACCGACCCGAGGGCTCGGTCGACCGACCTGACGGAAATCTGCAGGTTGGGTTTTTCTATTTCGTGTCCAAACATCTCCAGAACTCTTCTGAAGACTCCCAATGGTTTCCTACCATCATTCCATCATTGTTAAGCCCTTATGTGACTATCCAAACATGGATTTACTAATTATCCAAGCAAAACCATCAAAACTGATCCGTACATAGCCCTTGATTTATCCTCTTCGCATCTCATGTAAAAATTAGATCAAGCTTACTGATCTAACATGATAAGAGATGAGGTAAGGCTCTGATACCAATTGTTGGAAATAGGATGGGCCTCTAGGATAGGTTTCAAAAAACTTTTGACCCACTTGACGCAGGGATCAACTATCCAGAAGGCTATAAAACCCAGTCCAAGATCTATGTCCTCAATCTCAGCTATCATGATCAGTAAATACAATCTATCTAAAAGATAGAAACAACAACTAATAAGAACCCATAATAATCTACAACATGCAAGGAAGTGGATTATACCTTTGGAGCTCGGTTGTGCTCTAATGGAGAAGTTGCGTCTTTCTTTGATGATGAAACGCTTTCACTAATCAAATAGGAATCTCCAAGACCTCTTGATTTTCCACGATATGACCCGTATCAGATTCTCCTTTTCTCAAGAAGATGGTGGGATCTCCAAGAGAAAACTACTAGGAACTCTAGGGAGGAACTAGAAAGAGAACTAAAAGAGGGAGAGAAGAAGGAGCATGTGCAACTATTGCACAAAAGGACCTTGGGCGTGAATCCCAATGCTAGGATAGTGCATGGACGTCCAAGGCCTCCTCTCCTCTTATTTATAGCTTTTTCAAGTTGCCTCCTCTTTACTAATTACAATAGAAGTCTTACTTCCATTAATTAGTAACTTACCATATCATAATTAGAAGTCTCACTTCAAATATGATTAATAACTTTCCAATTCCTTTCTAATTAAAATAGAAGTCTCACTTTTACTAAAATTAGTAAGTCTACTATTACCACTATTAGAAGTCTCACTTCAAATAGAAATAGTAACTTTCCTTTTAGAGTTCAACTAGAATTAGATACTTTCTAATAATTGGGCTAGCGTGGGGACCACTAGGGATTCCTCAGAAAGCTGGCTCCAACTAGGACTCGTGACCCCACATCTCATGTGTAATCCGGGCCCACAGTTAATTTTAAATAATTCCACTATATAAATGCAATTGAACTCCAGTCTTACGAATATTACATAGAAGACCCTAAACTTCCACATTACCACAAGTAGACCCCTCTATCAATATCCATGGATCAATTGGACCTGTCTTCCAAACTAGATCCGTATCTTATTATCCTTGAGCCCCAATTAATTATAATAATCAATGGTACCTTTCCAATTAACTCTTAATCGGAATGGGTGCGCACTTACCAATGATAAATCCATTAATTGGCACAAGGGGATATTAGAGATAGATTCCATCTTGACCATTGAATGTTTCCACAGCTCTACTACCACGTACCCAAATCACCGAGGTGTTGACCTACAGTTGGCCTCACTCATTGGTGACTCAAAGCAAATGAATAGATAGAAACTTGAGTTCATTAATGTCTCAGGATTGAGAGCCTATTGCTAGGGAATTATGAGAGCAGACCTTAAAATAAAGACAGTGTTTATAAGGTGCTGCTCATGGTCCTTCAATACATCCAATGTACCAGCATTATGATCCAGAATCTTCCATTCTGATGATCGAGACAAATCACACTAGTGATCAAAGTGCTGCAACCTTTTCAGTATGAGATGTCCAGTCTCATCACTGGTTGTGAAGAGATTTTAAGTATAAGATTTGCCACACATGTCTCCCGCATGTGGATCTCATCCATACACATGTGTTACATCTAATATACTTGTGGACTCCGGTTCATCTCATGAACCATCATGTCATTCGTATTGGTTATGTGCATGTATATAATAAATCACAATTCATCTCATGAAAGGAAAACATGAATATACTGATAAGTAAAGAAATTAGTCAATTTATTATATCATCTACTGGATTGAGTCCATAAAACTAACAAGAGCAAGACGGACAGCAGAGAGAGTGAGACAGAGAGCAGGAGAAAGAGAAAAGAAAAGAGGGAAAAGAGGGCTTTGGGCAGGAGAGGGAGAATAAACGTGAAAAATTTAATGCCACTAATTTTCGTCGCAAAAGAAATAAAATTTTCATCTGCAAAAATTATTTTATTTTTATTATTTCAAAACATGAAGTCTACCAACCTTTAAATGTTGGTAAAAAATATTTCGATGCTAATTTTTGTCGATAAAAAAAATATCGATAAAGGACTCTGATTTTTAATTTTCCTAAAAATAGAGATAAACGTTACCGATGTTTTACAAAAAAACGCCGCTAAACGTTCATTTTATCGACGTCATATAATTCGTCGATAATAGTCTCTGATAGTTTTACCAGCGTAAAATAAAAAAAAAAAAATTTTCCAACACTTAGGCTCGAAAACGGCCTGCCGGGGGTCCTGAACGAGTAACGGGGTGAAGGGTGCAAGGACAGTGGGGTGCCTTGTGGTGCACAGTGAATGTGGAATGGGCTCAGGCGCTGTGGGGAGGAGAAGAGAAGGTGGGTAGCAGCAGGGAGAGTGGTGGGAAGGAGAAGGTGAAAGGAGAGGATAAGGAAGAAAGAAAGGAGCGGAGGGGAGAGGAATAGGGAAGGAAGAAGATAAGAGAGGAAGAGAGAGAGAGAACCAAGGGAGAGAGGGAGTGGTGTGCAGGTGGGCGCAGGGCGGAACAGAGGAGGAAGCAGGGGAGAGGGAGAGGAATAGGGAAATAAGAAGAGAAGAGAAGAGAGAGAGAGAACCGAGGGAGAGAGGGAGTGACGTTCATTTCGTCGCAAAAAAATAGATTTTTCGTCAATAAAAATTATTTTAATTTTTTTTAATTGAAAACAAGTAAAAAAGACTACCAACCTTTACTGATGTTTTATATTAAAAATCGGTGATAAATTTTCCGACGCTAATTTTCGTCTCCTTCTCCATTCTTTTCTTTCCCTTCTCTTTCTCCTACTCTTTTACTCTCCCTCACAACCACCCACTGCACTGCCATCACCACCTGGCTTGCATAGCCACTGCACTCACCTTGCACCACCTTCGGAGAAAGAATTGTAATGGTAGAATTTAAGTTCATCATACGACTTCAACTTCGGAGATAGAAATATAATGGTAGAATTTAAGTTCATCATATGACTTCAAATTCGATGTTTATTTAAAATAATAGAAGTAGGGCAAGTGTACAACCTTGACAGTCACGTGTGGACCAAAAGTCTGTCCTATGACCAAATTCAGATTGAATTGTTTGAGAGTAAGTTTCTTTCCTTTCATATATTTCATTTAGAATTTAAAAACAGATGACATGGGAGGTACACCTAAAAACTGAGGAGATGATGCATCTTCTGGAGTTACCTGCTTATATTTCTTATAGATTCGCTTGGTTACTATGTTCTTGGATTCATCATTAATCGACATGGCATTGCACATCTCAGCCCGGTACTCATCATAATGAGGCTCCCATTTCTTCAAACAAGCGGCTGAAACTATTGGGCCAAAATTCATATTCCAACAACTACTAGCACCGGTTTTTTTCTTTTTCTTTCTAAGAGAAGAAGGCCATAAACCTGATCTAGATCTCAATCACATTCACACCACATCCTTCAAGGCCTCACTCTATCATCCATGTCAGCGATAGTTTTACCGAAGTAAAATAAAAATCAAAAAGGATTTTCTAACACTTAAGATCGAAAAACGCCCCGCCGGGGGTCCGGAACAGGAAACGGCCACCGAAAAATTTGGAAACCGGCGCGAGCACTTCGCTCGAGGATAAAGTAAATTGACGGAACTGACGGTTCACAAATAGGACTCTCGGTTAGAGAATTAGAAGCAAAACATAGGATTTTCCAACACTTAGGTTCGAAAACGGCCCGCAGGGCGTACGGAACGGGAAAAGGCTCCGAAAAAATTGGAAACCGACACGAGCACCTCGCTCGAGGCGAAATTAACTTGCAGGAACTGACGGCTCGTAAATCGGACTCCTTGATAATTTATTAACCCCTTAAAACATTGGATTTTTAACACTTAGGTTCAGTTTGCCATCTCTACTTTTCTCTTCTTATTGGCTTAAAACTGATGGAATCCGGTTTTAGCATGTTTGGATGAAGCTTCTACTGTGTCCATTTCAAATGGCACTAAGACAAACATTTGTGATCCAAACCGTTGATCATGTTAGGGGGGCTAAAAACGGCTATGATACCAAAAGTCAACCATTGGATCATTATAGATTGTGATGTATTGATGAAAACGTACAGACCATTAGATCATCATTTATGGAATTTTGTACGCCCTATTTTCGCAATCCAAATTTTTAGTCCTCTTCAAAAGGTCACCAAATTTTGATTCAATATGGATCATGAAATATATTTGAAATAAATATCAATCGTTGGATTCATGCAAGGTTACTACAGTGCATTCACGAGTTAAGACATGCAGTCCGTTTATTCTACATTTCCGAACAATCGGGATCTCTAATGCAAGATATGGACCATAGACCCCCTTTATATGGCAAGTGACATTTACTGGATCAAATTCCTGTTGGGATTGGTGTATGCCCTAAAGCCCACTAGCTGCACTCTCATCTTTTGTCACTGGATATTTACTGGTTATTTAATGGAATGACTTTTTTTCTCTTTAAACATGTATATATGTATGGTTGTGTAAGGCCCATTGTTTCTAGTAAATGAATTAGGTGTGTAGTGCCTACACACAGATAGGTCTAATTCATGGATACTGGAAACAACATATTTGTTCATAACTGAAAGATGGAGTTGGGCACTTCATCTTGGTATAAGTTATAGTGAGAGACTCTCCTGTATTCAGGGTGACTTACCTAAGTCATGGGAGGTCATTCCCGGATTTATCTCATTAGTGCATATGCAATGCATTGAACAGGACCATTGTAGGTGTGATCTCTAAACTAGTACTATCACTGAGAGAGATCAAGTCACCTCATGCTACTGAGTGACCAGTGCTCTTAATCTTGAGCATTTGTGGATGAACTGACGAAGTCAAGTCCTTGTGCTTTAATTCACTATGGGTGAGATTCTTTTTATAGGTCAACAACTCTGTGTTTTGGGTACTCAGACTTGATCAGTTGGGATGTGCAGATGCAATAAAGAATCTATGCCATCTAATGATGGAATGATCGTCCTCTTAGAATTATCCGATTAATCATCAAAATCTAAGATCTTAGTATATGGATGTTCCATATGGATATTGAACTTGTGGGTCGCTCCCTGGACCAAGAGAATGATATCTGGATGATGATTAAGTTAAGGATATGAAGTTCTAAGGCTTAGATGTAATCGAGTAGGTTGATAGTACATTGGATAACCTGACTTGATTATGGATGTTACATAGAGGGGCATTCAGGTCATTACACTTAGTAGGTCGAAGACAACTGTCATTTTATGACGAGCTTATTATATTAAATATTTGTCCCTGGAATTCAACCATAACTCTTTAGTGGAATGAGTTAAGGTTAAAATGGTCTTAATGTTGCTATGGGTTTAGCATGGACATTTTGGTCATTTTGGGAGCCAAGGGCAAATATGTCTTTTGGTCCCTTCTCTAGTCACTTTCCTAGATTGGCATGGTTTCCTAAAATGTTTAGATGACATTTGGTTGAATTATTTTAGTGGAAAAATAATTTTGAATTTAAATTCAAATAGGCCTTTGATGGCATACATGAATTTAATTCTAGATAAATTATTAGTGGGTCATGGTGTGCATTATTATGTGGGACGTCCATAATGGGAACTCCATAAGGTAAGGTTTCCAACTTTGAGTAGGTCTCTCTACTTGGAAGGTTGGACTCCTCTTTGGAATAGTATTCCTATAATAAAGTTTCCTTTTTGAATTAGAAAATTAAATTAGTAAGTGTTGTGCAACTAGGATTACTAATTGCTAAAGTTTGTAGGATGTTCCTTTAGTTTCCTTTTCTAATTGGAGTGTTTCTAAAAGGAAATAAATCTTTAGATTATACTTTCCTTTTAGGACATCTATGAGAATTAGAAAAGATAACTTTTTAGGAAAGCAATCCAAAAGTTTCTATAAAAGAGGAAACCCACCCCCTTGGACGTCCATCCCTATGAAAAAGTGTCCCACACGTCCAGCCTCTTTTCTTCTTCATTGAAGAGAGTTTGAGGTCTGAGATTTTTCCATAGATCAAAGTTCTCAAAAACCCATCTAGAAATCTAGATTAAGATCCCACCATCTTAACCAATCAGATTTGGAAGTGAAATAGAGAAGAAGATCAAAAGCAATTCTACTGCAGAAAATTCCAGCAAGTTGTTTGCTAATTGCAAGTCTGAGTTCAGCCCTTTGGATCTTTTATTTCAGAGATTTGAAGTCTACAAATCATCAAGGTAATAGTCTTCTTGAATCTCCCTTAATTATACACTTGTTGATCATGAATTCATGGAGTTATTATGCGATCAATGTGGCTGATTGGCGCTGCCCAGATCAGATTTTAAAAATCTGTCATGTTACAAATCAGCCATGGAAGTCCTTCCTTAGTGATGTCCAGATTTGAATCGCAGTTTCTTTCAGTGGTATTAGAGCCACTCCATGTGAAATCGTGATCCCATGTTGTGTTTAATTAATCCTAGATTGATTATGGGCATGGTGGCACCCTTCCAAAGTTATATCAAGATTTCTTTATGTGAGGCATGTTGTGTGCAAGTTTCATTAACACTGCTGGAATTTATTTTTCAGATTTGTTTAATGATGGACATAGTGTTTTGCATGCACTAACCTCTTTGTTTGCAGCCATATATTGCATCCTTGATGGTTCGCATGATTGTTATGTGGATTTGGATGTTTTTTCATTAGTTGGAAAGTGTACGATTGCGCGTTTAGCAATCATAGGAAGTTGTAATTCTTTCTTTACTTTTATTCCAACTAGTCTTGATGTAAGCTTTCTTAAAATGCATAGGTGTCTCCGATGTAATTTGGGGTTTTATTTTTTATGGGTTTGCTTGTATAAATTTAATTTATTGGAACAAGCAAGAAGAAGAAAGTTTCAACCAAGATAGGTTGCAAGTAACCGGATTCCTTAGTGGTGGAGGAGACAAGGCTTCTTGGTGTAAGATGAGATCTATTTTTTGATGTCCTAGTTCGATAAGGATTTGAAGTCCGAAGAGCAGGGAGTCATCAAGGATTGCATACTTTTATTTGCTCTTATATATGGAATGCATGGATGAATGCTTTATATAATTGCTATAATTGTCACCTAGAAACATGGCCACCATTAGGTTCTAAAATTGGCATCTTGGATTGTTTCAGGTTTGGCTAATTGCTTTAAACGGAACTTAGACCAGCACCTTCTATTTTGTCTAAGGTTTAAAATTGGATAGGGTTTAGTTTATCTTGGTACACTTGGTTTCCAAAAGAGGCTAAACTAAAATCAAATTAGATGCTACCTATGGGTTCCCATAACCCAAGTTAGGTTTTTGATTCTTTAAAGGGATTTGCTCAAATATTTTAAAGCAAAGGTTATTTATTTTTAAGATGACTTAAATCATTGAGTCATAAATTTAATTAACTAAGTTTGCTAGATTTAAAAGAGTTTTTGAGTAAACAATGTAAAGGTCAAAAAGTATAAACCCTAGTGATAAATAATCAAGTGGGAGAGGGTTTTTGGAAAGACCCCACGGCCTTCCATTTCCGGTTCATGTTATCTCATTAAAGTGTTAGTAGGAGCGGCCACCCCTTCGGTGGAGTTCTTTACTAAAAACCGCTTTGATGGGTTAATGGGTGAACTAATGTGAATATTCGTAATGAGGTGTTAGTAGGAGCGGCCATCCCTTCGGTGGAGTTCTTTACTAAAGATCACTTCTATAGAATGTCAATGAAGTGTTGGTGGGAGCGGCCATCCCTTCGGTGGAGTTCTTTACTAAAGGTCACTTCTAGAATGGATAAAAGTCTCTTCCCTTCGGAGGACTTGAATCATAGACATTCTGGGAAATTTCATAAGAGATGGTAAAACACTTGACATAAGACGGTAATGACTTCTCCTAACGAGTTAGAGTTATTTGTCATATGAGGCCAAACCAATCAGTGATTGGACTACCACTGGATATGTGTATCCAGATAGTGATAATCCAAATAAGCATACCTTAATTCAATGTGACTGTAGGCTCGGCCATCCCTTCGATGGAGGGTCTATGAGGAGGTTGAAACACTGATACATTATGATTAGGGTTAAATAATGTAAAAAGTTTTGTGCTTTGTTTTTCCTTTTATAATAAGCACCATATGCATATTACATATATACTGCCTGTCTAATTATAAACCGTTTCATATCCAGAGAGAGATGGGTAAAGATTCTTTTAGTCCGTTGATGTGCATTCTTCGTGAGAACAAACTGACTGGATCTAATTACGTAGATTGGAAGAGAAATCTTGACATAGTACTCACTGCTGAGGAGTACAAGTATGTCTTGATGGAAACCTGTCCTGATATTGATGCTAATTCTACTGATGACCAGTTAGAGGCTGAGAAGAAATGGAAGAAAGCGAATAGCATGGATAAATGCTACATGCTTGCTTCCATGTCCAACGTGTTGCAAACACAGCACGAGCATATGGACACAGCCTATGAAATCATGATGTCCTTGTCTGAGATGTTCGCAGACAAAAGCAGGCCAGCTAGGCAAGCTGCTATAAGGACTATCATGAATACTAGGATGGCTGAGGGAACACCTGTCAGAGAGCATATGCTCAAGCTGATGGATTGTTTCAATGTAGCTGAGATTCTAGGGGCTGAGATTGATGGAGAGAGTCAAACTGATATGATTCTCGAAACTCTGCAGGACTCTTTCAATCAGTTCAAGCTCAATTTCAATATGAGCAAGATGGACATGACTCTATCTGAGTTAATGAAAGAACTCCAGGCGGCGGAGGCTATCATGAAGCCCAAAGCCCAAGCTCATTTTTTCCAGTCTTCCTCTAAACTAAACCCGAAAGGGAAGATGTTCGAGAAGAAGCAGAATAAGGGAAAATAACAGAAAAAGGACAATACTGGTAAAAAGAAGGACAAGCGTTACAGATGGAAAGCCCAAAGGGAAATGCTTCAAATGTGGCCTCAAAGGTCATTGTAAGAAATATTGTCCCAAGTTGCTAGCCTCAGTTAAGAAAGGTACATCTTTTTCATACTACATTGAAACTTGTCTGGTGGTTGATTCTACTGATTCATGGATAGTAGACTCAGGAGCCACTAATCATATCTGCAATTTATTGCAGGGGTTTCAGATAATGCAGAAGATTGAGAAAGGAGAGTTTGCCTTTAGAGTTGGAACTGGAGCCAAAGTTTGGGCAGTTGCAATAGGAGTTGTTTCCTTACATTTTCCATGTGATAGGATATTAGTTTTAAATAATGTTTTCTATGTTCCAGACATGAGGAAGAATTTAATTTCAGTTTCCAGACTTATTGAATTTAATTATTCAGTTTCTTTCCATTCTGGTGTTGATATCAGTAGAGATGGAAATATTATATGTTCCGGTAGAATGCATGACAACTTATTTTATATATATCCTATTGCTCCCACACTGCATAATGTACAACAAGAAAACTCAACTTCCCTTAAAAGGAAGGTATCTTCAATCAATGACACATATCTTTGGCACTTACGTTTGGGTCACATTAACCTAAAACGGATTCAGAGGTTGGTAGAAGATGGGCCTTTGAGCTCATTAGATTTCGAACCTTTTCCTCAGTGCGAATCTTGTCTCAAGGGAAAGATGACCAAAAGGTCATTCTCTAGAAAGGGACTAAGGTCAAAGGAGTTGTTAGAATTGATTCACACTGATGTTTGTGGTCCTATGAACAAACGGGCTCGAGGAGGGTATGAGTATTACATTACCTTCACTGATGATTACTCTAGGTATGGATATGTGTACTTAATGCGACGCAAGTCTGAGGCGTTTGATAAATTCAAGCAATTCAAGGCTAAGGCGGAGTTACAACTCGGGAAACATATCAAAGCCCTTCGATCTGATTGAGGTGGCGAGTACCTCCTGGGTGAGTTCAAAGAGTACCTCACACAACATGGGATTATGTCTCAGTTGTCTGCACCGGGTACACCCCAGCAAAATGGTGTAGCGGAGAGAAGAAACCGTACCCTTCTTGATATGGTAAGGTCCATGATGAGTCATGCAACCCTACCTATATCTTTTTGGGGATATGCCCTAGAAACAGCAGCATACATTTTAAATCTGGTACCTTCTAAATCAGTACCTAGGACACCCCAAGAAATGTGGACAAGTCGAAAACCTAGTTTAAGACATATCCACATTTGGGGTTGTCCGGCCTATGTACTGAATGATAAAGCCACCAAGATGGAACCCAGATCGGAAATGTGCTACTTCATTGGGTATCCTAAGGGAACGAGAGGTGGCATCTTTTATCATCCAAAGGAGCAAAAAGTGCTTATCAGCACTCATGCTAAGTACTTGGAGGATGATTGTATGATGCACCAGGAGCTTAGTTGTAAAGAAACCCTTGAGGAGATTCATCCGGGATCTCCTATAACATCTGTACCAGGTCCTGAGACAGTAGATGAACAAGATATTCCTTTTAACACTCCAGAGCCTCGTCGTAGTGGGAGAATTTCTAAACAACCAGAAAGATATATAGGAGTGTCTTTTAAGACAAACTCTGAAGATCTGGTTGAGGATCCTACTAGTTATGATGAAGCAGTAACGGATATAGATGCTGACATGTGGCAGCAAGCGATGAAATCTGAAATGGATTCTTTGTATTCCAATCAAGTCTGGGAACTTAAAGATGCACCTGAAGGGATTAAACCCATAGGGTGTAAGTGGATCTACAAGAGGAAGAGAGGAGTGGATGGGAAGGTGGAAACCTTCAAAGCAAGACTGGTGGCGAAAGGATATACTTAGAAAGAGGGTATCGATTATGAGGAAACCTTTTGTCACACCCCGAAACCGGGCCCTGCAGCGATCCGATCCCGAAGTGCGAAATTTTGGGATAATTTGAAACTTTTGTTATATTTCCCAAGATCCGCGTGAATGAGGATAATCAAATTCCATCACAATCAGAGTATATTTTCGCGGAAGCTAAACATGGTGTTACGACTCGGAATCCGTGGCCATCGGGTTTCGTGTCACACGCCACCAATATCATAAAGCCATCACATAATAAGACTGGCACAAGTCATAAATCAGAGCACACTGAGCTGGTAGTAACAAGACTATCTATTTCCCACATATTCAGATTACAATTAACAAGTGTCTTAATTACAACCCAAGAAAAAGGCTAACAAAGCCATACAAAAATATATCCAACTACACAGAAATACTACCCCCAATGATTTGATACGAACTCCGGTGCCAAACTTGACATCTAGATGATATCAATGGGCAGCCTCTCACGTCAGACCGGCGGTCCCACCGCCTCCTCCGATCAAACACCTAAAAACAGAAAGAGAGGAAACTGGCACCAAACAAATAGGGTCAGACACGACGGTCTGGCAAGCAAATAAATAAGTAATATGAAATAAAAGGTCATTCGTAAAACAATGTGGAATCATTGTAAAACCGATTAAAGAGTCTAAATAATAATAACAATAAATCATGCTAAAACGATCAAAAGACCAAACATAAATGTCAAAGCAAATAAAAGAACAGTCTCAGAAGTACGAATATCTCGAAAAGATAGTAGCCTGCATAAAACATTTAATAGTTGGAAATACATTTCAAATCCTAATAATGGCGACAATACGATGAAAGATCGATATCATAAACATTAGCAAGCTCCAAGAGTATAATGAGTATAAACAAATAAGAATCATAAAGCAAGAAATAAACAGATAAAACATTGGCAACCACACGTCGCTATATTCTCCTATTACCGAAGTAACAAGAGCAGACAGAACCGTAGCCACTACACGTGGGACCGGAAATAGGATCAGAACCGTAGCCATACAAATGGGACCGGCAGATCAAAAGAAATAGGATCAGAACCGTAGCCATACAAATGGGACCGGCAGATCAAAATCAGAACCGTAGCCATACAAATGGGACCGGCAGATAAAACCGTTGCCATGGTCGGTACAGACAGAATCCAAGCTGCAGCTGGCGGACAGATTAAAGATCCCAAGCCGGGTGATCAGCCCGACAAGGTGACCTAAGCCTAGTGGTGCCTTTAGTTTTCAAAACTCGAACCGATACAAATCAAACCATAATACTAATCCCTTTGGCTCAGGGGCTCACACTACAAAGCTCTGGCCCCTTCTTGCCTCGAGGTTTTATTTTCAAAATACTAGTCTTATCAAAATAATAGTCTCATCGAAGAAATCCCGAATGTGACGAACCACTCCAATCTCCTTTCTAATCGATTCGGAGAAAACATACGAATATCCATGGTAAACCGCTCAAATACACATCAAAGTGATTTGTATAAAATCACGCGATCAATCCTTTCGAATATGGAAAACCCCATGATTTTATAACAAGTCACCGATGCTATTCAAATTAGTTTATCAAAGAATACAAATACAAATACAAATACATTCTCTAACTTGAAATGGAAATGGAATTGTGTAGAATGACTTAATGACTTACCAAGGAGCCATCTCAATGCACATTTAACCTTTAAACATTGATTATTAAGAGGATATGTTTGATGCCAATGAAAATCCACAACATTTAAATGATAAAGTGCGCATTGAGACTCGAACGATTCCCGGATAATTTCACATACGCTCATTCTCTCATTGTTCCCATTCCCATTTCACAATTTTTCCAAGTATTACAAGTAATCCCAAATCTCTTTAAAACAGGCCCATAGCTGGCCTTAAACCGAGCCCAAAACAGTCTACTCATTTAGTCCAAAACAGCCCTTTAAACATGGCCCGAACAGTCCTTAAAACAGCCCAAAAACTGACCTTGAATGGCCCAAGAAACAAGTTTTAAAATAGCCCAAAAGCTGACCTTGAACAGGCCCACAAAACAGGTCTTAAAACAGCCCAAAACTAAACCTTGAATGGCCCAAGAAACGAGTTTTAAAACAGCCCAAAACTGACCTTGAAACAGGCCCAAAACTGATTTCTAAACAGACCCACATATCCATCTGAAACAGGCCCCAGGCTGGGCTGGGCTCAACCATTCTTTAACATAAAAAAACTGAATTATTTCATAGCAAAACCATTAATCAATCAAAACTACACTGAATCACCTCATCCCATTTATGAATTCAGCATGAAAATCATAGATTAATCATAAGATAAATGTAAAGATATGAGCTGAGATCTCACATTGAGAAGTCCTTAATAAAATCAGAGATTTTCATTCTGATGCCAACAAAATCATATAGACAGACTGAACATAAACCCAATGTTGTAAAACTGTTGGAAATCAAAATTTTCATGGCTAAGCTAATCATTTAAAATGGATCAAAACTTATAAATAAACAAGATTCAAATGCATGCATTCCAACAATTTATTCACTTGCAGAAATCTGAACATAGTTGAGTACAAAAACTGTAGAAATCTAAACATTAATTTGAACATAAACCTGCAGAAATCTGAACCTGGATTGGACACAAAAACCAGCAAAGATCTGAAATTGAACACAGCTAAACACTAAGACTGCATGAGTTTTGAACACAGTTGTACACAAAATTCCTGCAGAAATCCAAACTCATTTGCACACTAAAACCCCAGCAGAAATCTGAATTCATTTACACACAGAGAAAAATCCTGCAGAGATCTGAATGTTAACAAAACACTAACCTGGTTGGAATCTCAAACAGAAAATTAAGACATTGTAGAGAAACTAATCACAGCTGAACATTAAAAGCTTTATGAAACCAAAATATATATATATATAGCCAATGAAAATGAAAGAAAAGACATGGTTATTTCAAATTAAGCTTTAAATAAGAAACATTATTTCATTAACTTGCATTCAAACCAGTTTATTCACTTGCCTTAGCCCAATGTCAAACCAAAAATCTCCTCAAGAATCTCTTCCTACAGCTGAACCGAGCTCTACACAAAGCACCGAGAAATCCATTCAAAAATCATCATTTTGAACAAACAAAACCCCCATTTCGAAAATGGGTTTGCATGTATGAAAAACAAGCCCTACATGAGCTAAAAGAACTCCATGGAAGAGGGGAAATGAAGCTCTAACCTGTAGCTTGCTGAACAGGAAGGGACCAGCTGGGAGAAGAAGAAGAGTTGCAGAAAATCTTTCAAAAGAGTTACCCAGCTGAAGCTTGAGAAGAGAGGAAGAAAATGGTGAAATCAGATCTTGATTTGGAGCTTCCTAGCTAAGGCATGCAAGAGGGGGAAGTTTGGAGAAGAAGAGCTCTCCTCTCAGCTCTGTTGCAGAAATTTTTTTTGGTTGCAGGATGAAATGAACGATGGGAGCGGGAAGAGGTCTAACCTAAGTGACTCAAAAGTGGGCCCATGACTGCTGAATTTTAAAATGGCTAAAACCTTATTTTGTGGGCCCCGGATGAGATCGACGAAGAAGAGTAAAATGATCCTTGAAAAATCTAGTTTCTAAAAAGTATAAATTTGACATAATTTTGAAACTTCGAAATTTGAGTTCAGATTTGGTGTGAAAAGCCATTTTTGCCCTTTTTTTTTCTCGAAAAACGCATTTTCTGATCATCGAATCAAAATGGTCAAAACATGAAAGTTGTTAAAGTTCATAAAATGAGTCGAAATGCACCAAAATCAGAATTTTTAGAAATCAAAAGTAATTTCTCATAAAAATATATATCATATGGACCGGGTAAAACCAAAGTCAACGGTCCTCAAAATCTCAAAGGCTATGGAAAATTCTAGTCAAACTCAAAAACAAAGTCAAACCAACTCAAATCTTGCTTAGAAAGCTAGCCCATAATTAAAACAATACTAAACAGGGAAATTGGGGGTCGGGGTCTTACACCTTTTCACCAGTGGCTATGCTTAAGTCCATAAGGATTCTCTTGGCCATCGCATGTCATTATGACTACGAGATATGGCAGATGGATGTCAAGACAGCTTTTCTTAATGGAAGTCTTGACGAATGCATCTATATGATGCAACCAGAGGGTTTCATTGCTAGTGGCCAAGATAACATGGTTTGTAAACTGAAGAAGTCCATTTATGGACTTAAGGAAGCATCTAGAGCATGGAACATCAAGTTTAATCAGGTAGTCAAATCTTTTGGCTTTGATCAAAACATTGATGAACCATGTGTGTATAAGAAAGGAAGTGGAAAAGCAGTTGCATTTTTAGTTCTGTATGTAGATGACATATTGCTCATTGGAAATGATGTAGGTATATTGTCATCCACAAAGGCTTAGTTATCCTCTCAATTTCAGATGAAGGATTTGGGTGAGGCCTGCTATATCTTAGGGATCAAGCTTTTGCGTGATCGTAAGAATAAGATGTTAGCCTTATCCCAATCTTCATATATTGAGAAGATATTGGTCGAGTTTAACATGCATGACCCCAAGAAGGGCTTGCTACCTTCTAGAGATGGAGTACCACTGTCTCGAGATCAATGTCCAAAGACATCTGAAGAGATAGAGAGCATGAGGAGAATTCCATATGCATCCGCTGTTGGAAGCCTCATCTATGCTATGTACTAGACCAGATATTTTCTTTGCCGTTGGCATGGTTAGCAGATATCAGTCAAACCTTGGACCCATGCATTGGACAGCTGTTAAGCATATATTCAAGTATCTTCGGAGAACGAAAGATTATATGCTAACCTTTCGAGCAGATGATCTAACGCCTTTGGCGTATACAGACTTTGATTTTCAATCTGATAGAGATGCCAGAAAGTCTACTTCAGGATACGTCTTTACTTTGTCAGGAGGGGCTATATCATGGAGAAGTGTCAAGCAATCATGTATTGCTGATTCTACCATGGAAGCAGAGTATGTGGCGGCATCGGAAGCTGCGAAGGAAGCAGTATGGCTCAGAAAATTCCTATTGGAATTAGGAGTTGTTCCTGCAGTGCAGAAACCGATTGTCATGTACTGCGATAACACTGGTGCTGTAGCACAGTGCAAAGAGCCCAGGAATCACAAGAAAGGCAAGCACATTCAGAGAAAGTACCACTTGATCCGGGAATTCATTCAGGATGGAGAAATAGTGGTGGAGCAAATCGCCTCAGCAAATAACTTAGCTGACCCATTCACTAAGACTCTTACTGAGAAAGTCTTTACTTCTCATGTTGAGTCTATGGGTGTTAGGTTAGGAAGTAGTGATCTTTAGTGCAAGTGGGAGTTTGTTGGGATTGGTGTATACCCTAAAGCCCACTAGCTGCACTCTCATCTTTTGTTACTGGATATTTACTGGTTATTTAATGGAATGACTCTTTTCTCTTTAAACATGTATATATATGGTTGTGTAAGGCCCATTGTTTTTAGTAAATGAATTAGGTGTGTAGTGCCTACACACAGATAGGTCTGATTAATGGACACTGGAAACAACACATTTGTTCATAACTGAAAGATGGAGTTGGGCACTTCATCTTGGTATAAGTTATAGTGAGAGACTCTCCTGTATTCAGGGTGACTTACCTAAGTCATGGGAGGTCATTCCCGGACTTATCTCATTAGTGCATATGCAATGCATTGAACAGGACCATTGTAGGTGTGATCTCTAAAATAGTACTATCACTGAGAGAGATCAAGTCACCTCATGCTACTGAGTGACCAGTGCTCTTAATCTTGAGCATTTGTGGATGAACTGACGAAGTCAAGTCCTTATGCTTTAATTCACTATGGGTGAGATTCTTTTTATAGGTCAACAACTCTGTGTTTTGGGTACTCGGACTTGATCAGTTGGGACGTGCAGTTGCAATAAAGAATCTATGCCATCTAATGATGGAATGATCGTCCTCTTAGAATTATCCGATTAATCATCAAAATCTAAGATCTTAGTATATGGTGTTAGACCCTAAGTTGTTTGCAATTTGATGTCTTGCACTTGCATAATAGTCATCTCATTAGGTTCATTTTCATTTCACATGTTTCTTCTTGAAAATCATCTTTTAACTCAACCTACTCATGTTTTGATTTAAACTCTTCTTTGGTAGATTTGAACCTTGATTTTAATCATGTTTTTCTTGATGAAACAATGCATAAAGACACCCTTCAAATCTGAGTTTTTAAATGATTTCAAAAGGTTCATTTTTCAAAACTTCAGATGTTCAGAAGATTAACCTGACCATTCTGTCGGTCAAGTCATCGGTCCCCATCGGTCAACCCACAAGTGAACCAAGGTTAACCGATGACTCCATCGGTTCCCATCGGTCAGCCTATCGGTTCCTATCGGTCCACCGATAGTACATGAAATCCCAGACCGAGACTCGTCGGTTCCAAAAACAGACGGCACCTTTTTTCCATGATTGTTGTGCTATCGGCTCGGCTATCGGTTCCGCATCGGTCAACCGATGAAGGACGGTCAACCGATGAATGCAAAAGGATCAGGAGAACTGTAAAAAAAATATGACCGTTGCATATGACCGTTGAGCCATCGGTCAACCGACGGCTAGTTATCGGTTGACCGACAGGCATCCGTTGGACCACTTTTTCTATAAAAAGAAACTCATTCCTTAGCCATTGGTGATGATTTTTGAAGCGCTTCTTGAGGCATTTTGAAGCAAAAGAAAGGGGATCAAGCTAAGGAAGGCTAATGGTCATTAAGGAAAGCTAAAGCTTGGATTAATGAAGTTAAACCACCAAGTAAGCTTTGCTTTTTATTAATCATTGTTTTATGCTTTGTTAAACTATTGGTAAATGATTTTAGCATATAAACTATGATGTGTTGAATCCTCTACTTCCTTAATCTTTGATTTAAGTCATAGGATTCTTCACCTTGATTTCAAAACAAGTTTGTTTTATAAACTTTGTTAATCATGCATTGCCAAAATCTTTGATTTCTTTTATGTCATGAGTCATTAACTTGTTTTGAATCTTTCCTTGTTGTTTTCATTCATTTAAACCTTTGTTGAATTAGTTTGGTTTTGAAAACAACATTGCACATGCATCACATGTTTAGACTAAATTAATTTCATACAACTTGTGAACCCTTGTTTTTCATATCTTCTACAAGTTTGTATTTGGTACATGTGATTTGCATATTACTTCAATCATACCTTTTTATGTGCATTAAACTTTTAAATGCTTTTAGCATAAATTGATTGAGCTTTCATTTTCAACTTGATTGAAGTATTCACACACACACTTCATGAGCATTCATCTTTGCATTACTTAGAGTGTTGTGTGAGTTAGCTTTTCATATTCATATTCGCCTATTTAGAGGCAATTTTATTTGAGCTTAATTGTAATCTCTTAGAGTGTTTTGTGAAAACACTTTCTTTAGAGAAATCATTTGATTGTAAGGTTATTGCTTAGCCATATAAAAGCATTGTGTATAGGTTGTTGTTTAGCCTAGAAAAACAACATTGTAAGGTTATTGCTTATCCTTGGAAAGCATATTGTAGAGGTTATTGCTTAGCCTTTTGAAAAGCATATTAGTGGAAATCCGGTGGGGTGTTGAGTCACAAACCGGTAGTGGATGTAGGCATTGAGGCCGAACCACTATAAATCCTTGTGTAGTGGTGATTGTTTTGTTTAAGCTTCCGCATATTGTATGTTAATCATCACATGTGACTAGTTTATTTTAAAGAAATTAAAATTGGCCATAATTAGTCATTAAGTGTAGATCACCCTATTCAACCCCCCCCCCCCTCTAGGGTTAGGATCCAGGACTTTCATATGGATGTTCCATATGGATATTGAACTTGTGGGTCGCTCCCTGGACCAAGAGAATGATATCTGGATGATGATTAAGTTAAGGATATGAAGTTCTAAGGTTTAGATGTAATCGAGAAGGTTGATAGTACATTGGATAACCTGACTTGATTATGGATGTTACATAGAGGGGCATTCAGGTCATTACACTTAGTAGGTCGAAGACAACTGTCATTTTATGACGAGCTTATTATATTAAATATTTGTCCCTGGAATTCAACCATAACTCTTTAGTGGAATGAGTTAAGGTTAAAATGGTCTTAATGTTGCTATGGGTTTAGCATGGACATTTTGGTCATTTTGGGAGCCAAGGGCAAATATGTCTTTTGGTCCCTTCTCTAGTCACTTTCCTAGATTGGCATGGTTTCCTAAATTGTTTAGATGACATTTGGTTGAATTATTTTAGTGGAAAAATAATTTTGAGTTTAAATTCAAATAGGCCTTTGATGGCATACATGAATTTAATTCTAGATAAATTATTAGTGGGCCATGGTGTGCATTATTATGTGGGACGTCCATAATGGGAATTCCATAAGGTAAGGTTTCCAACTTTGAGTAGGTCTCTCTACTTGGAAGGTTGGACTCCTCTTTGGATTAGTATTCCTATAATAAAGTTTCCTTTTTGAATTAGAAACTTAAATTAGTAAGTGTTGTGCAACTAGGATTACTAATTGCTAAAGTTTGTAGGATGTTCCTTTAGTTTCCTTTTCTACTTAGAGTGTTTCTAAAAGGAAATAAATCTTTAGATTATACTTTCCTTTTAGGACATCTATGAGAATTAGAAAAGATAACTTTTTAGGAAAGCAATCCAAAAGTTTCTATAAAAGAGGAAACCCACCCCCTTGGACGTCCATCCCTATGAAAAAGTGTCCCACACGTCCAGCCTCTTTTCTTCTTCATTGAAGAGAGTTTGAGGTCTGAGATTTTTCCATAGATCAAAGTTCTCAAAAACCTATCTAGAAATCTAGATTAAGATCCCACCATCTTAGCCAATTAGATTTGGAAGTGAAATAGAGAAGAAGATCGAAAGCAATTCTACTGCAGAAAATTCCAGCAAGTTGTTTGCTAATTGCAAGTCTGAGTTCAGCCCTTTGGATCTTTTATTTCAGAGATTCGAAGTCTACAAATCATCAAGGTAATAGTCTTCTTGAGTCTCCCTTAATTATACACTTGTTGATCATGAATTCATGGAGTTATTATGCGATCAATGTGGCTGATTGGCGCTGCCCGGATCAGATTTTAAAAAAATCTGTCATGTTACAAATCAGCCATGGAAGTCCTTCCTTAGTGATGTCCAGATCTGAATCGTAGTTTCTTTCAATTCCAACGATTTATCCTTCATGTATTGTGAGATATTGACAAAAAGGACCAAAGGGTTAATGGTTCAATTTTAATTTTCGTGGGCCATTTTTTCCCGATCTACTAAAATCCTCTTTAGGAGGTCAACAATGATTATCTGGTCAAATCTTATCGCTTGATTCATCATGGATATAATTATTTTATTTTCGTCTGTAAAATGAATATAAAAATTAATAAAAATTAATAAACAGATTTACCGATGTTTAATTTCGTCGGTAAAAGTAAAAAATAAAAATTTAAAAAGATATTTACCGACGTGTTTATTTTCGTTGGTAACAAGATCGTAAAAATAAATGAAAATTGATAAACATATTTGTCGACGTTTAATTTCGTCGGTAAAGGTAAAAAATAAAAATTTAAAAAGATATTTACCGACGCTTTTATTTTCGTCGGTACAATTAATATAAAAATAAGTAAAAATTAATAAAAATATTTACCGACGTTTGTATTTTCGCATGTAAAATTAATATAAAAATAAATAAATATTCATAAACATATTTACCGACATTTAATTTCGTCGGTAAAATTAAAAAAGAAAATTAAAAGCATATTTACCGACGTTTTATTTCGCCGGTAAAATTTAAAAAATAAATCATTTTTTTAAAATTTAAGAATGGTCTTTGCCGACGTTTTATTAAAAAACGTCGGTAAAGGGTGCACTTTTGGCCACGTTTTTTACGAAACGTCGGTAAAACTCTACACTTTGCCGACGTTTTTAAAAAACGTCGGTAAAGATCTACCCTTTACCAATGAAAGTAAAAACGTCGGCAAAGGTGTACCCTTTACCGACGAATTTCAAAAAACGTGGCTAAAAGTACAACTTGTTGTAGTGCTAGAAGTCACGGCTAATTGGGACTTTAGCCCTCTTAAAATCCCACATCTCCTGACCAGCGTGAGAATTCTATTAAACCAGGAGTCTGATCCTTATCCAAACTCTACGGCCTAATGCTCTAATACCTAAGGTAAGTCCCTTATTGTAATTTCTAAATGTGCGTCTTATGTACAATAATTTCTATGTGGGTCCTTGTTGTAATTTCTAAAGGTGGGTCCCATGTTCACAATCACAAAAACGTGGGTTTATGTTTTAATTTTTATAAAAGTGGGTACCATGTTCTAATTTCTAAAGT
Organism: Litsea cubeba; assembly: GCA_012931725.1. NCBI lineage: Eukaryota > Viridiplantae > Streptophyta > Magnoliopsida > Laurales > Lauraceae > Litsea > Litsea cubeba. The sequence continues at coordinate 69,703,907 of CM022946.1, forward strand.
GGATCTCATGTTGTAATTTCCACATATAGGCCCCATATACAATAATTCTTAAAGGTGGGCCCACATTGTAATTCCTAAAGGTGGTGTTTTGTTCAAAATTACTAAAGCTGAGCCCATGCATCAACTCTTCTAAATGTTGGTTCATATTCTAATTTCTAAAGGTTGGTATGATGCTTTAATTTATAAAGGTGGGCCCCATGATGGAAACAAGTGGCTGAGATTGATCGAAGCAGAAAGAAGCAAGGATTTGCAAAAAAAGGAAAAAAAGAGAAAAGGAAGCAAGGCTAAAATTGTCATTTCAACTTTCTAATAACTTTAGGGGGCAAATGGTAAAGCAAAAAAGAAAGGAGAGAGTGAGAACTTATATTGCTTTTCCACAAGTTGATAGTTAGCCAAGAGATCATTAAGTTGAAATAGAAAGTATAAGGTTGTTTTTGAGGTTTTGTGAAAATATATGGGCCTTTTCATAAAAATATTTAGGAGAATTTTCAAATAAAGCCTTAAGTTCTTACCTTATTTAATAAAAAAAATAAATTTCAAAACTTTTTAAATTAGTATCTAAGTTCTCCGTGAAGTTCTCAGCTACGGACATCTGTCCATTTAAAGGTGTTTCTGGCGACTTTTTTTCGTATTTTTTTAAAAAATATTCAAATTACCCTTTATTTTAAGCCATGACATGGTTTCGATAACAATTACATGTAGCCGATCGCTGTGGGGACGCTGGTTGTCCATGATCCCTATAAAGATGCTGGTGAAGAAGAGGAGAAAATCATAGATGAAGTAAAAGAGGGTTTTCTTTTTAATTAAGGGCAATTTGGATAGTTTAGAAAATCGAGGAAAAAAGTTACTGGAAAATAACTTTAAGTGGTTGGACGTACTGAATTGAAAACTTCCTCGCTTTAAATTAATCTCTGATGTGTGGTTTGTTTTTTGCAAGTTTATTCTCAATCTACTTTGAAAGATAATTAAGAATTGTATTATCAATCAAAGTATAAAAACACATAAACTATAAAGGATACAAGTATACAAGTGATATTTACCAAAATGTCATAAAAATTTTCATTAATGAGCAATCAATGATAAGGATTCGAGTTTTTTCCAAAGTAAATAACGGAACGTTAGGAATTTCTTTTCACTAAAAAACTACAAATAGGTCATGATATCACAACCTATGACATTTACAACACTCTCAGACCCACTGTATATTTACCACTTTAAGACTTATATATATAGTTCATGATAAAGTCCTACCTCTCCATTGGACGAGGAAAAAGCATTCCATCAAGTCAGAGGTGAAAATATAGGACTATATAGGATTTTGATCTCTATGCACAGAACTGTACACAGGAGTGGTTTAATAGATGGGCTCCACTTATTTAAACCATTCATGTGCACAGTTCTTATAAGAACCATGCGCAGGAGAATATTCTCCTAAAATATAATGCCAAGAAGATGCCTTTTTTACAAAATCCTTATAACCAAGTTCCTTTTTGTTTCATGCAAGCGACGGCACTTGGGCCCCGCTCAGCCGGCTCCTCGGTCCGGGTCATTTTCTCCGCCCCAACCTCTTCCCGCGTGGTTTGGGCAAGAGGCTGCCGAACTTTAGAACTTGAAGGCTGAGCCGAAACAGACATGGAGGCGGGGGATTTTCAACAGCAACGGAGGCTGGAGGGGCCCGAAGAGCTAGGCCCCCGAACGCCTTAGCTCTAAGTCCTTTACCACTGCTGTGGGCCGACGACGAGACATCCTTTCCTCTTGCACCGAGCTCAGCGAAGAACTGAAGATTGTTCCACTTGATGCGGTCTTCTCTACCTCAAGGAGGTCTCAGCTCCTGTCTCTGTGGCCTCCGAATCAAACCACGATGTGGTGGCCCCGACACCGAGGCAGTCCGATGCTCTGTCAGTTTGGGGCTCCGCAGGCTCTGCTCTCTCCACCTCGGAGCGATCCGGACGCCCTCCTTGAGGTTGGTTAGTCCTCCCCTCTTGATGAAGGAGTGGTACTTCGGCTCATAGTCCAAGAGCGTCCAGGCGGCTCGGTTATGGTGGCCTTGATAGTTGTATACCACCCGAAATCGCCTCTCGTCCTTTACCCAACCGACTCGGCCGGCCTCCTTCCTTCTTTGCTGGATGCCTGCACAACAAACAAAAAATGTGTCAAATACCTCAACAGAAAAGAGCGGAAAAGTATGAAGGAAAAGTAGAAGCTAGAGATCGCGTGGTTACTCGGTGGGCTCCCGAGGTTGCGAGGAACCTTGTCAATCCTTGCCACTTCAGGCACAGTCCCAGCATACTCCCAGTTGCCCGACACGAATATGCGGTCATCTCTGGCGTATTTGTTGGAGTCTTCCAGTTCATTAACGATGCACCCCTGTTTTGCCTTAACCTGGAGATAATAGGTATTGTCGCTCCTGGATTTACAAATATCATAAACCTCCTTGATGTCATGGACACCGAGGTTAATATCTAGGATCCTATTTATCTCGGCAGTGCCCATTATGATTTTGAAGCTATTCGGCATCAACTGACAGGGGCAGAGACGCCACTTGTTAAGGCAGCTTATGAGAAGGGGGTGAAGGGGGAATCGAACTCCGCCCTCGATTATGGTAACCAGAGGTAACGACATCCAGCCGTCAGTGAAGGTGTGGCCATCGAAGGGGTCTGCAGGGTTATCTAACCTAACGAGGACATCGTCGGGCACCCTATATTTGGCCCTAAACTCGGCTATCGTCGCTGAGGTTTCCAACCAGTGCCTGTAAACACCCATTCCTAAAGAGACTAGATGGACGAAAGACGAAACTCGAAAAGAGGAAAAAGGGAGGCAGGAAACCCTAGACGAAGCAAATAAGCCCTAAGAGAAGCCCTAAACCCATATTACCTTCATCCTATTCTATTTAAAGCCTCATCATCCGGATGACTCATTCCTTCACTCATCTCTATCTCTTCATTCACTACTATTCACTCTCTTCTTCCCTTCACTGCCTCCTTGCCGTTGCCGACCGCCGGAGCTCCATCTTCGCCGGTGAAACTTCACTTCTTCTTCCTCAAGCTCCAAGGAACCCAACCATTCCATTTTCAAGAACTTCCACCCACAACCCATTGAAAGGTATGCTTCCAAAGCTTTTAATCATAGCTAATCTTCTTCCTTTTAGTTAGAAATGGATTAGGGAGACTCACTACCACCCATTGCATTCATTTTGTAGATTGATTTTGGGATTGAGAAGCTTTTACACCCTTTGAGCTCAAAAAGAGAGATTTCTCTTAATTCTCTTGATTTTGGTTTAGCTCATCATTAAGGCAAGTTAATCTATATATTTATGCTTTGATATGTTGTTTCTTCCTTGAAATGATGATTGAATATGTCTAAATAACCCAATGCTCTGATCTTGACAAATTTGAATTGAAAACATGATAAATTGGGTTAATTGTCTAATGAATTGGATTATTGGAAATGAAATGGATAGATTGAGAGGTTTATAGGACTTGAAAGGATGTACTTTTCATTCTTCATTGGGTAAAGATTCGTTGGGAGAATCATGGACCAGAAGAGGCCACTTGGGGACTTCGTGATCAGGTCCAGAAGAAATACCATCAACTGTTTCCAGAGGTTAGTGACCATTTGGAGGACCAAATGTGATTTTTAGGGGTGGAGGATGTCAGACCCCGACCCAGGTTTGGAATATTTAATTATATTTTAACCGTGATTAGTTGATAAGTGGGGTTAGTGGACGATTAGCTTATTTTCTTAAGCTAGATTAGAATGTTTGATTAGCTTTGGGGAAGTTTCGAGAATCGTTGACTTAGGCTTGACGCGGGCCGGGGCGCCCGTGTGTTGTGTGTGAATCTGTGGAGTTTAACTTTGATTCTTGTAAAATCCCAATTCTATGCATTTTGACTCATTTCATTTAGATTATCAACTTTCATGTTTTGACCATCTTGATTTAATGATCAGAAATCACGTTTTTTCGAGGAAAAGGGCAAATCTGACCTTTCACACAAAATCTGTACCCAAATTTCGAAAATTTCAGAAATTTACAAAAATACACTTTTTGGAAAGTAGAAATTTCGCTGATCGTTTTTGTCTCCTTCGTCGTTTTCATTCGGGGCCCGCAAATGCCATTTTCAACCTTGTGAAGATCGGGGCCCACAAAACCCATCTTTTAAGAAGAGGAACTCTCTTCTTCTTCCTTCATTTCTTTTCCTGCACGGTTTGGAGCTAGGGCTCTTTCCCTCTCTTCCAACACTTTCTCTCTCATCTGAAACACTCATCTCTTGAGGATCTCTTGGAGGATTGATCTCCTAAGGTTCTTCCTCCCTCTCCAAGCTTTCCAAAGACACCTTTTTCAAAGGTTTTGAGCTAGGGAAGGTTCTCATTCAAGCTTCTCTTCTTCGTTTGGGCTTTTCAAGGTTAGCAATGGTTTTCCAAACTTGAGGTCTTTGTTTTCCTCTTCATTTAGAGTGTTTTCATCACTCATACAAGGGCTTTCCTTGGAGATTTGCAAATATTGATTTTTAGGGTTCTCTTTGGGAAAATTTTGGGGTTTTTGTAGATTGGGAGCTTGAGACCCTAGAGCTTTGTTTGAGGAGTAATATTTCTCTCATCTAAACTTGAGGCAAGTAGATTTTACAATTAATATGATGATTCCTCTTATTTGGTTCCATTTCATGGCTTTTTCTTCTTATGTTCTAATCCTTTATGATTCATGGATCTACTTTGGGTGAATGAAGCAATGTTATGTTGATTTTCACTTATGTTGTTGTTGTACAATGAATTGGAAGTTTTGTTTTCACTTTGGTCATCTTGAAAGTTAGCTTCTTTATGTTAAGTGTTTTTGGTCAAAACAAGGAGGAAAACTTTGATTTAAAAAGTGTTGTGTTTGGCTAATTAGAAAGATTTATGGATGATGATTTGATAATTTGAGGAGGTCAAGAAAGGGCCCAAATAATGGTGAAAATGTGTATGGAAAAAGGGAAAGAAAAAGGATTGAAAAAGATGCAAAAAATGGGAGAATAAACCCTGCCGAGCCGGACTGGACAGAGCCCAGTCCGCTCGAGCGACCCAGGCTCTGTCTGGGCTCCGCTTGAGCGGACCTTTGGTCGCTCGAGCGAGCCCCGCCCAGCCTGGGGGGCCTATTCAGGGCCTGGTTCTGGGTCCAATTTTATGGACTGTTTGGGCCTGTTTCAAGGCCTGCTTGGGCTGTTTCAAAATCTGATTTTTGGGCCATTTTAAGGACTGTTCTGGGCCAAGTTAGTGGACTGTTTCGGGCTTGGTTTAAAGCCTGATTTGGACCTGTTTCAAGGTCTGATCTAGGCTATTGTGAGGACTGTCTTGAGCTTGGGTTAAGGCCAGATGTGGGCCTGATTTAAAAAGGTGTTAAAACCATTCTTTTGGAGACTCATTGGAGTATTGTTAGGGTCCACTTCAAACCCATATTCAAGCCCAATTCAGCCCAAACCCTTTCCTATATTTGAAGCCTGTTCAGCCTGAAAGAAATCGCGATTCAGATCTGAAACTTCTCATAAAGAGACTACTATGGCTGATGCAAAGCATGACAGATTTAGAAAAATCTGATTTCTGCACTATGCAGCGGAAATCAGCCATAAAGAATCGCATAGAAACTCCATTAAATCATGACCAACATGTGTCTAATTAATAGAGAAGATAGAAGACTATTACCTCGAAGATTTGTAGACTTCAAATCTTTGAAAAAATAGATCCAAAGGCGCGAACTCAGACTTGCGATTTGCAAACAAGTTGCTGGAATTTTCTTGCACTAATATTGCCTTTGATCTTCTCCTCTATCTCACTTCCAAATCTGATTGGCTAAGATGGTGGGATCTTAATCTAGGTATTAAGAACTATTTCTCTAAGGGAAAATCTCAGACCTTAAGCCTTCTTCAAGCAAGAAGAGAAGCAACCAAGGCTGGACGTGTGGGAGCTCCTTTTTGTCTCACAAAGTGTTGGACGTGTGCCTCTCTTATGACTCTCCTTATTATGGACGTCCAAAGGGGATGGTTCTCCTTTTATAGAAACTATGGGAAGCCTTTCCTATTTAGTTATCTCTCCTTATTCTAATTTATGTCCAAAAAGGAAAGACTTCTTTCCTTTAAGAAACACTCTAATTAGAAAAGGAAACCAAAAGGAACTTTCCATACAATTAGTAATACTAGTTGTAGAACACTTACTAATTTTAAGTTCCTAATCCAAAAAGGAAACTAACTCATAGGAATACTAATCCAAAGAGGAGTCCAACTTTCCAAGTAGAGTCCTACTCAAAATTGGAAACCTTACCCATGGAAATCCTATTATGGACATCCCACATATCAATGTACACCATGGCCCACATACAATTTATCTAGAGTTAAATTCATGTATGCCATCAAAGGCCTATTTGAATTTAAACTCAAAATTATTTTTCCACTAAAATAATTCATCCTTATGTTATCTAAACATCTTAGGAAACCATGCCAATCTTGGTAAGTGACTAGAGAAGGGACCAAAAGACATATTTGCCATTGGCTCCCAAAATGACCAAAATGTCCATGCTAAACCCATAGCAACACAAAGACCATTTTAACCTTAACTCATTCCACTAAAGAGTTATGGTTGAACTCCAAGGACAAATATATATTATAATAAGCTCGTCATAAGATGACGGTTGTCTTCGACCTACTAAGTGTAATGACCTGAATGCCCCTCTATGTAACATCCATAATCGAGTCAGGTTATCATATGTACTATCAACCTTCCCGATTACATCTAAACCTTAGAACTTCATATCCTTAAACATAATCATCATTCGAATATCATTCTCTTGATCCAGGGAGTGACCCACAAGTTCAATATTCATATGGAACATCCATATACTAAGATCTTAGATTTTGATGATTAATCGGATAATTCTAAGGGGACGATTATTCCATCATCAGATGGCATAGATTCTATATTGCATTTGCACGTCCCAACTGATCAAGTCCGAGTACCCAAAACACAGAGCTGTTGACCCATGAATAGAATCTCACCCATAGTGAATTAAAGCACAAGAACTTGACTTCGTCAGTTCATCCACAAATGCTCAAGATTAAGAGCACCGGTTACTTAGTAGCATGAGGTGACTTGATCTCTTTTCTGTGATAGTACTATTTTAGAGATCACACCTACAACGGTCCTGTTCAATGCATGACACATGCACTAATGAGATAGATCCGGGAAAGGCCTCCCATGACTTAGGTATGTCACCCTATATAGGAGAGTATCTCATTATAACTTCTACCAAGATGAAGTGCCCAGCTCCATCTTTCAGTTATGAACAAATATGATGTTTCCAGTTGTCCATGAATAAGACCTATCTGTGTGTAGACACTACACACCTAATTCATTTACTAGAAACAATGGGCCTTACACAACCATACATATATACATGTTTAAGCATAAAAGAGTCTTTCAATTAAATAACCAGTAAATATCCAGTAACAAAAGATGAGAATGCAGCTAGTGGGCTTTAGGGCATACACCAATCCCAACAAACTCCCACTTGCACTAAAGATCATTGCTTCCTAACCTAACACCCATAGACTCAACATGAGAAGTGAAGACTTTCTCAGTAAGAGTCTTAGTGAATGGGTCAGCTAAGTTATTTGCTGAAGCAATATGCTCCACCACTATCTCTCCATCCTGAATGAATTCCCGGATTAAGTGGTACTTTATCCGAATGTGCTTGTCTTTCTTGTGATTCCTAGGCTCTTTGCACTGTGCTACAGCACCAGTGTTATGACAATCGGTTTTTGCACTGCAGGAACAACTCCTAATTCCAATAGGAATTTTCTGAGCTATACTGCTTCCTTCGCAGCTTCCGATGCCGCCACATACTCTGATTGAAAGGTTAGCATATAATCTTTCGTTCTCCGAAGATACTTGAATATATGTTTAACAGCTGTCCAATGCATAGGTCCAGGGTTTGACTGATATCTGCTAACCATGCCAACGGCAAAGCAAATATCTGGTCTATAACATAGCATACATGAAGCTTCCAACAGCGGATGCATATGGAACTCTCCTCATGGTCTCTATCTCTTCAGATGTCTTTGGACATTGATCTCGGGACAGTGGTACTCCATGTCTAGAAGGTAGGAGGCCCTTCTTGGAGTCATGCATGTTAAACTTGACCAATATCTTCTCAATATAAGAAGATTGGGATAGGGCTAACATCTTATTCTTGCGATCACGCAAAAGCTTGATCCCTAAGATATAGCTGGCCTCACCCAAATCCTTCATCTGAAATTGAGAGGAGGATAACCAAACCTTTGTGGATGACAATAAACCTACATCATTTCCTATGAGTAATATGTCATCTACATATAGAACCAAAAACGCAACTGCTTTCCCATTTCCTTTCTTATACACACATGGTTCATCAATGTTTTGATCAAAGCCAAAGGATTTGACTGCCTGATTAAACTTGATGTTCCATGCTCTAGATGCTTGCTTAAGTCCATAGATGGACTTCTTAAGTTTACAAACCATGTTATCTTGGTCACTAGCAATGAAGCCCTCTGGTTGCATCATATAGATGCATTCGTCAAGACTTCCATTAAGAAAAGCTGTCTTGACATCCATCTGCCATATCTCGTAGTCATAATGACATGCGATGGCTAAGAGAATCCTTATGGACTTAAGCATAGCCACTGGTGAAAAGGTTTCCTCATAATCGATACCTTCTTTCTGAGTATATCCTTTCGCCACCAGTCTTGCTTTGAAGGTTTCAACCTTCCCATCCACTCCTCTCTTTCTCTTGTAGATCCACTTGCACCCTATGGGTTTAATCCCTTCAGGTGCATCTACAAGTTCCCAGACTTGATTGGAATACAAAGAATCCATTTCAGATTTCATTGCTTGCTGCCACATGTCAGCATCTATATCCGTTACTGCTTCATCATAACTAGTAGGATCCTCAACCAGATCTTCAGAGTCTGTCTTAAAAGACACTCCTAGATATCTTTCTGGTTGTCTAGAGATTCTCCCACTACGACGAGGCTCCGGAGTGTTCAAAGGAATATCTTGTTCATCTACTGCCTCAGGATCTGGTACAGATGTTATAGGAGATTCCGGAAGAATCTCCTCAAGGGTTTCTTTACAACTAAGCTCTTGGTGCATCATACAATCATCCTCTAAGTACCTAGCATGAGTGCTGATGAGCACTTTTTGCTCCTTTGGATGATAAAAGATGCCACCTCTCGTTCCCTTAGGATACCCGATGAAGTAGCACATTTCCGATCTGGGTTCTAGCTTGGTAGCTTTATCATTCAGTACATAGGCTGGACATCCCCAAATGTGGATATGATTTAAACTAGGTTTTCGTCCTGTCCATATTTCTTGTGGTGTCCTAGGTACTGACTTAGATGGTACCAGATTTAAAATGTATGCTGCTGCTTCTAAGGCATATCCCCAAAAAGATATTGGTAGGGTTGCATGACTCATCATGGACCTTACCATATCAAGAAGGGTACGGTTTCTTCTCTCTGCTACATCATTTTGCTGGGGTGTACCCGGTGCAGACAACTGAGACACAATCCCATGTTGTGTGAGGTACTCCTTGAACTCACCCAGGAGGTACTCGCCACCTCGATCGGATCGAAGGGCTTTGATATGTTTTCCTAGTTGTAGCTCCGCCTCAGCCTTGAATTGTTTGAACTTATCAAATGCCTCAGACTTGCGTCGCATTAGGTATACATATCCATACCTAGAGTAATCATCGGTGAAGGTGATGTAATACTCATACCCTCCTCGAGCCGGTTTGTTCATAGGTCCACACACATCAGTGTGAATCAATTCTAACAACTCCTTTGACCTAAGTCCCTTTCCAGAGAATGACCGTTTGGTCATCTTTCCCTTGAGACAAGATTCGCACTGAGGAAAAGGTTCGAAATCTAATGAGCTTAAGGGCCCATCTTCTACCAACCTCTGAATCCGTTTTAGGTTAATGTGACCCAAACGTAAGTGCCAAAGATATGTGTCATTGATTGAAGATACCTTCCTTTTAAGGGAAGTTGAGCTTTCTTGTTGTACATTATGCAGTGTAGGAGCAATAGGATATATATAAAATAAGTTGTCATGTATTCTACCGGAACATATAATATTTCCATCTCTACTGATATCAATACCAGAATGGAAAGAAACTGAATAATTAAATTCAATTAATCTGGAAACTGAAATTAAATTCTTCCTCATGTCCGGAACATAGAAAACATTATTTAAAACTAATATCCTATTACATGGAAAATGTAAGGTAACTACTCCTACTGCAACTGCCCAAACTTTAGCTCCAGTTCCGACTCTAAAGGCAAACTCTCCTTTCTCAATTCTCTGCATTATCTGAAACCCCTGCAATGAATTGCAGATATGATTAGTGGCTCCTGAGTCTACTATCCATGAGTCAGTAGAATCAACCACTAGACAAGTTTCAATGTAGTATGAAAAAGATGTACCTTTCTTAACTGAGGCCAGGAACTTGGGACAATCTTTCTTCCAATGACCTTTGAGGCCACACTTGAAGCATTTCCCTTTGGGCTTTCCATCTGTACCCTTGTCCTTCTGATTACCAGCATTGTTCTTTTTCTGCCCTTTTCCCTTATTCTGCTTCTTCTTGGACTTCTTCCCTTTCGGGTTGAGTTTAGAGGAAGACTGGAAAAAATGAGCTTGTGCTTTGGGCTTCATGATAGCCTCTGCCGCCTGGAGTTCTTTCATTAACTCAGATAGAGTCATGTCCATCTTGTTCATATTGAAATTGAGCTTGAACTGATTGAAAGATTCCGGCAGAGTTTCGAGAATCATGTCAGTCTGACTCCCTGCATCAATCTCAGCCCCTAGAATCTCAGCTTCATTGAAACAATCTATCATCTTGAGCATATGCTCTCTGACAGGTGTTCCCTCAGCCATCCTAGCATTCATGATGGTCCTCATAGCAGCTTGCCTAGCTGGCCTGCTCTTGTCTGCGAACATCTCAGACAAGGACATCATGATTTCATAGGCTGTGTCCATTTGCTCGTGCTGTGTTTGCAACACGTTGGACATGGAAGCGAGCATGTAGCATTTAGCCATGCTATTCGCTTTCTTCCATTTCTTCTCAGCCTCTCGCTGGTCATCAGTAGAATTAGCATCAATTTTCGGGACAGTTTTCCAGCAAGACATACTTGTACTCCTCAGCTGTGAGTACTATGTCAAGATTTCTTTTCCAGTCTACGTAGTTAGGGCCAGTCAGTTTATTCTCACGAAGAATGCACATCAACGGACTAAAAGAATCTTTTCCCATCTCTTTCTGGATATAAAACGGTTTATAATTAGACATGCAGTATATATGTAATATGCATATGGTGCTTGTTATAAAAGGAAAAACAAAGCACGAAAACTTTTTACATTATTCAACCCCAATTATAATGTATCAGTGTTTCAACCTCCTCATAGACCCTCCATCGAAGGGATGGCCGAGCCTACAGTCACGTTGAATTAAGGCAGACTTATTTGGATTATCACTATCTGGACACACATCCAGTGGTAGTCCAATCACTGATTGGTTTGGCCTCATATGACAAATAACCCTTAACTCCTAAGGAGAGGTCATCACCGTCTTATGTCAAGTGTATAACCATCTCTTATGAAATTTCCAGAATGTCTATGATTAAGTCTTCCGAAGGGAAGAAACTTTTATCCTTCCTAGAAGTGAACTTTAGAAAAGAGCTCCACCGAAGGGATGGCCGCTCCCACCAACACTTCATTGACATTCTATAGAAGTGATCTTTAGTAAAGAACTCCACCGAAGGGATGGCCGCTCCTACTAACACCTCATTACGAATATTCACATTAGTTCACCCATTAACCCATCAAAGCGTTCTTTAGTTAAAGAACTCCACCGAAGGGATGGCCGTTCCCACTAACACTTTAATGAGGTAACATGAACCGAAAATGGAAGGCCGTGGGGTCTTTCCTAAAACCCCTCTCCCACTTGATTATTTATCGCTAGGGTTTATACTTTTTGACCTTTACATTGTTTTACTCAAAAGCTCTTTTTAAATCTAGCAAACTTGGTTAATTAAATTCATGACTTAAGTCATCTTAAAATTAAATAACCTTTGCTTTAAAACATTTGAGCAAATCCCTTCAAAGAGTCAAAAACCTATCTTGGGTTATGAAAACCCATAGGTAGCATCTAATTAGATTTTAGTTTAGCCTCCTTTGGAAACCAAGGGTACCAAGATAAACTAAACCCTATCCATTTTTAAACCTTAGACAAATAGAAGGTGCTGGTCTAAGTTCCGTTTAAAATAATTTGCCAAACTAAAAACAATCTAATACAATAAAGATGCCAATTTTAGAACCTAACGGTGGCCATGTTTCTAGGTGACAATTATAGCAATTATATAAAGCATTCAACCATGCATTCCATATATAAAAGCAAATAAAAGTATGCATTCCTTGATGGCTCCTTGCTCTTAGAATTTCAAATCCTAATCGAATTAGGACTCCTCATGCATCTAGAAGTCTTGACTCCTTGATCTCCAAGGACTCCAATTTCTTGCAACCTTCTTGTCTTGAAACAAAACCAAAATTACATTGGAGATTCCTATGCTTTCCAAGAAAGCTTACATCAAGACTAGTTGGAATAAAATTAAGGAAACTTTACAACTTCCTATGATTGCTAACCGCGCAATCGTACACTTTCCAACTAATTAAAAAACATCCAAATCCACACAACATGCATGCGAACCATCAAGGATGCTAATTATGGCTGCAAACAAAGAGGTTAGTGCATGCAAACTCACTATGTGCATCATTAAACAAATCTGGAAAATAAATTCCAGCAATGTTAATGAAACTTGCACACAACATGCATCACAACATAACTTTAATAGGGTGCCACCATACCCATAATCAATCTAGGATTAATTACACACAACATGGGATCATGATTTCACATGGAGTGGCTCTGATACCACTGAAAGAAATCGCGATTCAGATCTGAAACTTCTCATAAAGAGACTACTATGGCTGATGCAAAGCATGACAGATTTAGAAAAATCTGATTTCTGCACTATGCAGCGGAAATCAGCCATAAAGAATCGCATAGAAACTCCATTAAATCATGACCAACATGTGTCTAATTAATAGAGAAGATAGAAGACTATTACCTCGAAGATTTGTAGACTTCAAATCTTTGAAAAAATAGATCCAAAGGCGCGAACTCAGACTTGCGATTTGCAAACAAGTTGCTGGAATTTTCTTGCACTAATATTGCCTTTGATCGTCTCCTCTATCTCACTTCCAAATCTGATTGGCTAAGATGGTGGGATCTTAATCTAGGTATTAAGAACTATTTCTCTAAGGGAAAATCTCAGACCTTAAGCCTTCTTCAATCAAGAAGAGAAGCAACCAAGGGCTGGACGTGTGGGAGCTCCTTTTGTCTCACAAAGTGTTGGACGTGTGCCTCTCTTATGACTCTCCTTATTATGGACGTCCAAAGGGGATGGTTCTCCTTTTATAGAAACTATGGGAAGCCTTTCCTATTTAGTTATCTCTCCTTATTCTAATTTATGTCCAAAAAGGAAAGACTTCTTTCCTTTAAGAAACACTCTAATTAGAAAAGGAAACCAAAAGGAACTTTCCATACAATTAGTAATACTAGTTGTAGAACACTTACTAATTTTAAGTTCCTAATCCAAAAGGAAACTAACTCATAGGAATACTAATCCAAAGAGGAGTCCAACTTTCCAAGTAGAGTCCTACTCAAAATTGGAAACCTTACCCATGGAAATCCTATTATGGACGTCCCACATATCAATGCACACCATGGCCCACATACAATTTATCTAGAGTTAAATTCATGTATGCCATCAAAGGCCTATTTGAATTTAAACTCAAAATTATTTTTCCACTAAAATAATTCATCCTTATGTTATCTAAACATCTTAGGAAACCATGCCAATCTTGGTAAGTGACTAGAGAAGGGACCAAAAGACATATTTGCCATTGGCTCCCAAAATGACCAAAATGTCCATGCTAAACCCATAGCAACACAAAGACCATTTAACCTTAACTCATTCCACTAAAGAGTTATGGTTGAACTCCAAGGACAAATATATATTATAATAAGCTCGTCATAAGATGACGGTTGTCTTCGACCTACTAAGTGTAATGACCTGAATGCCCCTCTATGTAACATCCATAATCGAGTCAGGTTATCATATGTACTATCAACCTTCCCGATTACATCTAAACCTTAGAACTTCATATCCTTAAACATAATCATCATTCGAATATCATTCTCTTGATCCAGGGAGCGACCCACAAGTTCAATATTCATATGGAACATCCATATACTAAGATCTTAGATTTTGATGATTAATCGGATAATTCTAAGGGGACGATTATTCCATCATCAGATGGCATAGATTCTATATTGCATTTGCACGTCCCAACTGATCAAGTCCGAGTACCCAAACACAGAGCTGTTGACCCATGAATAGAATCTCACCCATAGTGAATTAAAGCACAAGAACTTGACTTCGTCAGTTCATCCACAAATGCTCAAGATTAAGAGCACCGGTTACTTAGTAGCATGAGGTGACTTGATCTCTTTTCTGTGATAGTACTATTTTAGAGATCACACCTACAACGGTCCTGTTCAATGCATGACACATGCACTAATGAGATAGATCCGGGAAAGGCCTCCCATGACTTAGGTATGTCACCCTATATAGGAGAGTATCTCATTATAACTTCTACCAAGATGAAGTGCCCAGCTCCATCTTTCAGTTATGAACAAATATGATGTTTCCAGTTGTCCATGAATAAGACCTATCTGTGTGTAGACACTACACACCTAATTCATTTACTAGAAACAATGGGCCTTACACAACCATACATATATACATGTTTAAGCATAAAAGAGTCTTTCAATTAAATAACCAGTAAATATCCAGTAACAAAAGATGAGAATGCAGCTAGTGGGCTTTAGGGCATACACCAATCCCAACACAGCCCATTTACAAGCCTAGAACGATCATGTAAATTGGTTTGAACTATGATTAAGACCAAGTAGGAATCTTCAAGTCGAAATGTACACTTCATCCCTTGTAATTGTCAAGGATCTTCTGTGGCACCAAATTACTTTCTATAAATGACAAAAAGGGGGTCAAATGTATATCGAGATGACTCGCTTTAGACGGTTGAATCATCATACATTCATTCCATGTAAAAAGACTTTTGTTCGGATTCTTTCATCAATCTTTTGAATGCTTTGAGGTGGTTTACCACATCTTTAGATATTGATAAGACTACTCACCTATTTTGCTCGGATTCGTCAATATGTAATTGTTCGGAGTAGTTTTCTTATCGATTTTGGAAATGTATTTTATGAACGGATTTATAGTTCTTCGAGGTTTCGAACTTTTATTCTAATGGCACCACTAAGCTTAGGTTACCTTGTCGGACTGATCATCCGGCTTGGAATCTTTAATTTGTTCGCCAACCGCAGTTTGGATTCTGTCTGTACCAACCATGGCAATGGCTTATATCCGGTCCCACGTGTAGTGGCTACGGTTCTGTTTGTTAACGACTATGTTCGTTCCGGTCCCACGAGTAGTGGCTATGGTTTTGTCTGCTCTCGTTACTACGGTAACAGGAGAATTTAGCTATACGTGGTCTGCCAATGTTTTATATATTTGATGTTTTATCTTATGGTTCTTGTTTATTTCACTTATCATAGTTTTGGATTTATAAACTATTAAGATGTCTATCTTTAGTTCGTCATTTCTATTATTCAGGATTTAATCGTGGCTCTCATTTATTTAATGCTTTGCTTTTCTGTCATCCTATTATTGTTATATTTGCTTGCCAAACCGTCGTGTCTGACCCTGTTTGCTTGGTGCCAGATGTCGAGCCCCTCGCGGTTGAGGCGCACTTCGAGGCGGAACCTATAGTCCTTGTGGAGGGCGAGTGGCAGCCCGATGATGTCGTTTAGACGTCGGGTTGTTTTTGGAGCTGCGATCACATTTTGGGAAATAGATACTTTACTTTTTGGGATATTGTTGTAGCCATTGTTGGCTTATTCTTTTTGGGAAAAACTTGTAATTTTTGGTTAACTTTACTTTTGTATTTAACTTAAACCAACTTTGGGGCCTACCAATGGAATGTTTCTCTTTTTTATGCTAGTCTTGTGCGTTCTCATCTTATACCCATATGTGAGAGACTTTGATATTTGCTACAATGCTTCCGCGTAAGTTATTCGTTTGAATGTGATTCTTATTAATCACTGTTGGATCAGATTTCGGGGATCCTTACCGCGGAAAACCTGTGGAAACTAGCGTGTGCGGGCGGAATTTTTCGGCCCGTCGCGCCACGACCCCGGATTAAGATCTCGTTTAACGGGTCCTTGGTCTGGGGTCGTGACAGGAGGAGTCCCTCGAAACAGGAGAATATCTCTCCGATGAAGAATGGGTTCCTGAGACTCATCTTATGCCAGTAATCTGGTATAACCCCCTACAGCCACAAGGATCCTGGTCTGATGATGAAGAAGACCAAGAGGCTGTACAAGAAAATGCTGCTGACCCAGCACCTCTCATTGCTCCAGTGGAAATCAACCATGTTGAGCCACAAAGAGCTGATGAAGAAGAAGATTTGGCTCCCATGCCTGATCTTGAAGAATATGCAAGGATCTTGCAGCGTCTCGCTCTAGAACAAGAGCAAGACCGCGTCAACGAGCTTCCTCGCAATCCAGAGCCTGAAGTCCATGAAGACCATCAGGTACATCCTCCCTTAACTCCTGAAAATGGAGAAAATTGCTGGATAGACGATCCTCTTACATCCGAGGATGAGTCTGACTCCGATCAGGCAACGTCTCCTGTCAGAGCTTCCTATAATGTGATAATTCGGGATTATAGCTCTTCCGAAGCATCGTCTGATGAGAACACTTACACTCCGGCGAAGCCTAGCAATGTATCTTCTGGAGCCACCTCATCTCACGTGACTTTCACTGAGACGACACCCTCTCAGGTTTCTTCTCCTGAGACTGTGACTTCAAAGTTCACACCCTTCCTGACTGAAGAATTCCCAGCTATTGATGCTTGGGACGATGAATTGGTCAACGAAGAAGAAAAGTTGCTGGATGCTGTTCAGGACTTGTTCCCAGAAAATGCTCCGTGCAACACAATCACTGAGGATGGCAACTCTGCTGCAGAAACATCCTCAGTAAATGAAAAATGACAGCCTCTTGATCCTGAAGACAATCTTCCAAACGAAGACCCTTCTCAAGAAGCTCTCGAAGTTGGTAAAGGCACCCGCTCTGGCCGGGACTACCACAAAAATTACAACCAATCTTCCTTTGCATATGTAAATCCTTCGGGAAAAGATGTTGTAAGCGCCCCTAGTGGAAACAATGATGAACATGCAGGCCCTAAGGAGGCTTTCAAGTATGACTTGATTGAACACTTCAAGCACATATCTGCACGTCTGCACATCCTAGATTTGTTGCGAATGTCTCCGCACACTCGTGATAATCTCATTTCAGAATTACAAAAGCTGAATGAGGATGTCGACAAACATGCCCCGCAAGTCCTCCAAATTGAAATGAATTACCGGGTCAAAAACTCAGAAGCCTCCTTAAAAGGAAAAAAGAAGAAAACTGAGGGATCATGCATTGAATGCCTCTCGGTTAAAAAAGCAGCCAGTGCAACCATCGCCTTCACAAAGGATGACCTCCTACTTGGCGAAACCAGGCACAACCGACCCCTGTACTTCACAGGATACATCAAGGAAATGCCTATGCACAGAGTTCAGATCGACCCAGGTTCTGCACTCAACCTCATCTCCACATCGACTCTCAAAGAGTTGGGCATCCCACCCAGCAAGCTGAGCCACACATCTGTATCTATCTTCGGATACGATGGGAGTACTCAAAGGCCTATCGGCAAAATCAGGTTCAAGTTGCAGATCGGTGATCTTATCTCTGAGGTCACTGTGTATGCAATAAAAACCCCTTCATGCTACAACATCCTTCTCGGATGCCCCTGGATCCACGAGAATGGTGTTGTCCCTTCAACTCTACATCAATGCATCAAGTTTGTTGGCGACGACGGCATGATACATCGAGTCTTTGCGGACAGAAAACCCTTCAAAGGTAAAGAAGTCCACTTCGCAGACTCACAGATGTATGAAGGTGAGAAAGAAGAAGAGGAGAAGCAAACAGCACCCTTTGCCGAAAATCTCCAGAAAGATAAAGGCAAGGCTCCTCAACAATCACCGGAAGAAAACAAACCATCCGCTAAATCCGAAGAGAGCATTCAAACTCCCTTCATCATTTCCCTCAAACCTTCTGTTAGATATTGCAATCACTGAGAGGGGAGGGTGAATCAGTGATTCCTTAAAAACAGGTCCAATTTAACAATAAAAGCAAATCAAATCACACAAGGACACCAGATTTAACGTGGTTCACCAAAAGGCTACGTTCACGGTTCAAAGACTGTCCGAACACCGATCCGGAACAGGTCTGAATCTATTTAGTCGCACCAACGACAAAGAGCACCAACCCTTAAGTTTCAGATAGCACCAACTATCTAGGAAGCACCTACTCCCTTTACAATTTATCTGCACCAACAGATAGGATCACCAAACCCCTAACACCAAGCACCAACTTGATGTTCTACAGAATTAAAGTAGAGAACTTTTCTACAGCCCTTCCCCTATACAATCTCTCTCTCTCAATCCCTTACAAATTGAAATTTAAAGCATAAAAAAGAGAGACACTTATCTATGGACGAATCACCATCTTCATGAGCACATTCTCGTCCACACTTGCTGTAGAAACGTGCAACACAGCAACACACAGCAGCGCCTTCTTCTCCAATCACTCTTCTCTCCAAAACTCCTTTGTTTTGTTCTCTCTTCTCTTCTGTACTCTTGAAAACGAACTTAGCAAGCCTTTTTATAGGTTATGGTAACCTTAAAGAGTGTTCAAATTAGGCTAGAATTCGTTTAGAAAGAGTCCCAAATGAAATACATAAGATTCCTGAATTTTCGTGCAAAACTTCTATTTCTGCGCAATTCTGGTTCCCGTGCTCGGTCGACCGCATGGGGTCCCCGGTCGACCGGCGACACACTGTGGCACAAAATAATTGGGAGCTAACTGTCTTGCCCGGTCGACCGCGTGGGGTCCTCGGTCGACCGACCACACTGCTTCAGGAATTCTGATTTCCTGAACTGTTACAGCTCTGTTTTCTCTTTGAAGCTCTATCAATACCACACTATCAACACCACACTTGTGACATTGTGTTGACAATAATTCCAACACAAAATGATATTTGAGATACTAAACACTTCAATGCTTCATAAGACTTCTCAAGTCATCTCAAATTCCAACAATCTCCCCCTTTGGAATTGTTGGCAACACTTGGAACTTCAACACTTGGAACACTTTGAAACAGTTGACCTTCATGAAGCTTCTTCAGAACCATAGACTCCCCCTGTCTTAAAAAAACCAACAGAATCAAGATAATCAAGATCTTTACATTCACATTCTTGATACCAATCTCCCCCAAGCTATCATAGCATAACTTCTTGGCATAATTTTCTCCTAGCATAGCTTTCTCCTAGCATAACACTTTCTCCCCCTTTGACAACAAGTCCAAAGGGACCAACCAAGGAGCGAATAGGATATTCAAGGAATACATTGCTCCCCCTTTCAAGCACAACTCCTAAGGATTAGGAGAGTGAGTAACTCCTCATTTTTTTCGGAGATACTCGAAGACTTCCTTTGGCAGAGGTTTTGTGAAGATATCAGCAACTTGCTCAGTAGTTGGAACATATTCCAACTTTACCTCACCGTCTGCAACTTTTTCCTTGAGAAAGTGATAGCGGATTGCAACATGCTTCGTTCTAGAATGCTGAACAGGATTCTTAGAGATGTGAATTGCACTTGTGTTGTCACAGAGGATCGGCATAGGATCCGTTGTCGGAACTCCTAGATCAGAGAGCATTTGCCGCATCCATAACACTTGCGTACAACAAGTTGCCGCTGCAATATATTCCGCTTTCGCTGTAGAAAGGGATACTGAATCTTGTTTCTTACTGTGCCGTGCCACCAACCTGTCACCGAGATAGAATGCACCACCGCTTGTACTCTTGCGATCATCTATACATCCAGCCCAATCGGCGTCAGAGTATGCAACAAGAGTGAAGGGTTTGCCTTTAGGATACCAAATACCAAGGTCCATGGTACCTTTCAGATATTGAAATATCCTTTTTACTGCTGTAAGGTGCGTCTCAGTTGGTGATGCTTGAAATCGAGCCACCATACATACTGCTTGCAGAAGATCCGGTCTTGTAGCAGTCAAATAAAGCAAGCTTCCTATCATAGAACGATAAGTGGTGTGATCAACGGACGAACCCTTATCATCTTTGCTTAGCTTTGTGTTCGTAGTCATTGGTGTGCTCACTGGCTTGCTGTCTTCCATGTTAAAACGCTTCAGCATTTCCTTGATGTATTTCATCCGTGATATGAAGATACCATGTTTCAGCTGCTGAACTTGTAAACCAAGGAAGAACTTTAGTTCTCCAAGCATTGACATCTCAAATTCTTTCTTCATCTCTTCAGCAAAATTCCTGCACATTTCCTCATTATTGCGACCAAAGATTATGTCATCGACATAAACAATGACAACCAGCTGTTTGCTCAACTCTGTTTTGACATAAAGATTGCTATCAACCAGTCCTTTTCCAAAGCCGATCTTGTGGAGATAGAGGTCCAGCCTTGCATACCACGCCCTTGGCGCTTGTTTCAGCCCATAAAGAGCCTTTTTCAACTTGCACACTAGGTCTGAATTTTTGCTAATGAGAAAACCATCAGGTTGCTCAATGTAGACCTCTTCTTCAAGTAATCCATTCAAGAAGGCTGACTTTACATCCATCTGAAATACCTTGAAGGTTTTGTATGCAGCCAATGCAAGAAACATACGAATGGCTTCTAGACGAGCCACCAGTGCAAAGGTCTCTTCAAAATCTATGCCTTCAACTTGAGCGTAGCCTTTACAAACCAACCTTGCTTTGTTTCGTATGACTTGACCATCTTCATTCAGCTTATTCTGAAAGCCCCATTTAGTACCACTAACATTCTTATCGGTAGGTCTAGAAACTAGTTCCCATGTGGAGATCTTCTCAATTTGCTCCAACTCCTCATGCATAGCTTTCAACCAACTTTCATCGAGACTGGCTTCAGCCACAGTCTTGGTTTCAATGGTGGACACAAGTGAGTAATTGCTAACTACACTTTGTCTTGTTTTAACACCGGCCTCAGGATCTCCAATGATTTGATCCTTAGGGTGTTGCTCTACCCAAGTGCTTTTCTTTCTAGGTGTAGCATCCTCTGAGTCATCCTTTGATTTCTCAGAATCATTAGGTTCAGCCACTTCATCATCAATCTCACTTGAGTCCTCATAAACTGGACTGTCATTATGAGTTACATTCTTTGATTCACGATTTTCATCAATTCTAACATCGGCACTATCTATGATTTTTCTGGTCCTTTTGTTAAGACATCTGTAAGCCTTACTAGAGGAGGAGTAACCCAGAAATATACCTTCATCAGCTCTTTCTTCAAATTTGCCCGGATTTTGTTCAAGACGCTTGATGTAACACTTGCTACCGAAGACTCTGAAGTGCTTGACTGTTGCTTTTCTCCCAAACCATAGCTCATAAGGAGTTTTGTCTTCATGTGGCCTGATCAAGTATCGATTCTGAATGTATACAGCCGTATGGATTGCCTCCTTCCAGTATTTGTCAGCTAGCTTGCTCTCAGTTAGCATTGTGCGAGCCATCTCTTGCACGGTGCGATTTTTCCGTTCCACAACTCCATTTTGCTGTGGAGTTCTAGGGGCTGAATATTGTCTTTGAATGCCATGGTGCTCACAATAGTTAGTGAACTCTTCAGATGTGAATTCACCTCCTCGATCAGACCTTAAAATCTTGATACGTTTTCCAAGCATATTTTCAACCTGTGCTTTAAACACTTTAAAACGATCAAGTGCTTGATGTTTATGCTTAAGAAACAATACCCATGTCATACGAGTATAATCATCAATGCATAACATAAAATACTTATCTCCATTGGTGCTTTGAGTTCGCATCGGTCCACAGAGATCAGTGTGTACTAGCTCAAGAGGTTTCTTTGAATGATGCTCCTTTGACTTGAACATTACCCTCATTTGCTTTCCCTTTTGGCAAGAATCGCAAATGGGGTTGGAAGGCTTTTCAACTGTAGACATACCTCTGACAGCCTTTGAGTTGCAAATCTTTGACATGTTATCAAAGTTTAGATGCCCAAGGCGTTTGTGCCACAACCAACTTTCCTCTGTCCGACTCATCAAGCAAGTCTTTTCAGCTCCATCTGACAATGTATAGAGATTTCCAGCAGTCTTAGATCTAATAGCCACTGTTTTGCCATTGCTACACTTCTTGATAGCAAACCCATTCTTAGTAAAGACAACTTCGTGGCCTTTGTCACAGATCTGGCTCACACTAAGCAAGTTGTGTCTCAGTCCAGACACATATAAGACCTCTTCTGATCTGATCTTGTTTGCCTTTAGCTGAACAACACCTTTTCCGCAGATTTTGGCACCATCATTGTTACCAAACTTCACTGATCCGCCTTCATAGTGCTGTAATTTGACGAATTTTTCCTTATCACCTGTCATATGGCTTGAATAGCCACTATCAAGGACCCATGGTGCTGCCTTCTTTTGTGCATTGAATGCTGTTTGCACAATGAGAGATTCCTTGGAATTATCTTCCCTTTTCTTTGCCCTCCATGCCTTAACTAAATTGGGTTTCTTTTCAACCTGAAATTGGTTAGCAATAGGCAACCTACAATCCCTAGTCAAGTGTCCATAATTATGACACTTATAGCACTCAATTTTGTGACTGTTTAGGATTGAAAAAGGGTTCCAAGTCACAAATGGGCTGTTTCTAACATAGAATTTGCATTCAGCCCTTTTATGTCCATATTTATTGCAATGATAACAGTAACCATAAAATTTGAATCTTCTTTGTGGCTGGTTAGACTTCATTTCCTTTCTCACATGAATGGACTCTTTTCTAGGCTGAGTGGGCTTCACAGGTTTTGTCTTTTCAGGAGGTGTAATCTTAGAGGATTCTCCATTCTCAAATCCTAGACCAAATTTGAAGTGAGAGGGCCTTTGAACTTTCAGTATTTCATTTAGCTTCAATGTACCATTGATTGCTTGGAATTCCTTGAGCTTTTGATTCATTTGAATATTTTCAGTCCTTGCTCCAAGGATTTCATTCTCAAGTTTCACCACTTCCTCAGTTTTGGTACTGATTTGTATTTCTAGGACTTCTACCATTCTTTTATATTCTTCAACTTGAGTTTTCAAAGCAATAACTGAACTTTCAGATTCATGAAGAAGTTTCAGATTTTTCTTACTTGTTTTTCGTTCCATGCTAAGCTCCTCAAGTGCGGCAATGAGTTCTTCTTCAAGATTGACCTCAACCTCCTCTTCCTCTTCCAGCTCTTGCTCCTCTTCTTCTTCAACAGTAACCATGAAGAGAGCTTCAGTTGCCTCGGCTGATTCATCATCGTCTGAAGTTTCAGACGTGCTGTCATTATATTGACTGATGAAGCTTTTTGCTTTGCCCCTCTTTCTGAAATTTTTCTTCCATTTACTCTTATCAACATAAGAGTCATCATCATTGTTTTCTTTCAGCGGACACTTCGCAGCAAAGTGACCAATACCGCCACAATCGAAGCATTTAAAGGGTAGCTTCCCTTTGTACTTTCCATTGCTTCCTTTCTTCAGCTTTCTAACTAATTGAGCCTTAAGCTCATCATCATCAGTATCAGCATCATGACCAGCAGTCTCTTTTCCCTTTTTCTGAACTTTGAAGGCCGTTTCTCTATCAGATGAAGACGTCTTACCTATGCGCATCTCATAGGCAGTGAGTGAACCATGCAACTCATCCATGGTAAATTCATTCAGATCCTTGGCTTCTTCTATGGCTGAGACTTTTGAATCAAACCGGGGAAGAAGAGATCTTAGAACCTTTTTGATGATTACTGGTTCTTTAATCTCCTCCCCTAGTCCACGAATGTCATTCGTGACTTCATTCACTCGTTGCATATATGAGTCAACATTCTCGCTTTCCTCCATGCGAAGAGACTCGAATTGAGAGCGATGAGTTTGCAATTTCACTTCTTTGATCTTCTCATCTCCTTCATGAATGCTTTTCAACTTGTCCCATATTTCCTTGGCTGTTTTGCATGCAATTACTTTGACCAGCTCGCTGTCCACAAGGCCACTAAAGAGTGCATTCTGCGCCTTGGAGTCGTTGTCTGCTAACTTCTTCATTGTAGCATCAGTGGGTACGATGCCAGTATTGTAACTGACTCTGACAGTCTCCCAGACATCATAGCCAAGTGATTTGATGAAAGCCTGCATTCTGATCTTTCAGAAGGAGTAATTAGAACCATCAAACAAAGGTGCTTTCTTATTCCCTGTATTGGATGCCATGTGATTTGACAAGAGATCACCCTTAGCGTGTTAAGCTTATCAAGGGAGCCTTGGCGCTCTGATACCAATTGTTAGATATCGCGATCACTGAGAGGGGGGGGGGTGAATCAGTGATTCCTTAAAAACAGGTCCAATTTAACAACAAAAGCAAATCAAATCACACAAGGACACCAGATTTAACGTGGTTCACCAAAAGGCTACGTCCACGGTTCAAAGACTGTCCGAACACCGATCCGGAATAGGTCTGAATCTATTTAGTCGCACCAACGACAAAGAGCACCAACCCTTAAGTTTCAGATAGCACCAACTATCTAGGAAGCACCTACTCCCTTTACAATTTATCTGCACCAATAGATAGGATCACCATACCCCTAACACCAAGCACCAACTTGATGTTCTACAAAATTAAAGTAAAGAACTTTTCTACAGCCCTTCCCCTCTACAATCTCTCTCTCAATCCCTTACAAATTGAAATTTAAAGCATAAAAAAGAGAGACACTTATCTATGGACGAATCACCATCTTCATGAGCACATTCTCGTACACACTTGATGTAGAAACGTGCAACACAGCAACACACAGTAGCGCCTTCTTCTCCAATCACTCTTCTCTCCAAAACTCCTCTGTTTTGTTCCCTCTTCTCTTCTGTACTCTTGAAAACGAACTTAGCAAGCCTTTATATAGGTTTTGGTAACCCTAAAGAGTGTTCAAATTAGGCTAGAACTCGTTTAGAAAGAGTCCCAAACGAAATACATAAGCTTCCTGAATTTTCGTGCAAAACTTCTATTTTTGCGCAATTCTGGTTCCCATGCTCGGTCGACCGCATGGGGTCCCCGGTCGACCGGCGACACACTGTGGCACAAAATAATTGGGAGCTAACTGTCTTGCCCGGTCGACCGCGTGGGATCCTCGGTCGACCGGCCACACTGCTTCTGGAATTCTGATTTCCTGAACTGTTACAGCTCTGTTTTCTCTTTGAAGCTCTATCAATACCACACTATCAACACCACACTTGTGACATTGTGTTAACAATAATTCCAACACAAAATGATATTTGAGATACTAAACACTTCAATGCTTCATAAGACTTCTCAAGTCATCTCAAATTCCAACACCTTCAAAGCCTTTGGTCATCACAACTAAAGTGAAGAAGGCAAAGCAAAAGTCTGGGGGCAAATTTGTTATCTCTTTCATGTCTATCATGCAAGACACGGATTCAGATTCAGAGCCAGAAGACGACACATCGTCAAGCCAAGCTGACACTCAGCAAGTTCAGCCTGTTCTTACTCCAATGGAGACAACTTCTGACATAGAAGATGCTACGTCAGCTTCCTTCGTTGTTCCAACAACTTCAGCAAAGGAAAAGCCGATCTTCTTCCATAGACCGGATGCTTCTTCATCAAACTCCATGCTTGAACCTTTCCAAAATGAAGGTATGCCTCAACTATCCTTATATAGTTCTGTGGCACAAGCTATTATGAAGAAAATGGGCTATGACGCTCAAAACCCAGTCGGTTTGGGAGAAGGCCGCGGTATTCTCACGCCATTGGGGCCCGTCTTGACCAAAAGCCAGCTGGAAGATTGGAGACTCTACGGCTATATAGAAAAGTCTTCACACGAGCTAGGGTATGATTTCGACACTCCCCTGAGACAATTGACTCAAAGGCTTAAAAGCCAATTTACTGACCAAGCCTCAACATCTCAAGTCCATGAAGACATCGATCTCCCTGGATATCTCTTCGATGAGTCACCTGACAAAGATCCAGGTAGCTCATCCAATTGGTACGATTTCTCTGACAATGAAGAGGAGTTGTCCGATGGCACAGATGTATGGTCTTCTGACCTAGAAGAACCCTCAACTCCAAAAAAAAGTACATTACTTTGACCCGGTTTCAACAGGCGATTGGGATCATCTCATAGCAAGCCTTGAGAAAATTGCCGATCAAGAAGACCCGTGGAAAGGAACAAAACCTTGGTCTGGAAATGCCCTTGAAACCCAGAAGGTTTCGTTGAGCTGGAAGCCTCCGAAAATATTGTGGAGGAACCACCTTCGAACCTTCCAATAGAAGATCATGTTCAAAAGATAGACTTGGGAACACCAGATAACCCACGTCCTGTATTCATAAGCAAGAATATAAAGGATGATGAGTTACCCGAGTATATCGCCTTTCTTCGTGAGTTCGTTGATTGCTTTGCATGGTCTTACGCTGAAATGCCTGGCTTAGACCCCAAAATAGCAGTCCACAAACTCAATCTTCAAGAAGACATCAAGCCTGTCAAGCAAGGCCAAAGAAGATTCTGTCCAGATGTGATGGATAAAATTGAACAAGAAGTTCAAAAACTCAAAAGCGTCGGCTTCATCCGTGAGGAACAACATCCTGAATGGTTGGCCAACATTATCCCCGTGACAAAGAAAAAAGGGCAGATCAGGGTCTGTATTGACTATAGAGACCTGAATGGCGCATGCCCTAAAGATGAATTTCCGCTCCCCATACCAGAGGTAATGATTGATAATACCTGTGGATTCGAGCGAATGACATTCATGGATGGTTTCTCTGGCTACAATCAGATAAAGATGTATCCTGAGGATGAAAAACATACATCCTTTCGGACCCCATTTGGCGTGTATTGCTACACTATCATGCCATTTGGTCTAAAAAATGCCGGTGCCACATATCAGAGGGCTATGATGAAGATATTCCAAGATATGCAGCACAAAACGGTCGAGTGTTACGTTGATGACCTCGCCGTCAAAAGCAAAAGAAAAGAAGATCATCTCGAAGACCTTCGAGAAGTCTTCCTCCGGCTTCGCAAACACAAACTGCGAATGAATCCTCTGAAATGCTTCTTTGCCGTCTCGTCGGGTAAGTTCCTCGGATTCTTAGTTTGGAAAGCTGGAATAGAGCTTGACCCCATAAAAGTCAAAGCCATTCTAGAAATGCCCTCTCCAAGAACCTTGAGAGAACAGAAAGGGCTTCAAGGGAGATTTGCCTACATCAGATGGTTCATCTCCAATCTTTTGGGGAAATGCCGTCCATTCTCCCGGTTGATGAAAAAAGGTGTAAACTTTGTCTGGGATGCTGACTGTGAAGCTGCATTCCAAGATATCAAGTCATACCTGACAAAACCTCCAGTGTTAGCTGCTCCTACCACTGAAAAAACCATTCATCTTGTACACAAGAGCCCTTGATCACTCTCCGGGATCTTTGCTTGCACAAGAAAATGATGAAAGAAAAGAAGCTGCTTTATATTACCTCAGCCGCATGCTAGTAGGTACAGAGCATCGCTACTCTCCAGTCGAAAAAGAATGTCTTGCAGTAATGTTCGCCGTACAAAAGCTGCGCCACTACTTGGTTTCCAACACAGTCTACCTGGTCTCGAGGGTCAACCTTTTGAAGGTCCTTGTCACAAAGGCAGGTTCTCTCAATGCTCGACTGGCAAAATGGTCCATCCTTCTATCACAATTTGATATTAGGTATGTACCACAAAAGGCAATCAAAGGGAAAGCTCTAGCGGACTTCCTCGTAGAGCATTCATTGCCTAAAGATTCTCCACTCATAGATGATCTCCCAGACGAACTAGTCTATAATGTGGACACTTTCTCACAAAATGCTTCCTGGGACATGTACTTTGACGGTGCAACCAGGACAAATGAAAAAAAGACAACTAATCTCGGGAGTTGGCATCCTTTTTGTTAGCCCCGACAAATACATGATTCCACACGCTTTCTCGCTACTGGAACCATGCACAAACAATGCAGCTGGATATCAATCTCTGATCCTAGGATTGGAACTCGCCATCGAATCCGGTATCACCATGCTGGAAGTCTTTGGAGACTCTCAACTAATCGTCAACCAGATGAATCAGAAATTTGAAGTCAGGAAGCTAGATTTGCTGCCTTACTACAACAAAGCACAATCGCTTCTGTAAAAGTTTGACATCTGTCACATCACCCACATTCGTAGAGGTGAAAACATACGTGCAGATGCCCTGGCTGGACTTGCCGCATCTATGGCAATCCAGAAAGGGGAAAACACGCAAATCACAGTGTGCGAAAGAAGAATCCTTCCTCCTCTTAACACATACCAAGCAGTTGCTGAATGCCACCAAGTGGTTGGAAGTCGGATTTCAATCCTTCAACTTTCAATCGGCGACTGGAGGGATCCGTTCATTGATTACATTATGTTCGGAATCCTACCTGAAGATCCAAAAGAACGGGTAAGCATCCAAAGGCGGACCCCAAGTTTTCATTTGGATATTCCTTTAAAAATCCTTTACAGGAAATCCTTCAACGGAGTACTTCTATGCTGCTTGTCACAACAAGAGGCTGAAGAAACACTCAAAGAAGTTCATGCTGGTCTTTGCGGAGCTCATCAGGCTGGTCCCAAGCTCTATGATCAGATAAAAAGGTTAGGTTATTACTGGCCTACCATGGTAGCTGACGTAATGCAATTTGCTAAGCGCTGCCAACAATGCCAAGTTCATGGAGATTACATTCACATGCCTCCAGAATGGCTACATCCTACAGCGATTTCATGGCCTTTCGAAGCCTGGGGTATGGACATCATAGGTCCTATTTCTCCCCTTTCGAGCAAAGGTCATCTCTTCATCTTCGCCGCTACGGATTATTTCTCCAACTGGTCAGAAGCATTTGCGCTCAACGAAATGAAGACCTCATCAGTCCTTCAGTTCCTGCGCACCAACAACATTGTCGTTTCGGCATACCCAAAAGATTCGTCCATGATAACGGACCACAATTCCGGGATCATCGATTCTACAAGTTCTGCGACAAATACAAAAACCAAAGCTGTCCTTCGACTCCATACAATCCGGCAGCAAACGGATTAGCAGAAGCTTTCAACAAGACACTCTGCAAGATCCTAAAAAAAATGGTCTCTAGTCACAAAAGAGAGTGGAGCAACAAACTGTCTGAAGCTTTGTGGGCCTATCGAACCACCGTTCGAGGACCAACCCATAACACACCATTCTCCTTGGTCCATGGATGCGAAGCTGTCGTGCCCTTGGAAGTACAAATTCCTTCCTTGAGGGTATCCTTACAAAATGACATGACTCAAGAAAGCAATGTCAAATTGCGACTCCATGAGCTGGACAATCTCGATGAGAGACGGCTCGAAGCTCAATAAAGCATTGAACTTTACCAAGCACGCATGGCAGGATCTTTCGACAAAGAGGTCAGGCAACACGCCTACAAAAAGGGTGACTTGGTTCTTGCGGTAAAAGAACAATGGTCTTCGCTCACAAGTCCAAAGGCAAATTTGAGCCAAAATGGGAGGGACCCTACGTCATCGACAAGGTTTTCTCCAACGGCGCATACGCACTCCTAAACATGGAGGGTGACGGATGTATGCTGCCCATCAATGACGAGTTCTTAAAACAGTACTACCCTTGAAGACTTACCCAACTGGGTAAGAGCAATGCTTGTACGGCCAAAACCGGTTTCCAGGTACACGCTCGCTAAACCCACTTTTTCAGAATTTTCATATCAAATGTTGAAATTTCTAGAAATTTAAACAATGCTTACTTTCATCGTTTCATTGTTAAAAAAAAATCCAAGTTTAGGAGCCTTTCCCTAACTTGACCAAAATTTTCAACCCTTGAACCCAAAATTCATTGTTTGAAACAAAATCCGGATTCAGGGATTTCCACCCTAGTCCACCTACCGTTTACCACCTAAATGGTTTTAGGTCAAACTTATGACCCTCATGTCTTTAAACAAAAAAAAAAAAGGTTTTTCAAAGAACCGTGGGGAAGCGATGCTTAGTCGATACTCGCACAAATCGGAAGCATGCGAACCACGTTCGACACTTCCAAAATCACAGGGGAAGCGACATTTCATCGATACTTGCAAAATCCAAAACCGTGGAGATGCAACATTTCAGTTGATATCCACAACCCAAATTTCAAAGGTTCAAAAAAACCAAGAAATCGTGGAGATGCAACATTGCAGTTGATATCCACAACCCAAAGGTTCGAGGAAAACCGCAAATTTCAAAAATCATGGCGAAACGACATCAAGTCAGTACCCGCAAAATAAATTTTTTTTGAAAAGCAAGGATGCGACATTCCATCGATACTTGCACCCAAATCCTCAAGGATGCGACATTCCATCGATACTCGCAATCGAATGAGCAAGGATGCGACATTCCATCGATACTTGTAAGACCATTCAGCAGGGAGGCGACTTTTAGTCGATACTTGCATTTTTGAAAATCAAAACCGGCTATAAATGCCACCAAAACAGGCTATAAATGCCACAAACCGGCTATAAATGCCACCAAAAC
This sequence comes from Litsea cubeba, assembly GCA_012931725.1. Lineage (NCBI taxonomy): Eukaryota > Viridiplantae > Streptophyta > Magnoliopsida > Laurales > Lauraceae > Litsea > Litsea cubeba. The sequence continues at coordinate 69,734,771 of CM022946.1, forward strand.
AGGCTATAGATGCCACAAACCGGCTATCAATGCCACAAAACAAAATAAAAATTTGGCTTTGAAAAAAAATCTGCCTATCAATGCCACAAACCGGCTATCAATGCCAAAATCGGCTTCCATGCCACAAACAAAATCTGGCTCCCATGCCAAAACAATCATTTGACAAAAGATTTTCACAAAATGACAAGCTTTTGATCAAATCCCATTTAGCAATCACTTTTATCACAAAAAGATTTAAGTGAGCGTAGGGAAAACAAAAAAAAAACATCCCATTTAGCAATCACTTTCACCACAAAAAGATTTAAGTGAGCGTAGGGAAAACAAAAAAAAACATCTCATTTAGCAATTACTTTCATCACAAAAAGATTTAAGTAAGCGTAGGGAAAACAAAAAAAAAGCATCCCATTTAGCAATTACTTTCATCACAAAAAGATTTAAGTGAGCGTAGGGAATACAAAATAAAAAAAAAGAAAAAAAAGAGTACCAAAAAATACATGCGGTACCAAAAAAATAAAGTGTTCCCAAGCACTACCAAAAAAAGAGAGTACCAAAAAAAATACATGTGGTACCAAAAAAAGGGAAGAAGGATAGTTTCTGTTACAAAAAAAAAAAATAGGAGCTCAACCAAAAATGGTCTACGGCCAAGATTTCAGCTCCTCAAGCAAACTTTTGGCTTCAGCCGTCAGGGATTCCAAGGCACGCTTCTTCAGGAACTTGCCATGAGATGCTGGAGAATGCTGCAATCCTTCTTTCACACCGGGAAGCTTATCCCGGGCAGTTTTCCATTGTTTGTTCTCTTGAAACCTCCTTTCAAGAACTCGATCAGCATCTGCAACCCGGCGAATCAGAGCACTCTCCCTATCGCGAGCCTCTGTTATTGCAGCCCACTTGGCAGCAACTTGTGCCTGCAGATGCTTAAGACGTTTCCTGGCCTCATCGACCTCCATATCAAGGATCTTAAGGTCATGTGTCGGCCCAATGATGGCTAGCTCTTCTAAGTTCTTCTCTCGGACTATATGTTTCCTGCTTTGTGTAGCCTCATCCAGGTCAGACTTAGCCTTATCAGCAGGATCCAGGAACATCTCCTTGAACAACTGGTCATCAGCCAAATCCATGGTCTCAAACCACTTGTCACCCAGCGCAATGATCCTATCAACGATCGCCCTGGCACCTGTGACATCCAGACCAGCCTCTTCGGCATCACCGAGAATCTCCTGCACATGCTGGATCATGCCAAATCCGGCATCCAAGTGTCCAGCAAGGAGAGTCTCAATCCAAGAGCTCAGAACCCGCACCACCACCTTCTTCGCAAAAAGAAGAGATGGCCCAGCTGAAGATTCGCCCCGCTCCGTCGGTCGGCTGCCCATGTCATGCCCCATTGGAAGAGGAACAAAAAAACTCTTTCCAGTTGGAGCTGCTGGAGAAGGGATCTCAGCACGAGGTATCTCCTCAACAGTGTCAGACTAGTCCCAGGAACCTCTACCTCTGGATCGACCTCTGGCATCCTTTGCTCTGGTTCTGAAAGAAGCAATGGACTCTCCGCTGTCACCTCAAAACCTGCCAAAAAAACACAAAAAGGTATGAATATGATCCTATTTGAAAATCATTATCAGGGTTATTACTGAAAGTCCTGGGGATCCTAACCCTAGAGGGGGGGGGGGTGAATAGGGTGAGGTACACTTAATGACTAATTATGACCAATTTTAGTTTCTTTACAATTAACTAGTCACATGTGATGATTAACAAACATAATGCGGAAGCTAAACAAAACAATCACCACAAAAGCAATCACCACTACACAAAGATTTATAGTGGTTCGGCCTTAATGCCTATATCCACTACCGGCTTGTGACTCAACACCCCACCGGATTTCCACTATTATGCTTTTCAAAAGGCTAAGCAATAACCTCTACAACTATGCTTTTCTAGGCTAAGCAATAACCTTACAATGTGCTTTTATAGGCTAAGCAATAACCTTTACACAATGCTTTTCTTAGGCTAAGCAATAACCTTTACAATCAAAAGATTTTCTTTCTCAAAGAAGTGTCTTCACAAACACTAGAAGAGAAATAGTTTAGGCTCAATTACAATGCCTCTAAAATAGGCGGATATGAAATTGATAATACTAACTCACACAACACACTAAGTAATGCAAAGATGTGTGAAATTTTATGTGAGAAATAGTTTAGGCTCAATTACAATGCCTCTAAACTTTTAAATGCTCATGATGTGTGTGTGTGAAGACTTCAATCAAGTTGAAAAATAAAGCTCAATCAATTTATGCTAAAAGCATTTAAAAGTTTAATGCACATAAAAAGATTTGATTGAAGTGTAATGCAAATCACATGTATAAAATGCAAACTTGTTAATGATTTATGAAAATCAAAATGACACAAGTTGTATGAAATTAATTTATCTTAAACATGTGATGCATATGCAATGTTGTTTTCAAAATGAAAGTTTAACTAAAGATCAAATGAATGAAAACAACAAGGATGATTCAAACAAGTTAATGAAACATGTTTATAAAACAAATCAAGGTTTTAACATAACATGTTTTATAAAGTATTTAAAACAAACTTGTTTTGAAATCAAGGTGAAGAATCCAAAGACTTAAATCAAAGATTAAAGAAGTAGAGGATTCAACACATCATAGTTTATATGCTAAAAATCATTTACCAATAATTTAGACAAAGCATAAAATATATGATTAACAAAAGGCAAAGCTTACTTGGTGGTTTAACTTCATTAATCCAAGCTTTAGCTTTCCTTAATGACCATTAGCCTTCCTTAGCTCTTCCCCTTTCTTTGGCCTCAAAGCTCTTCAAGAATGGCTTAAAGATCATCATCTTTGGCTAAAGGAACGAGCTTGCTTTTATAGAAAAAAGCTGCCAACGGCTACCTGTCGGTCGACCGACACCTCAACGGTCACTAAGCAACGGTCATGTTTTCGAAAGTTTCCTGACCGTTACACATCTGTCGGTTAACCCTCATTCGTCGGTTGACCGACAAGGAACCGACAGATGAACCGACAGCACAAAAATGTTGCTGTCTGGTTTTGGAACCGACGAGTCCTCGGACTGAAATTTTATGCACTGTCGGTTGACCAATAAGAGCCGACGAGCTGACCAACAGAGAAGGTCTGAATTTTGTAGCTCTCTGGAAATGGGACTGATAGAGCCTCTCGGTTGGCCTCGGTTCCACTGTCGGTTGACCGACAGCCTTAGACAAAAATCCCAACTTTACATATTTCAAAGTATTTTCTTGTGGGGATTTTTGGGCCATTAAACCAAGCTTGGAAACATTATTTTAAATCATCTAAGTGCTTTTAAAATCATGAAACATTAAAAGCCAAATATAATATGAAACTTTAAAACTTGGGCTAGCTTGAATTATAAGTTCTTTTCAAAAACAAATGCATCCAAGATTTAAATCCAAAACATGCACAAATTGTAAGATTTACAATATTTAAAAACAATGCATGTAGAAAATCAGATTTCAAGATATTTAACTCAATGCTTGTGTGAAAAATCATGAGATGTTAAAATGATAATGCATCCATCAAATTGCAATACACAAAATCCCTAACGATCTCCCCCTTTGCAATTTGATGGCAAACCTTTTCTATGTTGGCAAACTTTGCTCAACACTATATTTTCACACAGTCTTCAGCTCCTCCTTGGCTGGACAATGCTTGAAATCTTCTTGGATGCTTCTTCACTTTAGCTTGAGCTCTAGCTTCATTCTTCTTGATGCTTGGAGCTTGATCAATCTTCAAGCTTTCTCTTCATCTTCCTTTCTTTAAACCAAGCATCTTCTTTAACTTCCAAGCTCTTTCTTCTATCATCTTCTCCCCCTATGACCATGCATTTTCTCCCTTTGGGTAGCTTGCATTTTCTCCCTTTGGGTAGCTTGAATACTCTTTCTCTCCCTTTGCCATTAAACTTGAGAGATTTCTCCCCCTTAATATTATTCTCCCCCTTTGCCATTAAATTGCAAAGGTATCAATTAAAGAGGAGTACCTACACACATGAAATAAGGAAAATACCTTTAGTAGCACCTGTTAACAAAAGTAATCGAAAATGAAATATATAACAGGACATCATGCATGGGTAGATAGGCTATAAGGGTACAGAGCCAATATAAGGGTGAATTTGATCAACTCTAATGCTTCCTTAGAAGGTTTACTCCCCCTCAATCCATACTCTTCTTTTGTTAAACTTTTGACAACGATTTAACTAATAGGTGCAAGAAGAAGATGGTTTAACCAATTGAGGGTTAACTTCAAGAGAAGAATTAGATACCAATTGATAATGATAATTGACTATTAAAGTACAAATTGATCAAATTACCAATATAAAGATGCCAATTGACGGATAAGCTATAGGATAATTAAAGAGCAAGGTCAAAAGGATATACTAAACATAGCATAAATCATTATAACTATGAAAATCATTATGCTATGAAAGTTTTGAATTCATTTCATACAATCATTGGATATAACTATCATGCACAAGATGAATGAAATGAAGTTCAATCATGAAGCCTAACCTCACCATTAACCAACCAAGATTATGAAAACATAAACATGGTGGTCATGTGATTTACCTATAAGAGCATGAGAGGTGGCAAACATGGAGATTATGATGCTAATGGAATGTGACATGGAACAAAAGACATATAACTATCAAGTTCAATCCAATGTTCACAAGGTCTATCACAAACTCAAGATATGATACCAATTGGATATAGATACTAATTGAAAAAGATACCAATTGATTACCAATTGAATATGAAACACGATTAAGAGCAAGTATGTGACAAACATAAAATTCCAACAAGCATCATAAAATGATTATTCATCACTTTTAATGATATGACTAATGAGCATAGTGATGAACAAGAGAAATTGCATAAAAGGATATAACTTTGTAAAGCATGCAGTTTTCAAAGTGTCAAGATCATATGAATTCAACATCCAAGACATCCATCAATCAATAGATATAACTATGAAATTCAAGGAATGGATTTCAAAGAGGTTCATATGATAAAAACACTACTATGAAGTTGAAACATGTATAAAGAATGATATCAATAAGAAAAATACACATGAATCAACATCATAACCATCCATTAAAAAAAATTGACTAGTAAGTATAAGGGATGGATTTTAGAGTTCTAGTATGGTTTCTACAAATGTAACTAATAATGCAACCATACAAGAAATTATATGATATTTGCCCATCAAGAATGAATCTAAATGAGCAAAGATGCAAATAGCTTATAACAAGTATTTCCTTCTAAAACATATATTCATTAGCACAAGGAAATATACTCAAAAGAAAATGTTTCAATGAATATAACTAACAAAGCTTGAAAAACATTTTCAATTCATACAATCTTCAAATCATTTCAATACACAAAATCCAACAATTAGCATAAAGAGGATGATTTTGAAGATAACACTTTTTCAACTTGCATTTTAAAATATATAACTTAATTGGAAAACATACAAGTTGTGTTGGATATCGCGATCACTGAGAGGGGGGGGGGGGGGGGGTGAATCAGTGATTTCTAAAAACAGGTCCAATTCAACAACAAAACAAGTCAAATCACACAATGACACCAGATTTAACGTGGTTCACCGAAAGGCTACGTCCACGGTTCAAAGACTGTCCGAACACCAATCCGGGACAGATCTGAATCTTATTTAGTCGCACCAACGACAAAGAGCACCAACCCTTAGTTTCAGATAGCACCAACTATCTAGGAAGCACCGACTCCCTTTACAATTTATCTGCACCCACAGATAGGATCACCAAACCCCAGACACCAAGCACCAACTTGATGTAAAAACAGAATATAAGATAAACTCTGTCTACAGCCCTTCCCCTCTACAATTCTCTCTCTCTCAATCCCTTACAAATTGAAATTAAAGCATAAACAGAGAGACACTTATCTTATGGACGAAATACCATCTTCAAGAGCACATCCTCGTCCACACTTGCTGTAGAAAGATGCAGCACAACAGCACACAGCAACAGCACTCTATTCTCTCAAAAACTCTCTCTCTTTTCTCTTCTCTTCTTTCTCTCTTCTGGCGTCTTTTTAGAACGACCCATACATGCCTTTATATAGGTTATAGTAACCCTTAATTGTCTTCAAAACAGGCTACAATTCGTTTAGAAAGAGTCCCAAACAAATTAGATAAGAATGCTGAATTTTCGTGCAAGACTTCTGTTTCTGCGCAACTCTGATCCCGTGCTCGGTCGACATCCTTGCTTGCTCGGTCGACATCATGTGTTGCTCGGTCGACATCATACACTGTCTGGAATCAGACAACTTTCGTGCTCGGTCGACATCCTGGGTTCCCGGTCGACCGAAGACACACTGTGACACGAAAATAACTGAGAGGTGCCTGAATCTGTTTCTGCAGGTTTCTCTTTGCTCGGTCGACCGCATGGGGTGCTCGGTCGACCGCGTGCTCTGCTTCAGGAATTCTGAATTCCTGACTGTTTCAATTCTGATTCTTCTTTTTAGCTCTATCAACACTAGCCTACTATTATCATGCTTGTGACAATGTGTTGACAATAATTCCAACTCAAATCAATACTTGAGATACTATCTTCTTCAATTCTTCAAAGACTACTCAAGTCATCTCAAATTCCAACAATCTCCCCCTTTGGAATTGTTGGCAACACTATTGGAACTTCAACAACACTCACTTGGAACCAATTCTGAAATAACAACCATGCACTGTCAACAATCTCCCCCTAGCTTTCATAGCATAACATCTCTCCTTGCTATCATAGCATAACATCTCTCCCCCTTTGACAACAAGTCCAAAGGGACGAAACCGAGGAGCGAATAGGATATTCAATGAATGCATTGCTCCCCCTTTCAAGCATAACTCCTACAGTTTAGGAGAGTGAGTAACTCCTAACTTTTTCCGGAGATACTCGAAGACTTCCTTTGGCAGAGGTTTCGTGAAAATATCAGCCACTTGCTCAGTTGTTGGAACATATTCCAACTTGACCTCTCCATCAGCAACTTTATCTTTAAGAAAATGATAACGAATTGCTACATGCTTTGTTCGAGAGTGCTGAACAGGATTCTTAGATATATGAATTGCACTCGTGTTGTCACATAGGATCGGCGTAGGATCCGTTGTAGGAACTCCTAGATCAGAGAGCATTTGCCGCATCCATAAGACTTGCGTACAACAAGTAGCCGCTGCAATATATTCCGCTTCCGCTGTCGAAAGGGATACTGAGTCTTGCTTCTTACTATGCCAAGCAACTAATCTTTCTCCAAGATAAAATGCGCCGCCGCTAGTACTCTTGCGATCATCTACGCATCCAGCCCAATCGGCATCAGAATATGCAACAAAAGTGAAGGATTTGCCTTTGGGATACCAGATACCAAGCTCCATAGTACCTTTCAGATATCGAAAGATTCTTTTCACTGCTGTAAGGTGCGTTTCAGTTGGTGCTGCTTGAAAACGTGCAACCATACATACTGCTTGTAGAAGATCTGGTCTTATTGCAGTCAAGTAGAGCAAGCTTTTGATCATAGAGCGATAGGTGGTATGATCAACGGACGAGGCCTTATCATCTTTGCTAAGCTTCGTGTTCGTTGACATTGGTGTGCTCACTGGCTTGCTGTCTTCCATATTGAACCGTTTCAGCATTTCCTTAATGTACTTCATTTGTGATATGAAGATGACATGTTTGAGCTGCTGCACTTGTAAACCAAGAAAGAACTTTAGTTCTCCAAGCATCGACATTTCAAATTCTTTCTTCATCTCTTCAGCAAAATTCCTGCACATCTCCTCATCATTGCCACCAAAGATTATGTCATCGACATAAACAATGACAACCAGCTGTTTGCTTAACTCAGTTTTGACATACAGATTGCTATCAACCATTCCTTTTCCAAAACCGATCTTGCGGAGATAGAGATCCAACCTTGCATACCATGCCCTTGGCGCTTGTTTCAGTCCATAAAGAGCCTTTTTCAACTTGCACACTAGATCTGAATTTTTGCTGATGAGAAAACCATCAGGTTGCTCAATGTAGACCTCTTCTTCAAGTAAACCATTCAAGAAAGCTGACTTTACGTCCATCTGAAATACCTTGAAGGTTTTGTATGCTGCCAATGTAAGAAACATACGAATAGCTTCCAGACGAGCCACCGGTGCAAAGGTCTCTTCAAAATCTATGCCTTCAACTTGAGCATAGCCTTTACAAACCAACCTTGCTTTGTTTCTAATGACTTGACCATCTTCATTCAGCTTATTCCGAAAGACCCATTTAGTACCAATAACATTCTTATCAGTAGGTCTAGGAACAAGTTCCCATGTGGAGTTCTTCTCAATTTGCTCCAACTCCTCATGCATAGCTTTCAACCAACTTTCATCGAGACTGGCTTCAGCCACAGTCTTGGGTTCAATGGTGGACACAAGTGAGTAATTGCTAACTACACTTTGTCTAGTTTGAACGCCTGCCTTAGGATCTCGAATGATTTGATCCTTAGGGTGTTGCTCTACCCAAGTGCTGTGCTTCTTAGGTGTAGTATCTTCTGAGTCATCCTTTGATTTCTCAGAATCATTAGATTCAGCCATCTCATCATCAATCTCACTCGAGTCCTCATAAACTGGACTGTCATTATGAGTTGCATTCTTTGGTGCAATATTCTCATCTATTCTCACATCAGCACTTTCTATGATTTTTCTGGTTCTTTTGTTAAGACACCTATATGCCTTGCTAGTAGAGGGGTAACCCAGAAATATACCTTCGTCAGCTCTTTCTTCAAATTTGCCCGGATTTTGTTCGAGCCGCTTGATGTAACACTTGCTGCCGAAGACTTTGAAGTGCTTGACTGTTGCTTTTCTTCCAAACCATAGCTCATAGGGAGTTTTGTCTTCATGTGGCCTGATCAAGCATCGGTTTTGAATGTATACAGCCGTATGAATTGCCTCTTTTCAATACTTGTCAGCCATCTTGCTTTCACTTAGCATCGTACGAGCCATCTCTTGTACGGTGCGATTCTTCCGTTCCACAACTCCATTTTGCTGTGGAGTTCTAGGGGCTGAGTACTGTCTTTGAATGCCATGATGTTCACAATATTTAGTGAACTCTTCAGATGTGAACTCGCCTCCACGATCAGACCTTAAAATCTTGATACGTTTTTCCAATTGATTTTCAACCTGTGCTTTAAACACTTTAAAACGATCAAGTGCTTGATGCTTATGCTTAAGAAACAATACCCATGTCATACGAGTATAATCATCAATGCATAACATGAAATAATTATCTCCATTGGTGCTTTGAGTTCGCATCGGTCCACAGAGATCAGTGTGCACTAGCTCAAGAGGTTTCTTGGAATGATGCTCCTTTGACTTGAACATAACCCTCGTTTGCTTTCCCTTTTGGCAAGAGTCGCAAATGGGATTGGAAGGCTTTTCAACTTTAGACATGCCTCTTACAGCCTTTGAATTGCAAATCTTTGACATGTTATCAAAGGTTAGATGCCCAAGGCGTTTGTGCCACAACCAACTTTCCTCTGTCCGACTCATCAAGTAGGTCTTTTCAGCTCCATCTGACAATGTATAGAGATTTCCAGCAGTTCTTGATCCAGTTGCCACTGTTTTGCCGTTGCTACTCTTCTTGATGGCAAACCCATTCTTTGTGAAGATAACTTCGTGACCCTTGTCACAGATCTGGCTCACACTAAGCAGGTTGTGTCTCAATCCAGACACATATAGGACTTCTTCCGATCTGATCTTGTTTGCCATAAGCTGAATAACACCTTTTCCGCAGATTTTGGCACCATCATTGTTGCCAAACTTCACTGAACCGCCTTCATAGTGCTGTAATTTGATGAATTTCTCTTTATCACCAGTCATATGGCTTGAACAACCACTATCAAGGACCCATGGTGCTGCCTTCTTTTGTGCATTGAATGCCATTTGCACAATGAGAGATTCTTTGGGACTTTCTGCACTTTGCTTTGCTCTCCAAGCCTTGACTAACTTGGGTTTCTTTTCAACCTGAAATTTGTTAGCAATATGCAACCTACAATCCCTAGCCAAGTGTCCATAATTATAGCACTTATGGCACTCAATTTTGTGGCTACTTAGGATTGAAAAAGGATTCCTAGTCACAAATGGGCTGTTTCTTACATAGAATTTGCAATCAGCTCTTTTATGTCCAAACATATTACAATGAAAGCAATAACCATAGAATTTGTATCTTCTTTGTGGCTGGTTAGTCTTCATTACCTTTCTAACAGGAATGGACTCCTTTCTAGGTTGAGTGGGCTTCATAGAGTTAGAAGGTGCAGTGACTTGCTTCACAAACTCTTTCTTTTCAGGAGGTGCAATCTTAGAGGATTCACCTTTCTCAAATCCTAGACCAAATCTGAAGTGGGCAGGTCTTTGAACTTTCAGTAGTTCATCGAGTTTCATAGTCCCTTCAATCGCTTGGAGCGCTTTGAGTTTTTTGCTATTTTCCAAATTTTCAGCCTTTGCTCTAGCGATCTCAGTTTCAAGTTTCATAGCCTCTTCCTTTTTGATACTTATTTGGTTTTCAAGGACTTCTACCATTCTTTTATATTCTTCTACTTGAGTTTTCAAAGCAATAATAGAACTTTCAGATTCATGGAGAAGTTTCAGATTTTTCTTACTTGTTTTGCGTTCCATGCTAAGCTCCTCAAGTGCGGCTATGAGTTCCTCTTCAAGATTGACTTCAGCCTCCTCTTCCTCTTCCGGATCTAGCTCTTCTTCTTCTTCAACAGTGACCATGAAGAGAGCTTCGGTTGATTCATCATCGTCTGAAGTTTCAGACGTGCTGTCATCTTGTTGACATAGAAAGTTTTTAGCTTTGCCTCTTTTTCTGAAATTTCTCTTTCCTTTACTCTTTTCAGCATAAGAGTCATTATCATTGTCTTCTTTCAGCGGACACTTCGCAGCAAAGTGACCAACACCTCCACAATTGAAGCATTTAAAGGGTAACTTCCCTTTATACTTGCCATTGCTTCCTTTCTTCAACTTTCTAACAAATTGAGCCTCAAGCTCATCATCATCGGTATCAACATCATGACCAGCAGTCTCTTTTGCCTTTTTCTGAACTTTGAAGGCCGCTTCTTTATCAGATGAAGACGTCTTTCCTATGCGCATCTCATAGGCAGTTAGAGAACCATGTAATTCATCCATGGAAAATGCATTCAGATCTTTGGCTTCTTCGATGGCTGAGACTTTTGAATCAAACCGGGGAGGAAGAGATCTTAGAACCTTTTTGACGATGACCGGCTCTTTAATCTCCTCCCCTAGTCCACGAATGTCATTCGTGACTTCATTCACTCGTTGCATATACGAGTCAACATTCTCACTTTCCTCCATGCGAAGAGACTCGAATTGAGAGCGATGAGTTTGCAATTTGGCTTCTTTAATCTTCTCATCACCTTCATGTATGCTTTGCAACTTGTCCCATATTTCCTTGGCTGTTTTGCATGCAATTACTTTGACAAGCTCGCTGTCCACAAGGCCACTAAAGAGTGCATTCTGCGCCTTGGAGTCGTTGTCTGCCAACTTCTTCGATGCTGTATCATTGGGTACGGTGGCAGCATTGTAACCGGCTCTGACAGCCTCCCAAACATCATAGCTAAGAGATTTGATGAAGGCTTGCATCCTAATCTTCCAAAAAGAGTAATTAGAACCATCAAACAGAGGTGCTTTCATATTCCCTATATTGACTGCCATGTGATTTGACAAGAGATCACCCTTAGTGTATTAAACTGATCAAGGGAACCTCGCTCTGATACCAATTGTTGGATATCGCGATCACTGAGAGGGGGGGGGGGGGGTGAATCAGTGATTTCTAAAAACAGGTCCAATTCAACAACAAAACAAGTCAAATCACACAATGACACCAGATTTAACGTGGTTCACCGAAAGGCTACGTCCACGGTTCAAAGACTGTCCGAACACCAATCCGGGACAGATCTGAATCTTATTTAGTCGCACCAACGACAAAGAGCACCAACCCTTAGTTTCAGATAGCACCAACTATCTAGGAAGCACCGACTCCCCTTACAATTTATCTGCACCCACAGATAGGATCACCAAACCCCAGACACCAAGCACCAACTTGATGTAAAAACAGAATATAAGATAAACTCTGTCTACAGCCCTTCCCCTCTACAATTCTCTCTCTCTCAATCCCTTACAAATTAAAATTAAAGCATAAACAGAGAGACACTTATCTTATGGACGAAATACCATCTTCAAGAGCACATCCTCGTCCACACTTGCTGTAGAAAGATGCAGCACAACAGCACACAGCAACAGCACTCTATTCTCTCAAAAACTCTCTCTCTTTTCTCTTCTCTTCTTTCTCTCTTCTGGTGTCTTTTTAGAACGACCCTTACATGCCTTTTTATAGGTTATAGTAACCCTTAATTGTATTCAAAACAGGCTACAATTCGTTTAGAAAGAGTCCCAAACAAATTAGATAAGAGTGCTTAATTTTCATGCAAGACTTCTGATTCTGCGCAACTCTGATCCCGTGCTCGGTCGACATCCTGTGTTGCTCGGTCGACATCATGCGTTGCTCGGTCGACATCATACACTGTCTGGAATCAGACAACTTTCGTGCTCGGTCGACATCCTGGGTTCCCGGTCGACCGAAGACACACTGTGACACGAAAATAACTGAGAGGTGCCTGAATCTGTTTCTGCAGGTTTCTCTTTGCTCGGTCGACCGCATAGGCTGCTCGGTCGACCGCGTGCTCTGCATCAGGAATTCTTAATTCCTGACTGTTTCAATTCTGTTTCTTCTTTTCAGCTCTATCAACACTAGCCTACTATTATCATGTTTGTGACAATGTGTTGACAAGAATTCCAACACAAATCAATACTTGAGATACTATCTTCTTCAATTCTTCAAAGACTACTCATGTCATCTCAAATTCCAACAAGTTGATCTTTTCAAAGTAATTTTCCATGTAAAGGTATAACTTATGGAAAATCCAATTTGATTCAAATCATTTGATTATCAAATAAATATAACTATGACATCCAAACAAATGATTTTACAACTACAATTGATTATGAAAAATCTAGCTATAAAAGCTTTTGAAATCATAATCAATCAAGCATGTATAGAAATGCAATACAAGATATAACTATATGAGATCAAAAGCAAATCTAACATGATGAAATTATAATCAAATGATTTCGAAAACCATATTATTTAACTAGAGAAGTACATGAAAACAAAATCAATTGATCATAAACAAGCATTGCATTTAAAGAAATGTAACTATAAAAGAACATAAAATGCAAATGCAACAATATGACCAACAAGAAGATTTAACTATTAAGGAGTAGGTTGGTCAAAGAGGTCCAAGGCCTTAAGGTTTTACTAAATATATAACTTTAGGAATCCACCTAAGGTCTTGAGAGGGATGGTCTTTGAGGTCCATTTTAAAAGTCCCACCAACTATAGGAGATTTGACTTGATAAATTTTCAAATTAGACCTATCACCATGATATTTAGATTTAACTAATTTTAGCTTGGGTTGGTGATTAGTCTTTTGAGGTTGGTGACTTTTCTTCTTAGGGGATTGGTTCACTTTTCTTTTCTTCTTATTTCCTCCCTTTATTTCACTTTTGAACTTTAGATTTAACTTAGCAACTTTATTCAAAAGTTCTTTCATTTGTTGAGTTATGGGAGGAAGATTGAGAAGCTTTTTGTTAATAGATTCTTTTAAAGTTGGTTTAACTTGTTTAACCTTTTTAGAATTTATTTTAGGAGACTCCTTTTTAATAGGTTTTACTTGTTTAGTCTTCTTGGAGTTTTCCTTGGTTTTTAGTGTCTTAACCATCATAGAATTTGATTTTACTTTCTTTGGTTCAAAGATGGGTTTAGACACATTGATTCTCCTTGATTTGCACTCAAACCTAAAATGTCCTTCAATGCCACAATAATTACATTTAGTTTTGGGCAAGGAAGTGTGAGTGCTAGAGAATGAGAACTCACCTTTAACAAATTTGTTGGTGAACTTAGGGGTCATGAGAAATATTCCTATCAAATCCAAGACCCGTCCTATCTCTTTGTGATTTACCCAATTTAAATAACTTTTCAAATTTTTCTTCACTTAGATTATGTAAAGAGATCATGAACTTAGATTCTACACAATTTATTAATTCATCTTTTTCTCTAAGTTCAGTTTTAGAAGAGACTAATTCTTGGTTTAGCCTTTTGGATTCTTCTTTTAATTTTTTATTCTTCTTATCAAGCTTTAAGGATAATGTATACAATTCTTCATAAGCTTGTTCAATGTCAATTTCATTTTCATCATTTTCTTCTTATTTTAATTCAAATTTACATTCATTAATTTCAATGTTTGAATCTCCAATAGAAGGAAGAATGAGGGGTCTAGAAGAATCTACCAAAGAATCTACAAAGTCTAAACTAGTGGAATCCATTCTAATGATTTTCATGAAAACACAACACTAGGGTTTTGACTCTAGGTTCTTACACCTAATCAGGAGTTCCAAACACTTGATCCTAATATAGAGCACGAGGCTCTGATACCAATTGAAAGTCCTGGGGATCCTAACCCTAGAGGGGGGGGGGGGTGAATAGGGTGAGGCACACTTAATGACTAATTATGACCAATTTTAGTTTCTTTACAATTAACTAGTCACATGTGATGATTAACAAACATAATGCGGAAGCTAAACAAAACAATCACCACAAAAGCAATCACTACTACATAAAGATTTATAGTGGTTCGGCCTCAATGCCTACATCCACTACCGGCTTGTGACTCAACACCCCACCGGATTTCCACTATTATGCTTTTCAAAAGGCTAAGCAATAACCTCTACAACTATGCTTTTCTAGGCTAAGCAATAACCTTACAATGTGCTTTTATAGGCTAAGCAATAACCTTTACACAATGCTTTTCTTAGGCTAAGCAATAACCTTTACAATCAAAAGATTTTCTTTCTCAAAGAAGTGTCTTCACAAACACTAGAAGAGAAATAGTTTAGGCTCAATTACAATGCCTGCGGATATGAAATTGATAATACTAACTCACACAACACACTAAGTAATGCAAAGATGAATGCTCATGAAGTGTGTGTGTGAAAACTTCAATCAAGTTGAAAAATAAAGCTCAATCAATTTATGCTAAAAGCATTTAAAAGTTTAATGCACATAAAAAGATTTGATTGAAGTGTAATGCAAATCACATGTATAAAATGCAAACTTGTTAATGATTTATAAAAATCAAAATGACACAAGTTGTATGAAATTAATTTATCTTAAACATGTGATGCATATGCAATGTTGTTTTCAAAATGAAAGTTTAACTAAAGATCAAATGAATGAAAACAACAAGGATGATTCATACAAGTTAATGAAACATGTTTATAAAACAAATCAAAGGTTTTAACATAAAATGTTTTATAAAGTATTTAAAACAAACTTGTTTTGAAATCAAGGTGAAGAATCCAAAGACTTAAATCAAAGATTAAAGAAGTAGAGGATTCAACACATCATAGTTTATATGCTAAAAATCATTTACCAATAATTTAGACAAAGCATAAAACATATGATTAACAAAAGGCAAAGCTTACTTGGTGGTTTAACTTTATTAATCCAAGCTTTAGCTTTCCTTAATGACCATTAGCCTTCCTTAGCTCTTCCCCGTTCTTTGGCCTCAAAGCTCTTCAAGAATGGCTTAAAAATCATCATCTTTGGCCAATGGAATGAGCTTGCTTTTATAGAAAAAAGCTGCCAATGGCTACCTGTTGGTCGACCGACAGGTAGGTGTCGGTCGACCGACACCTCAACGGTCACTAAGCAACGGTCATGTTTTCGAAAGTTTCCTGACCGTTATACATCTGTCGGTTAACCCTCATTCGTCGGTTGACCGACAAGGAACCGACAGATGAACCGACAGCACAAAAATGTTGAAAATGTGGCTGTCTGGTTTTGGAACGACGAGTCGTCGGACTGAAATTTTATGCACTGTCGGTTGACCGATAAGAGCCGACGAGCTGACCAACAGAGAAGGTCTGAATTTTGTAGCTCTCTAGAAATGGGACCGACAGAGCCCCTCGGTTGGCCTCGGTTCCACTGTCGGTTGACCGACGGCCTTAGACAAAAATCCCAACTTTACATATTTCAAAGTATTTTCTTGTGGGGATTTTTGGGCCATTAAACCAAGCTTGGAAACATGATTTTAAATCATCTAAGTTCTTTTAAAATCATGAAACATTAAAAGCCAAATATAATATGAAACTTTAAAACTTGGGCTAGCTTGATTTATAAGTTCTTTTCAAAAACAAATGCATCCAAGATTTAAATCCAAAACATGCACAAATTATAAGATTTACAATATTTAAAAACAATGCATGTAGAAAATTAGATTTCAAGATATTTAACTCAATGCTTGTGTGAAAAATCATGAGATGCTAAAATGATAATGCATCCATCAAATTGCAATACACAAAATCCCTAACAATTACTACAACATACCTTCTTCGACGACTGACGGAACAGTCTCTTCCTCCATGAACTCATCGGAAGCATCATCAACATTTGCGTCCATCGATGGTTCAAAGTCATCGGAATCTTGTGGCAAGTCAGCTGACAAGAAAAATGTTAGCAGACCAAGTCACAGACACAAAAAAAGAGAAAGCAAAAGAAGTTATACCAATTGAAGATTCTGGATTCATTCCAGAGTCCCTCGGTTCTTCTTCAGGTGCCCCGACAGAATCCGTCACCACCTCATCGGTTGGAACCTCAGGTATCGCCAAATCTTCCTCTGCTAAAAAAAAAAAAAGAGGAGCAGCAGGGAGAGAAAACAAATCAAGACATGGAAAAATCCCATGAAAAGAAATGGAAAGAGAAAGAGGAAGAATCATACCTTCACCGACGGTCTCTTCTTCTCAGCTTCTCTTCTCTAGAGGCTCGTCAGCATTCCCAGCACCTCTTCATTGATAGTAAGAGGGACTTCCAAGTTAGGAGAGTCCTCATGCTACCCCTTGCTGCGATGATGACTCCTCTTCCTCTTACTTCTGCGGGTTCGCTTCTTAGAGGAACCTGCCCCGCTGTCAGAGTCAGGTCGCCCACTTGATTCCTCACTGGATGGTCTACCCTTATCAGTAGACTCCATGGAAGCTTGCCTCTGTGCCGCTTGCATTCAAGCATCAAGTTCGGCTTCCTCCTGTTCTAGCTGCTGTAAAGCCTCATCAAGTATTTCTCGAACAGCTTCAGAACCAATGACGCCCTGGTCACCGAGAAAGCCTATCTTGTGCTTCTCTCCAGAATGGGAGGCCCAAACCTCCTCTCGCCGGACGCCATCCGACTTTCCAAGGCCCTTTCCAGATGCCAGCTTCACATCAAGCTCCTTCTTGGAAAGCCCCCGATATGCCGAAAAGCTCTCCACGAACCACTTCGCAATGCCGGCTGTCCGGGAAGTCGACAACACAGGATAAGAGATCATGGCTGTAGTGTCTTCAGCACTATAGAAAGCCCATGCATTTCTCCCGTCCTGTAAACCTCTAAAGCGCTTCACCATGCTTGAAGGCACTCCAACAATGCCTTTAGAAAAGCCCAACTGCAAAGCAAAGCGAGAGGGTACATACGGCTGGATGTCGACGAAAAGATGTCTGCGGTACACCATCGTGCCGACACGTATGCTGAAAAGCCACTCCTTCTCTGCGTTCGTCAAGGAGTAATGCCTTCCCGACCCCACCCTGGTAGAGTCTCGGGAGGCACCAAAATCAAAAGCCTTCTTCCGCAACTCCGGAGAAAGCTTCACTGAAGACTGCCCCATCTCAACGTCCCTGAATCGTCTGATCCTCATGCAGGCAAACAAAAGTGATTCGGACACGGCTTTGCCCTTAGCCAGCCGAATCATCAAAGGATCATCATCCTGTGCAGCACCCAGCCGGTGGAAGCCAGGACAGTGGTACACATACCATGAATAAAAGATGTGGGCTGAAAATACCCTGTTCATGGGAAGCCCAAGCCGAACCAAAAAAGCAGCAGCCTGCAGTTCGGTACACAGGTAGGAGTAAAGAGCTGGCACCAAAGCAAGCTGCTATCCAAACGCCATCTGACAAGCCGGAAAAATACAATGCGGCCTGATGTGCGTTCCATCGCCTCCAGCAAAAATAGCCTCACCAGCCAATAAGTGAGGTAAACAGCGAGATCTCTCCGCAGTGTAATGTCAGGACATATGGCATTTGTACTCGCATAGAAATCTCTCAACTCTTCTTGCATAGCCAAGATCTTCTTCGAACTTGGATCCTGAGCCCTGGCTTCCTAGGTCACACTATCAGAAGACTCCCTGCTATCAAAAAAGTTGGGGGAACGAAGAGCTAGAACTCTTCCAACTGCTGGATCTAACTTTCAAACCCTCCTTCTCCTTCAAAAAATCATAGAAGGCGACGAGCTGAAAGTACAGAAGCCTGAACTCCTCAGACTGCTCCTCAAGGACGCTGTCGATCGGTAATAAACTCTTCATAGAGTTTGCCAAGGATGGGCAATCCAGTAATGGCGCTCAGCTCCTTCAAAGAAAAACCAATCTCACCATTCATCACAACGAAGGTATTGGTTTATGGAAGGAATGACTCCAGCATAGCCATGAAGGCCTCGTCGGAAAAAATCACGGTCTCCCTAAAGGCGCGGACCGCATCAAAAATCCCGGCTTCCTTCAAAACGGCGCCACCAATCAGCAGGACACGATCAGTCCACGACTTCCACTCGGAGTCAGCATTGAAACGGCCACGAAGTCGAAAAGGCTTTATCCAATTGCTGTCGTCACTGCTGAAAATACCAAGACCCACCTGTCTCAAATCGACCGATGGATAATCAGAGCCCTGGTAACCACTGGCCGTCATCAACATGTCTAAGTCAGTAGGCGACTTCTCAGCATATCCAGGAGAACCGCCAACAAAAACCCCGGTCTTGATTACTTTTGTCCTTCTCACCCAGCTTAGAGGATCTTCCCTCTTAGAGCTCGTGGGGGCAAGGCTCATGATCGAGACAGTGCGATCAAACGTCGACCGGGTAGCAACAGTCTTCTTCTCACCATCTGCTATGAAAGAGAACTGAAAACATCTCCTTTTGTATGTCATGTCATCAGGGACGACATCACCAAAGAAGAAGGTAGGCTTTGGTAAAACACTCTGATCTTCCATCACCCATGGACGACTGCTTACCATGATCTTATAAAAATCCACTCCCTTGAGAACGATCAGTCGCTGCCTCATCTCATCTCTGTTGAGGGAGTCGCACTCTTCCAGATTTCTCTCAACATACTGGACCTTCTCCCAGGCCTGCTGAATGGCTGGATTAGAAGATCTAGCAGATCGACGAGGTACGCTTGTAGCAGGCTCTTTACCCATTGTTCGTTCTGGAAGAACCACCTGCAAAGGATGGAAAAGAAAAAGATC